>CM065644.1:18922789-19522789 GCA_033220585.1 Dipteronia sinensis | reverse complement strand
TAACGTGGTGTGTTGTCCACAGCTGGAGGCTACCCTTCTGATTCTCATTGGTCAGACCAGTAAAGAAACTGATGTGCTTGCTTTAAATGGGACTCATGCCGAGAGTTGCCTCTCTGATATTGAGCAAATTTTGTTGGGTCAGGGTGCTGCTGCTGATCTTAAGCAGATATGTTCAATTCATCCATCGAACCTTACTGAAGCATCTTGCCCTGTCAAAGATGTTAATGAGTTTGAGAGTTCAGTGGATACTTCTAAACTTCTCGTTGCCTGTGAAAAGATTGATCCCGTCAAAGAATGTTGTGATCAAACTTGTCAGAATGCCATATTAGAAGCTGCCACAACAATTGCGATGAAAGTTTCTGAGCCTTTGAACATGGATGGGTCCAATGGCTTACATGAGCACTCATTTAGGATTAACGATTGTAAAAGTATCGTCCTCCGGTGGTTGGCCAGCAAACTTGATCCCTCACGTGCAAAGGAAGTTCTCAGAGGACTATCTAATTGCAATGTTAACAAAGGTGTGTTTAAAGTGAAACGTAATCTAGTTTTCCTTGAAGATTTTCCACCTTGTGTCGGATTTTCCATTAGAAAAATCTCTGAAATCAAAATGTGTCCACATGTGAATGATACATATAAGACATGTTCATGTGCAGACTATTTCATGCCTTTTCATAGTCACGTGTCTATGCATTCAGCAGGCAACGGAAGGCCTAGTTGATCTCTATTTATTAGTATATGGGATTCCTTCCATTCTTTAACAATGTTATGCTGAAAGTTTTCCATGTCCCGTTTTGTCTACCGATTTGTGCGTTTGTTTGGACTGTAGTTATTCAAGTTTGCTCTCCATACCAATCCCTTCAAACGATCCTATTGAGTTTGTCTCATAATAATTTCTGCATGTTTTTTGTTCTTCAGTTTGCCCATTAGCTTTCCCCAACACGAAGCATGTTGCGAAGAGCTGTGGAAACGGGATAAGTAACCGGACAGCTTGCTGTAATGCCATGGAAAGCTATGTACTACACTTACAAAAGCAGACCCTCATAACCAATTTGCAAGCTTTAGATTGTGCTGCTTTACTAGGAATGAAGTTACAGAAGTCAAATATAACAACAGATGTCTATAAACTGTGTCATTTAACTCTCAAGGATTTCTCCTTACAAGGTCGGTACTTAAAATCTGTTTCACAATGCCACTTGACAAGCATACTAAAACATTCTTTTGTCGAAAACGTAAAGCTGTGTTACTAATCATAATTCTTTTGTATCCTTGCCGTGATGCGATACTGGGAATTCACGACATGAATGCAGCTGCTGGATATCAAGGTGATATTCACATTTCATATTACAATTGGATTGTCGTATTCAAACTTACAAACATTGTCCAATTTTGTCAGCAGCTCTGCTATTTCTAATTGAAAAGTTACATTTCATTGCTGTTTAACACTGGCCACAATTGATCTTCTTACTTTAGAAAAGCATATATATCAATCCTCCCAGAACTTGTATTACTGTTCTTGTTTTTGCAATCTATATTTGCCTACTTGGTCGGATTCAAACATAATTTTTTGTCGCACCCCTTGTTTAAAACTTGATTTTCTTAATAGGGTGGTTTAATATAACTTGCATATATCTGTCCTTTTCTAATACAGAGTCCGGATGCCTCCTGCCAAGCTTGCCGTCGGATGCAACATTTGACAAGTCTACAGGGATCAGCTTTATCTGTGATCTGAATGACAACATTCCAGCCCCATGGCCTTCTTCATCTCAATTACCAGCTTCATCATGCAATAAGAGTAAGTACAAGTGATAATACGGTACACTTAGGATCGGTTACCTGATATTGCAAATCCATATGATTTTCGTTAGTGTTCAATTTTACTCTACTACTACTTTTAGCTTTATTTACTCTATCAAGTTTTATTTATTTGAGTCGTGGCTTGCAGCTATTAGAATCCCGGCACTTCCTGCAGCTGCATCTGCTCAAATCGGTATGTACATGCATAGTAATTTGTTTTTCTCTCTAAACAGTATTTACTTAGTACAGTTCAGAACATTAGAATAAGAGGAATCTGAGGATGAAACTCAGTTGTGCTTACGCTGTAGATGCCGAAAATAGAATCATCATTGACCCAAATTGGCTAAAATAGTATACAAGGTTAACAATAATAACACTAGTACATTACCATTTTACATGGGGGAGTTTTTTGACTGATTTGAGCTACTGATTTTGGATGATAGCGGTGAGGTGTGATCGTTGTTTGTCAAATTGAGGCCAGGAAGCATGAAATATGTAAAAGATGAACCACAGTAGATGGAATCAATGAAAATATATCATGAAATTAGTTTATCATTAACAAGAAAACGTCATAAAATTAAAGAAGATTTTGGAAAGAGAACATCATTAAGTAATCTTTGAGCTAATTGAAAGAATCTTTAGTAAAGATTAAAGATTTTTAATGAATGATTGCTTCTGCCTGACTTCATGTTTTCATGTTTCACAGGTCTTTATAACAAAGATTTGAAATTTTATCAACTCTTTGCTTCCTCCGTGATTCTCATGATGCTCGTATAGTTTTAATACATGCTGTTCGTTATTGTTTATCATCTACATTGAGAAGCTTTACCTTTCGATGATATAATTCTCGCCATCCATACAAAATGAGGATATTCGGACGAGGGTTATGTGAAAGGTTTCGTTATCATCCAGTCCTCACTCGTTTAGGTTTGGTTAAGTAAGAATCTCAACCTGGTTTTTCAAGTCTGTGCTTCCGATTATATATTAAATATTGATTCTTGCATCCTTGTGTCATAAAATTCTCTGTATAGATAGATTTATCGATCAGTAGTTAAATGAAAGAAATCATGTTAATATATCTACCGTAATTCGACCATGTCAATGTAAATTTTGATTTCATCAAATGTGTTTGAAGCTCACTCGTCTCAGGATCATTGTAGACCACCAACCACCATTTTTTCTATTATATTGTAATGTGTTGTTTCCGCTATAGAAAAATATGTTGCATGCAGCGGAATGTACTGTGCATTTTGATATGATCGTAATGGTTATGCATCGTAGATTCACTACGTTCGGAGATTCCATACAATGCTAGTTAAACACTGTTTTCAGTTACATTTTTGAAGTCTCTCCTGTATATAGATTCCATACAATGCTTTACTTATCTTCTTTTCCTGACAAGAAACCGGTTCTTTTCGTATGCGAACAGCAGAATTTGTATCGATATAAAGTCAGATAAAAATTAAAAAAAAAAGGTGTAGTTCTATATTATGAGGAAATGAAAGTTTTTTGTTTTTATCTAATTGAACCGGTATATAAAAATCCTCTTAACCTGTACATTAGTTAACATTTTCCATGACAAAAAGAACAAAATTTCACCATCAAAGCCATTGCTCTATCATTCTAGATTGTTAAGCTTGATTCCTGAAAGACACTCCATAAGTCCATATTAGTGGAGAGGTCAGTATCCATCCATATATGGATAAAATATCAACCAGAAATGTCATGGCTTAGGTCTAGGTCAGAGATAACTCCTATTCCCGTCCCCACCACTAACAAGAGCTTTTATTCCTGTCCCAATCCCTGTTTGAACAAAAGCGGGGATAGGATGAGGAATATATGAACGGTGGAAATGGTGAGAAATGTCACCTTTTTGTCTCGCTGTTGCACCAACGTCACCGGTTTAATAACTTATGTTTAAAAGACACCTATTTTGGTGAACTACCAAAATTGCCCTTAAATAATCAATTTTTAATTGTCTCTGTACTTCCATCTCCACACTTGAAACGCTGAAGGCAGGAACTCCTCTCTTTCTCTCTCTACAATAAATTTCAAAACTACTCTACTCAACGTTCTTCAGTAAGCACAACAAGGTAATATGTTTGTCTGAAATACTGTTTTTGATCCTTCATTTTTTAAAAACGTTCCTTTTGTAAACATGAAACTGGTTTTGTGAATATTGAATCTGTGAAATTTGAATCTCCGAACCTGTTAATAAAAAGCTCGGAGCCTGTTTGAAAATGCTCGGAGCCTGTTTTAAAAAGCTCGGACACTGTTTGAAAAAACTCGGAGCCTGTTTGAAAAAGCTCGAGCCTTTGGACAAAAGGCTCGAGCCTTTAGAAAACAAGCTCGGAGACTTGAAAAAAGCTCGAGACTTTGTAAAACAGCTCGAGCTTTTAGAAAACAAGCTCGGGACTTTGTAAAAACGTTCGGGACTTTTGTGAAAAAGCTTGAGACTTTTTGTAAAAAAGCTCGGGACTTTTGTAAAAAAGCTCGGGACTTTGTGAAAGAGCTCGGGACTTTTGTAAAAAAGCTCGGGACTTCTGTGAAAAAGCTCGGGACTTTTGTAAAAAAACTCGGGAATTTGTAAAAAAGCTCGGGAATTTGTAAAAAAGCTCGGACTTTGTAAAAAAGCTCTGTACTTTGTAAAAAAGCTCGGCTCTTTTGGGATCTTTGGAAAAAAGGTTGGAACCTTTATTAAAAGCTCGGAGATCATAGTAAAAACCTCGGAAACTATTTTAAAAGGCTCTGAGCCTTTTCCATAGCTTTTATGTTTGTCATAATGGTTTGTGGTGATGAATGTTACAGGAGAATGAATCGGGTGAGAATAGTAATATCTTACAACGGTCGATGGGAGCAGTTACCCGACAGAAGTCAGAGGTTTATTGGATCCGACAACCAAAGAATGTATGTGTCAAAGAATATGAGTTACGAAGAATTGGTGTCGATCGTGCATACCGTTGTGAAGTATGATGTAAACAAATACAATGTTGATCTACAGTCAATATCAATCGTTCCTAGCGCTACATGTCGCACATTTGTAAGAAATGACGATGATGTTCAGTTTATGCTAGGGGAAGATCGGGTGATCCCTCAAGTATGTGTTAGTCTAATTGAGAGGGCAACTGGAGATGTGATACGGAATGATATTCCTGCTCCTGAAAATACCCAACCATTTGGATCCGCTAGCGGTAGCAACCAAGTGTTCACACAAAGGAGTGCCACTGAAGGTGGGGAAAACATATGTGCTGTCCAACCGGTAGTGGTCGACCATGCAGATGTTTGTGAACCTCAATTCGACGATGTGTTTGGTTGTCGATTTGAGATGAATGATGAGCGGTACAATGAGCAATACAATGAGATGTACAATGAGGAGAACACTGAACCGAACCTTGGGACTAACCATGAGGTGGATAATGAGGCAAATATTGATCTGGTAGATCATGTAGAGAACACTGATGAAGATCATGTCCAAATTCAAAGACGTGGAAGACGTGTAGAAGGAGTTAGTTGCACTGGAGCAGATATGCCTGGTACTTCCGAGGTCCGGCATAATGTATCTACAGATGATTCTGATAATACCACAACGTGGGTTATTCCCGGAGCAGATTCATACTCGTTTGGGATTGGTAGAAGCACAACCTTGGTAGCAGAAGAACCTACATGCATGATTTATAAAGGTCAGTTCTTTCCGACAAAAAAGGATCTGAAGAGACTAGTTGGCCTTTTTGCAATGCGGCGAAACTTCGAATGGAAGGTGAAAAGGTCCAATAAGACAACGTTACATCTTGTTTGTTTGATTGACAACTGTACATGGAAATTAAGAGCGGTGAGAAGAGATGAAGGGACGTACTTCCAAGTAAGAAGTTTTGTCAATGAACACAGTTGTCCATTGGAGGAGATTCACCGTCGCCACCGACAAGCTAGTGCAGTTATAATTGGAGAAGTGGTTGCACCTAGACTTCAACAACAAGATGGTCGTCTCATGCGTCCCAAGGATATAATCACCGATATGAAAACAATGTATGGCATCCAAATCATGTACAGTAAGGCATATCAAGCCTTGCATTATGCATTGTCACTGACCTATGGGACACATGAAGAAACCTTCCAACTACTGCCGTCTTTTGGTTACGTGCTGGAACAACAAAATTCTGGCACAATCACTGACTTACAGTGCGCTGACGACGGTAAATTCCTTTACTTTTTCATGTCATTAGGGGCCTCAGTTAAAGGTTTTCAGAGGTGCATGCGTCCGGTTATTGCAGTTGATGGTACCCATTTGAAGGGAAGATTCGGGGGTACAATGTTTGTTGCAACTGCCCAAGATGGAAACGAACAGGTGTATCCAATTGCTTTTGGGTACGGCGACTCCGAAAACAACCTTTCATGGGAATGGTTTTTGGATTGCTTGAAGGGTTCCCTTGGTCATATAGATGATCTGGTTTTTATTTCCGATCGACATGCAAGCATTGAAGCAGGGATTTCTAAAGTGTTCCCTTATGCAACCCATACCATATGTTGTTGGCACTTTGCTGAAAATGTGAAGAAGCGATTTCACAGAAAAGATGTTGCTAGCTTAATGGGCAAAGCCGCTAGAGCGTACACTGAATTCAAATATAACCGGTACATGGGTGAGTTACGTAACCTGCACAAGAATGCTTTCGATTATGTTGAATCTGCCGGTCCACACAAATGGTCTCGTGTACACTGTCCCCAACGAAGGTTCAGGGTGATGACAACAAATGTTGCAGAGTGCATAAACTCATGCCTTAAATTCGCACGACAACTCCCTATGTTGACATTGGCAGAGTTCATTAGGAATATGTTACAGCGTTGGTTTCACGATCGACATCGAGCTGCACAGTCCATGCGTCATCAGTTGACCGACGCATCACATCTTGTGATGCTACAACGGGTCGAGAAATGCTGTTATATGACCGTCAATCCAGTGGACTGGAACATTTTCTCTGTCAAACGGTCCGGAAAACAGTGGACTGTTGACTTAGCCCGGAAGACATGCACATGCAACAAATTCCAAATGGATCATTTTCCGTGTTCTCACGCACTCGCAGCGGCAAGGTACATTAACAGTATAAAATTATACCCTATATTAAGCAAGCGTGATTGTCACTTTTTTCATTGGTTTTGCAGGGAGCGGAATTTGGATTTCACATCGCTGTGTTCGGACTACTACAAGAGACAGACACTTATTGATGCATACTCAGTTCCTATTATGCCTGTTGGCCATCCTTATTCATGGGTAGTGCCGTCCGACATCGCTGAGCGGGTGGTTTTAAATCCAAAGACCAAGAGACAATCAGGTCGCCCGATGGAGGGTCGACATGCATCGTCTTCCGAGAGGACAACCACCCAATCGTGTAGAAGATGTGGACAATCAGGTCATAATAGCAGGAGGTGTTCTAATCCGCCCTTGATTAATGAAGGTCCGAGCAGAATTGTTCCCGAGGAATACCGTCGTAAGTGTAGCGTATGTCATCAAGTTGGACATAACAAACAGACGTGCCCACACAAGGAATCTGCGGAGGAGTGAACCGAGCCGTTCATACTTATTGTTTAATTAAGTTGGGGTGTTAATTATTACTTGTGTTATTGTATGATATGAAATGCGTGTGTTGTACTTGTAAATGAAAACACTTTAAATTTTAAACAAAAAATTTATAATTTGAAAGTTCATTACTATAATTGTTTGTACATCGACAACTACAACATCTAATGTGGCTTGGAGTTACAAAAAATCTCCACAGCCATCTTCTCCCGTATGGTGCACATATCTTCTTCTGACCAGTCGAACGTCATCCTGTTCGTCAGTACGTACTCCATCAATCTCAAGGTATGAGCACCACAGTTACCCCTGCGACTCAGCACATGAACAACCGTTACAATAGAAGTTGAATAAAACAAACTTAAAGTTTAAATGATGTTCGTATAGTCATACCCTCTAGTCTGTTGGGGCACATGTGTTGTAGACACCATGCTTACCCCAAAGGGCCTATTCCGCTTCTCATACTTCGCCTCGCCCGTTGGTCTGGCATAGTGAAACCCCACCTGATGCAACATCGAGGGTAGAAACCACCGCAATGGAGCGACCTGCTCTTTCCTGATCTGTAGGGGGACTTCCTGTCTGAACGGGTCTAGCAGGTGAATCGTCCTGACAGTAAGGTCAACGCTGGCCACGAGCCAATGCTGGCCACCAACGTTGCACGGAATAAGGACCTGTACCAAGTGTTCAAGATATTGTTATGGTCAAAATAAGAATTTTTAATTAAACACATTGAAACCATAACTGTATTTTGCTCACCGCGTCAACCTCGTGCCATGGTCGGTTCCCTACCGGGAGCAATCCACGTACCGTCATCAGATCTTCAGGGGACCACCTGTACTTCAACACAGACCACTTTTTTGGGGCTTTGCCCACAGCATCGCGAGGCATGATTCTCCGCCACTGAAACTCCAGCATTGACTGAAAATAGACAACGAACTGAAACGTTAGAAACAGGATGAAACACAACAAACAGACGTGTGAAAACAGTACATTTGAAACACTTACATAGAACTGAGAATCTAGTAGGTTCATCCTCTGAATGTAGACAGTGGGGAATGCTCGTTGACGCTTCCGTAAAATATGCAGGTACGCGTCAATATGCTGACAATATAAACATTATACATTGTTAGTATTCTTCCATAAGTTAAACAAACTTAAAAGACAATCAAAGTAAGGAAAGTACCGTGTCCTCCAACTCCATAAAGTTGGTTTGCAACCGGTGGAACCAAGTCACAGGCACGGGGGTCATCAGATCCACATCACGTCTGTGTAATTTTCAATTATTTAGGAAAACAACTAATTTAACTTAGGTGTTTCAAAATAAATTCACAATATTTTAATACTTACAATTCCCCTGTCACGTTCCTCTTATAGGCTTTGTAAGCCGCAAGCTGGTCAGCGTCTACCAATCCATTGGGCCTGAATGTATGTGCTGATGACATGGGCAGTGTCCTTGGCCTCTTCGGCCGACAGGGGTCAGTGTATGGGCTCATCAACTGCCAGCCTCGTTTGCGCATCCGCTGCTGCCTATGCTGACTGTGGACTGGGGGGTGTTGGGAGGAGGAACTCTGTCCCCGTGGATCACGTCGAGGGCTCCGGTGGGATGGGTTGTGTCGGGATGGACCGGCAATGTCACTAGGGGGTGAGGTGTGACGGGATCGAGTAGAGGAGAGCGGTGTCGGATGGACCGCAGGGGTGCTCCCTATGGATCGCCTGGTCAGGTCAGGAGTGTGGACTGTACGGGAGGAGGGACTCTGACCCAGTGGACTGAACGGGTCCGCTGTGTGGTCCTGGATATAAACAGGAGGATCCACATCCTGTACCTCTATAAGCAGCGGATACTCTAATATCGCCTGGGTAACTGTCTCCCCAAATACTCCTGTATCCGTGCCACCAGGGACTTGCATCTGCTGGTCTCGTACTGTATCTCTAGCTGTTGGACCCTGTGTCTGAGGTCCATCAGCCTCCGTCGTAGGTCCGGTGGCTGGGTCTGTCCCTCCGTCTCTGTCTGTACGGGGAGAGTCTTGATCATGGGAGGGTGGACCATCCCTGCCAGACTGTGATGTCGAACCCCACCGCCCCCGGAGAAAGTCCATCACCTCCCTATGCTGCCTATCCCGTTCCCGATCACTCTTCCGGATATCCTCCCGTAACGCAGCGACTGCATCCATCACATCTTGGATTTTTTGTTCCAAACGATCCTGAAACAAAATCATTATTGTCAGTACTAAAACCCAACACTTGTTTCAACATAAATAATGCATTACACCATTTTTTACATACTTGGCGATGCCCTCCAACGTCTTCTCGTGAATGTACTCCACTGGGCATCGCAAAGCGAACCTGTCTGAGCCTAAGAGGACTCCCAGCGACAAACTCCGGGTCCGAACCCTCCGTATCCGGCCTGTGCCTGAGGGGACTCCCACCGCCAAACTCATGGTCGGAACCCTTCGTATGACTGGGTCCGGCAGTGGTATGATGTAAGGGATCCGGTACCGAGCCGTCGTGTCCATCGGCAGCCATATATAGACTGCCTCCCTCATTTATGCCCTCGTAGTACCGTGCAACCCTCTCAGCTGCTATCGGCACCAGTGCAGTCCTCGCAAACATCTGAAATCGTGGTTAGACCATTCTATTTGTATAATCGTAATATGTAAACACTTTAACACAATAGATCCTTACCCTGGCTAAGAAAATTTTTATGTCCAGCTTGTCCGACCTTGTTTGCTTTTGCAACTGCCATTTCAGAATACGGGGGGACAACTCAATCTCCCTACGAGTCCCAAATCAGGTCCCAAGCTCGGGGATAACCTCATACGCAAATATCTATGTAAAAGAACAAGTTATTCAGAATCCAATCATTTATTCCGTAACTCATGGAAAAAAAATTTCAGGTTTTCAAACGATACAAATTCTAAATTCTCACCAATAGTGCGTGAGCTAGACCGTAAATGTTGTACGTCTCCACCGTGTGAACGTCAACGCTCTTTTCCTGCTGTCGTCTCTCATACCGCACACGTCGACCGTTTAAGGCATTCTTGAATCCAATAATGGACTGCCTATACACGTGGGCACCCCACGGGAATGCATCAAAAGCGTCCAAGTCCTCGACTAGCCGGATCTGCCATAATGGAACTTTCTGTCTCTCGTCCAACCCCATCAATATCCAGTTTAGCATATAAAGGAGGCACAGCTTCACAGCATCGTACTGCTCCTCAAATACACCGATCCGTAGAACAGCTTTCAGCTGTTCATAATCCACATCAGCTGCACCATTGAAATACCGTTGTTGTATCCCGTTCTGAACCATCTCATACCTCGTCGTGTCGGGAATCACTCCAAACTTCAATCCGGTGATCATACAGAATTCAACCTTGGAGAACCGTACCGAACGAGTACCTAACATAAATCTCATCTCATCCTGCGGCACATCGTGATGTAGCTCGCGCAATAGCAGTCGATGGACTATGCTACCCGAAAACTTCATCCCCCGATCCATCCTAAGGAAATGACCAAAACAAGACTCTGTATACCGACGTCGGTCTTCGACCTTGAATTGTTCTGGTACACTGTCTAGTGCGACGTCGATATCTTTAAGGTCGCTGAAATGGTCATGCCGAGTGATTTTTCCATCGTACCATTCATCCTCTGGAGTTTTAAGCAAATCCTTTAGTTCACTACTCATCTGCATTTTCATAGAAAGAATGTATCAGTAAACTGTAAAAGGCTAGGACATAATAATATAAAATAGCAGAGAAGCAGTTTCAAAAGGCTCGGACTCATATTGAAAACGCTCGGACAGTGTGAAAAAAGCTCGGACACAGTTGGAAAATGCTCGGACTCATATACAAAAGGCTCGGGCACAGTTTGAAAAAGCTCGGGCACAGTTTGAAAAAGCTCGGGACCAGTTTGAAAACGCTCGGACTGTTGAAAAAGCTCGGACTCAGCTTTACAAAGCTCGAACACTGTTTCAAAAAGCTCGGACACGTGTTGAAAATGCTCGGACTGTTTAAAAAGCTCGGACTCGGTTTTAACAAGCTCGGACTCGGTTTAAAAAAGCTCGAACTCGGTTTAAATAAGCTCGGACTCGGTTTAAATAAGCTCGGACTCAGTTTAAAAAAGCTCGAAAAATGTTTCAAAAAGCTCGGAAACTGTTTCAAAAAGCTCGGACACGTGTTGAAAATGCTCGGACTGTTCAAAAAGCTCGGACTCAGTTTAAAAAAGCTCGGAAAATGTTTCAAAAAGCTCGGAAACTGTTTCAAAAAGCTCGGACACGTGTTGAAAATGCTCGGACTGTTCAAAAAGCTCGGACTCAGTTTTAACAAGCTCGGACTGTCTAAAAAAGCTCGGCAACTGTTTGAAAAAGCTCGGACTCAGTTTCAAAAAGCTCGGAAACTGTTTCAAAAAGCTCGAAAACTGTTTCAAAAAGCTCGGGCTGTTTAAAAAATCTCCGGCACTGTTTCAAAAAGCTTGGAAATTGTTTTAAAAAGCTCGGCCACATTTTAAAATAGCTCGAGAACAGTTTCAAAAAGCTCGGGCATTTTCAAATAGCTCGGAACCAGTTTGAAAAAGCTCGGGCACAGTTTGAAAAAAGCTCGAGACCAGTTTGAAAACGCTCGGACTGTTGAAAAAGCTCGGACTCAGCTTTACAAAGCTCGGACAATGTTTCAAAAAGCTCGGACACGTGTTGAAAATGCTCGGACTGTTTAAAAAGCTCGGACTCGGTTTTAACAAGCTCGGACTCGGTTTTAACAAGCTCGGACTCAGTTTAAAAAACCTCGGACTCAGTTTAAACAAGCTCGGACTCAGTTTAAAAAAGCTCGAAAAATGTTTCAAAAAGCTCGGAAACTGTTTCAAAAAGCTCGGACACGTGTTGAAAATGCTCGGACTGTTCAAAAAGCTCGGACTCAGTTTAAAAAAGCTCGGAAAATGTTTCAAAAAGCTCGGAAACTGTTTCAAAAAGCTCGGACACGTGTTGAAAATGCTCGGACTGTTCAAAAAGCTCGGACTCAGTTTTAACAAGCTCGGACTGTCTAAAAAAGCTCGGCAACTGTTTGAAAAAGCTCGGACTCAGTTTCAAAAAGCTCGGAAACTGTTTCAAAAAGCTCGAAAACTGTTTCAAAAAGCTCGGGCTGTTTAAAAAATCTCCGGCACTGTTTCAAAAAGCTTGGAAATTGTTTTAAAAAGCTCGGCCACATTTTAAAATAGCTCGAGAACAGTTTCAAAAAGCTCGGGCATTTTCAAATAGCTCGGAACCAGTTTGAAAAAGCTCGGGCACAGTTTGAAAAAAGCTCGAGACCAGTTTGAAAACGCTCGGACTGTTGAAAAAGCTCGGACTCAGCTTTACAAAGCTCGGACAATGTTTCAAAAAGCTCGGACACGTGTTGAAAATGCTCGGACTGTTTAAAAAGCTCGGACTCGGTTTTAACAAGCTCGGACTCAGTTTAAAAAACCTCGGACTCAGTTTAAAAAACCTCGGACTCAGTTTAAACAAGCTCGGACTCAGTTTAAAAAAGCTCGAAAAATGTTTCAAAAAGCTCGGAAACTGTTTCAAAAAGCTCGGACACGTGTTGAAAATGCTCGGACTGTTCAAAAAGCTCGGACTCAGTTTAAAAAAGCTCGGAAAATGTTTCAAAAAGCTCGGAAACTGTTTCAAAAAGCTCGGACACGTGTTGAAAATGCTCGGACTGTTCAAAAAGCTCGGACTCAGTTTTAACAAGCTCGGACTGTCTAAAAAAGCTCGGCAACTGTTTGAAAAAGCTCTGACTCAGTTTCAAAAAGCTCGGAAACTGTTTCATAAAGCTCGAAAACTGTTTCAAAAAGCTCGGGCTGTTTAAAAAATCTCCGGCACTGTTTCAAAAAGCTCGGAAATTGTTTTAAAAAGCTCGGCCACATTTTAAAATAGCTCGAGAACAGTTTCAAAAAGCTCGGGCATTTTCAAATAGCTCGGAACCAGTTTGAAAAAGCTCGAAAACCCAGAAAAAGCTCGGAAAACGTTTTAAAAAGCTCGGAAAAACTTCTTCAAAAGCTCGAAAAAGCTTGAAAAAAGCTCGGAATCACCTTGAAAAACCTCGGGAACCCAGATCTTCAACGGATTTACAAACCCTAACCTAACCCACAACCATTCTCAGATCAACAAACAAACATAATCTACAAGTTTAATCAACAACCAACATCAAACATGAACTTATTAAAAACAAAATCAACAACATAATCTGACTCAACTTACCGTCGATTGAAGATGCTCTCGTCTGAACACCCGATAAACACTGTTGTCCTACCGCCGGTTACTTCGACATCTTTTTCAGACGGAAAACCACTGATCTTCCAACGCCGGTTCTTTTTCCAAGAGATGTTTTCTCTCTCTGGTTTTTCTCACTAGGTTTGAAAACGACAAAAACTCACTTGGAAGGGGTATTTTTGTCTGGACACCTATATTGGTGCCTTTTAAACATGAATTAGTAATGTGGTGATATTTGCACAACACCCACCCCAAATAGTGCTATTTATTTTTTGAGCCCTATATGAACGTGAATGAGTTTCCCTATCATCGCCTTATCTCCTGATAATAATTACACCAACTAACGAAGCGGATTCGGGAGGAGGTCATGGATTCCCATCACCACCCAACCTTTGGGTTGTTGGGACAACTTTCATTACAACAACAACATATACTAAATAAATTAGATTAGTGATATATTTATATATGCTGATGATATGCAGACTACAAGAAGAAGAAGGATATATAATATGATTATTTAAGTGGTTTGTATAGGAAAATTCGAGGTAGAAGATCATGAGAATCGATAGAGCAGAAAAATTCCATGTAAAGGTGATATTTGGAGAAATAGTAAACAAGTTCTATTAGCTTCGATGATAATTATTCTATTTTTGAGTGATTTATGATTTCATAATTCATAATTATATATAATAAACCTTAAGGGTTATCTATAATCTATTCACTTTAATCCAAAAGTAAAGGATATTTTTGGTATCTATCATGTGCTTGATTAACGATATTTTTAGGAAGAAATTACATTAATACCATTTATTTGATCGAACACTAACAAAAATTGACCATTTTATGCGAACATTGTGACGAAATTAGTCATTTTGTTATACTCAGCTTACTTTAAAAAAAAAAACCATTTTGGTAAATGATCAAAACACCTTTGATAAAAAACACAGGGATGAGGTATTTTAAAACGACGGATTTAACTTGATAAAATCAAAAACCATTACGTACTGAATGACGTAAAAAACATGTTTATAAAACTACCGATTTAACTTTGATCAAACTAATAAAGGTAATGTCTATTCAATCAGGAGATATTTGAAGGAATTGTCTTTTTCTTGTTGCCAATGAATCTATCATATCACGGCAATAATTCTAAACAAACTAACAGTCAAGGTTTGCATATATGGGAATATATATATATATATATATATATATATAAATATATATATAAATTTTCAAGTTAGTATACACTGATATAATTTCATCTGTACGTTGGATGTGGACCATTAGATTTACATATTTTGACTCTATAATCAGTGGTATATTAATCCAAATCCAATTGCATATCTCCCAAATTAAAAAAAAAAACAAAATTTGTGGTATATATAGTTTTTTTTAAGTATTATATAAACTTGGGATTTTTCAGGGAGAGAAAAGACTTGAACCCACAATCTCATGATGCAAATGTGATGAGTTTACCACTGGATCAACCTTACTTGATTAGATCTTGTTATTATTATTATTTTTCTTAAGTTGAGGTTGGCATATATATATATATATATATATATATATATATATATATATATTAAGTTCGAGTCATGTCTTCTCTCCAACCCTAAAATCTTAAATATTGTAATAGTTTAAAAAAAGGGTTTTTTTTTTAATTTATCAAAAGCTCTTGTGAAATAGTTTTGATCCCTTCTAAAATAGTTTTTTTTTTCCTTTTCAAATTAAAAAACCTATTTTATGTCTACTAACAAACTTTTTGTTTTTGCACTTAAAAATAAATAAATAAATAAACTGATCCTTACATCGAAGTAATTGCACAAAAATGAAGAGTTCACTATTTCTTTCTTTCAATCTCCAAATGTAGAGTTCACTGCTACTTGAGACGGATTACAATCGAATCTGAGATATTTTAAATCTGAATGAGTATCATTTACCACCATCTCACTTTAGATGATTCAATCTTATAGATATTAATTACTCAATAACATTTGTGATCATTTATTTATATTATATCATGGCATAATGTACTTACTAATATATATATATATATATATAATTATACAGTATAATTGTTTTTTGTCACATAAAAATACTCTTTCATCCTTACAATATCTCATGTTCATACCATTGCATGGCATGAAGTATTCAAAAAAAAAAATGGTTTCTTGTCTTTAGCTTTTTGAAGTGGAAAGAAGACTGCATAAAATTACAATAGACCCTGGTTCAGAGAATTTTTTTTTTTTTGAATCCATATATATATATATATATATATATATATATATCACTGGTTTTGTAATTACTCCGATCCAATCTTCTGTTATTGTCTCTCTAGCTCGAGACACGTACCCTATTAAGACTGATAAGATTACATGTACTTTTAATATATATACATATATAATAAAAATTAATAATAATTGTGATTAATTAGGAGAAAAATCGACACAGCAGAATATCTGAATCCTGTATTTATATGTTTGCCTAGTTTTCTCTTATATCTAACTATCCTGTGCTAAGGAGAGACACACCTGTGAGTGTGTATGTGACTATATCACATCACAATATGGCTTCCATTGATGATCATCAACAAGCTGAGACTGATCAGTTGCAACCTCAAAGATCCATGCCGGAGCCGATAAGTTCAGCTCTGGAAGACATTCTATCCGACACCAGTTTGTCCTATTTTCACCGCCTTCGGAAGGCTACATGGCTTGAACTCAACACCCTCTTCTACCTTGCCGCCCCCGCGATTGTCGTCTACTTGCTCAACAACGTTGTCTCCATGTCCACTCAAATCTTCTGCGGCCATCTCGGCAACCTTGAACTCGCCGCGGCCTCACTTGGCAACACCGGCATCCAAGTTTTTGCTTATGGCCTCATGGTACGTACTTAATTATTAATCTCATCATTCTGATAAAATCCAATCAATTTCGATACAATATTTTTTTTTTATAAAAAAAATAAGGGATATATAATCTAATGAAATCCAATCAATTTCAATGAATTTCGACAGACTAATTTTTTATTATTATTGATTTATGGATGATAAGAACAATGAAATATATATCATGACGAATGTTACATACGAATCACGATGCAGTTAGGGATGGGAAGCGCAGTGGAAACACTATGTGGCCAAGCATACGGAGCACACAAATACGAAATGCTCGGAGTTTATCTTCAACGATCAACCGTCCTATTAATGTCAACCGGCGTTCTAGTAACAATCATCTACATATTCTCCAAACAAATCTTGCTCTTATTAGGAGAATCAAGCAGCATTGCCTCGGCGGCTGCTCTGTTCGTATACGGTCTGATCCCACAAATTTTCGCCTACGCAGCCAATTTCCCCATCCAAAAATTCCTCCAATCGCAGAGCGTAATCTTCCCGAGCGCGTACATATCGGCAGGGACTCTTGTGGTGCACCTTCTGCTGAGCTGGCTGGTCATCTTCAAGCTCGGTGGAGGTCTGCTTGGTGGCTCGCTGGTGCTCAGCTTCTCATGGTGGATTGTTGTGGTGGGACAATTTGTGTACATTTTGATGAGTGACAAATTTAAACGTACTTGGACAGGTTTCACTTTACAGGCCTTTTCTGGTCTGTGGGATTTCTTGAAATTGTCCACTGCTTCGGCTTTCATGCTTTGCTTGGAGACTTGGTATTTTCAGATCTTGGTTTTGATTGCTGGATTGCTCAAAAATGCTGAACTTGTTCTCGACACTCTCTCTGTCTGGTAAGTGTCAGGATCCGAATACGGATTCGTTCGTTCGTTCCTGAAAAACTTTTAAAAATCATCATCGATAAAGTACGAAAAAGTTCTGAATTCTCTGTCTCATTATTTATTTATTTATTTTTTTCCAGTATGAATAGTTTCATAACAACCATTTTAAGTTGAGAACAAACTTTCATACACGTGGTTGCTATAGAGCTGCTAAGCTGCATATAAAATTATCATACGTGAAGCCAAGGTAAATTTGAAAAACTATTAAAAGTTTACTAGAAATATGTAAATAATAAAACATATTAGAGTAAAATGTAAATAAAATTTTAAAATACGGAATCTGATTAGCAATGTTGTAAATCGAATTCTGGGTCCATAATGTATAGGTGCAAATCGAGATTCCGTAAAAAAATAAAAATTAACGCAGAATCACACGGCTCAAAGCATTATATATAGTTCTAATCCAGTCAACTTGTACAATGTTATACTTATTATTGGGTAAGTAAGTATTAATAATTATTAAATTCTGCTACAGTAAATTTGGATACTTTGGAGTTTGGTTTGATTGAGTGGATATAATAATGAAAAATTGTAATTATATATGCATTAATTTGACTCTATATATACTAATTTATTGATTGCGATCGTGATGCATGCAGCATGACGATTTTGGGATGGGTCTTCATGATTTCAGTGGGTTTTAATGCCGCAGCGAGGTAATTAAATTTCCATTTCATCTTCCATTCTTCACCCACATTAAATACTCCCGGTCCCGGAGATTCAATTTATTCTGGAATTCGTCGGTAACCTTATTTAATAAATATATATAAAAAAATTTATACATTCACTCGTAGCTTAAATGATGGGCGTTCAAGATCTCACCGTGCACAGTTATTAGCGTGTGTGAAGAGTTTCTCTCCGATATTTTGTGGGAGTAGATATCAGGCCCCATTATATGTATTGTTCAATCTCGATATGTCTTGATAGACCCCTGATCTGTTCGTGTCAGATTTCATAAAATAATTCTCTAGTCATCATGTCGGTCCTGAAAAAAAATAATATTAACTTTTAAGACCAAAATTATATAATATGTAGTAGAACCGGTTCAACGATATTATATAACTAAACATCTAGTTTCGTAAATGTCATGGATTCAGTGTAAGGGTGAGCAATGAGCTTGGAGCTGGACATCCAAAATCATCGGCATTTGCGGTGGTGGTAGTGACAACAAGTTCATTCCTCATATCTGTCATTATTGCCATTGCTGTGCTACTGTTGAGACATGTGATAAGCTATGCCTTCACTGGTGGTTCAACTGTCGCAGATGCCGTCTCTGAACTCTCTCCCTACCTCGCTATCTCTATCATTCTCAATGGAGTCCAACCTGTTTTGTCTGGTATGAATACTTACAAACGTTTAATCCTTCATTTACTTTCTCTAAATATATTGTACATGTTTGATTGTTTTGTTGCTGTCTCACATGCATATTAATATTTAATACACAAGCACCTAACATTCTACTAGTTTGGACATAGGACCATCCGACCATTACTCTCTCATATTCTACTTTTGACGATAGTTTAATTACCCATGAAATTAGTTCGAAAATCAATCGAAATGAAATGATGATGAGTGATTATTTGTGGTCAGGACAAATGACTTGTTATATCATTTGGTGGGTTGATTTATATGTAGTAGTATTATGTTTGATCAAAGGTGAAACCATCTCCATCCATTTGTGAGGGGCTAATTTAAAATTTTGTTAAAATTTTAATTGAAAGATGTAAATAACAAGAAAAAGTAGGGTAAACTACTAAAGTTTTAAATAAACTTTTAAAAAATTATGTGGGTTTAATTAAGAGCCATGGCTCCCTCAGATCATAAGGTGGCTTTCGTTTGAACAACTACTCCGACCGCAAAGAGTATGCTAATGCTATGATATACATTCATACGTATAGACATAACTAAGTGTATAAAAAATTTCACACCAATCAATATTGTCCTGGTTTTCAAATAAAGATCTTCTATTCTCTATGGATAGACAAATAAAATATTGATTAGAAATAGATAAAAGGTTCAAGATTCAATACTTAATTATTGTTCAAGTTTGTTTGTGCTACAATTTCTTAATTAAAATAATGATCTGCTTATGTATACATAGACAAATACAATATTGATTAGAAATAGATAAAAGGTTCAAGATTCACTACTTAATTACTGTTCAAGTTTGTTTATGCTACAATTTCTTAATTAGAATAATGATCCGCCGACTTCCGGTGCTAATCATAGCACATGAAAGTACAGAAATTTATGAATAACAATGATTTGGTTACAATATATATATAATTAAATAAAGTTTTATATAATATAATATATCCATAGTTGTTTTGTCCGAATCGACAAATTACACTTATTAAAGTATACCATAGAGACAAGGAAACTTTTAATCAAGTATCATAAATATAATACAAAATTAAAGTGCTTATCCTTGTCTGTTTTTTACTGTTCTTATATACATTTTATATTATTTGATCAACAACTACTAGTCAATCTATAATAATAATTGATAAAAAAAACACTTTAAAAAAAATTAATAAAAAAAAAACTATTTGGTAGGCATCTCTATCTATCTCTATATATCAAATCATTAGTTTGTTTAATTACAGATTAAATTTGTGATAAGAAATTAACAAATTAAGTTTTTTTTATTATTAGGGGTTGCTGTTGGATGTGGATGGCAAGCTTTTGTTGCTTATGTTAATGTAGGGTGTTACTACTTTGTTGGTATTCCTTTGGGTTGCGTTTTGGGCTTCAAATTCGACTTGGGTGCAAAGGTACACATCCAATGCTTTAATTTAGCAATGTTCTTAAAAAAAAAAAAAAAAAACCTGAATCCGATTGTGTCAGAGTTCTGCGTCAGGAAACTCTTTGCTTAAACTTGTAAATTGTTTATTATAGGGCTCAAACAATACATCACTAATGTAAGAGGGGAGATGTCCTGAAATAAGAGGGGATGTGCCAATTTAGTAATGTAAAACCCTTTTAAGTTTTTTTTTTTCATCTCATTAGTATTATTTTTTTTCATGAAACAGTTTAAAATGTTTTTAAAAATGATTTTATTAGAAAATAAACTATTTACATCTAAATTTCAATATATGAAATGATGCTTATTTATTTTGATAGTTATTTAATTTGTTTGGTGTAGGGAATATGGTCAGGAATGTTAGGCGGGACTCTCATGCAGACTGTCATTTTATTATATGTAACATGTCGGACAGATTGGACTAAAGAGGTAAAGATTAAATTCCAAAAGTAATAATTATTTACTTTTTAATCTACCAATAATCTTCTAATTACACTTCTTAATTATTATTATTTGACATGTCAGGCCTTAGAATAGAAGAAAGGTAGTTATATATATATATATATAGAACTTGAACTAACTTTCATATTTGATTTTTTTAATTTTTTATTATTTTTGTCCTACACAAACAAGAAAAGCTAGTATTGACAACAAATATATACATAATAAAGTTTCAAAACCTTTCTTCAAGGTTTGGCCAAAATTGAAAAACAAACAATGAAATTTCGAAACTGGTTCATGTATGAAATTGTTAAGGGTGTTTTTAATTAGCGAATTCCAAAATCACACTCCTGTTTTTCGATTTTGGTTCATGGGTTTTTGAAATTCTTCCATATCTACTATTTACGATACGATGCGACTGACTCAAATATGAAAGATTGTCAAGTTGAATAATTACTATTTACCGGTAACACCAAACCAATTGCACATAAAAGTGGCCTAAATATATTGTTTACATAAAACAAAGTATAAAAATTAGAAAGATTGAAACATTTTTGGTGTTTTGATTTTTCAGGTTGAGAAAGCAAGGAATCGTTTGGATAAGTGGGACAACTTGACTGAGCCTCTTTTGAAGGATCAAAAGGACTAAAAACCTCATCTAATTTTGAATGAATACATGCATGGACCAACCATTCTCATTTATGAAATTTATTTCTCATAAATCAGAATCAATAAATCATGATTTTGACATATATTTCTTCATCAAAATGTTGAATTGTCAAGATCATGACCATTGATTAAGAATCAAGAAACCAAGCAGACACTGTGATGATCATCGATCATTCATCATCCTCCATTTGCATTCATGCATGTGCCTGCAAACTGTTCAATCTTAATTTTTTCTTTAGTTTTGTGTTCTTTATATATCTTCGTTGATTCCGGAAAAAAAAACTTTCATGGATCGGTCACATCGGCATCGTCCAATAAATTTTTGGTCAATAAAAGTCTTTATGATCAGTACTTTATGTTATTTCACTTACGAATATAACTTTATTCAATTTGTTGTCATTTGTACAAACAGCAAAAATAAATGATTCCTCTAGTAAAATAAATACAATGATTGACATGTAATAAGTATGTATTAATTAATAGTTTTAGTGATAGGACTTTTTTTTTTTCACTAGTAGAAATTTATCGTGGTCCAATTGAACACCTTTGATCAATTTGTCCAAATTATTGTAGTCCAAAATCATCTAGGAAAATTATACTCTTGATCAACTTGAACTTTCTTTTACTTAGAAACGTTGTTCATCGAATCTAGAAATTGTTATATATATAACATTTGTTTAAAAAAACAAAATAAAAAATTACGTAGATTTCCATTAAAGGATAGATATATTATATATAGCACTAAGAGCCATTACATGATATGATCTTTTGTCGTGCATCTATAATTGTAGCAAATGATTTATGGTTTTCAATTAAATTTGATAAAAATTGACAACAAACCCATCAAAATGTTTTTTTATTTATTTATTTAAATATTACAATAATTTGAGATTTTATAGGAGATTGGAGATAAACTCAAATCTATACGGTGTCAGTGTAAAGGGTGTCAGTGTGAAGGGTTTTACCATCAGACTATTTTATATAGAGAGAGAAAGTCCTCCGCAAAGACTATTAGTTTTATTTTACTGGTTTCATGTTGAAAATTGAGTTCATTCAACTTGATAATATATATTTGGTTGGAGTCACATAAATGATATGGTATATGAAAACAATATTAATGACCAGCTCAAATATACGATAGAACATTTGATATTTTAATCTCATTTATTAAGTCAATTTGTAATTTACAAAATAGTTACAAATTAAAATTTTACCACAGTACCAATCCATTTCATCACAAATTAAAAAACGGTTGCGTATGATATTGATTTTTGCATGTTGATTTTTAAAAATAAAAATAAAAATGAAAAACAATCTTTTTGATTTCAGTTTTAAAATATGAAAACGCGTTCGATACCATCTCCTGAAAGTTGTATTCTAAAAATAAAAACGATAAAACCGCATCTAGTAGATTAACTAAAAATATTAAAAATATGCAATATAAAATTTATTTTGTTGGTTTTATAACCTAAAATTATAGAACAATTTGATTAAATATTTGGCTAATGAAAATTTCTATTATAATTTATAAATTTTTATATTTAAAAGTGGTTCATCATAAATAATAATTGACCATAATTTAGAAATAAATAATAATTTTATTAAATATAATTAACAATAATAAATTAAAATTATTAAAAATTACAATTAATAAATAACTCAAACAAAAAAATGCCAATGAGACTAGTCTATTGGTATAAACCTCGTACCTATATTTTAAGGTTGTAGATTCGAGTTATGTCTCATCCCCAAAATCTATAATTATTAATGTTTATATTAAAAAAAAATCAATACCGCATTATCATTTTTTCCATTGGACCTAGATTATTTGTCTTTTTCGTTTTTTAATAAAAAATAGTTATTTTATATTCTAAAATAATAATTAAAAAAATACAGGTAAAAAAATAGGGTCAATAGGGAATTAATTGAGATTTTAAAAAATAAAATAAAATAAGTAAGTAATGACAGGGTCCCACACCCCCACCTATTTAATAGTCCTATCATTGCAGTTTATATGGAAAACAAAAACAAATAAAACAATTTTTTGACGTGTTCCGCTATTCTGCTTTACTGCTTTAACATAAAAAACCGTATTCTATATTTTTTGGATTGTTTTTTGAAAACCGCTACCAGACAAATATTTACACTGTTTTTAAAAATTTTAAAAGAAAAGGAGCTGTGAAAAACGATACAGGAGAGCTTTTAGAGATGTTCTCGGTTTGGTTAAATCGTAGATACCAAATCCAAACTGAAACCGAAATCGAAACCGTTGATTACGAAATAGTTAAAAACCGGTCTCGAACCGGTTCGTTTAAGGTTTGGGGTGTCCCAAAACCGTCCAAAACTGACGGTTTGGGGAGGTTTATATATTAAAAAAAAATTCAACCAATATAAAAGTGCCACGTGGACATAAAAATTGAAAAAAAAAAACCAAAAACCGAAACCGAAACGGCCCAAAACCGAAACCAAAACCGAAACCGAAACCGAAACCGAACCTCCTAACTGGCGGTTCAAAACCGGAAACCGAAAACCAAACTGTTTTATCGGTTCAGTTACGGTTTGGGGTGCCACAGAACCGAAACCGCTCAGAAACCGAACCGTGGCCACCATTAGGAGAGCCCCTTAAATGATTGATCTATTTTCACAACCCGACAAACTTTTATATTCCTCCTATCAAGAAATGTATCTTGTTTCGTACTTCCCGAATCCCGATAGTCAATAGACTTTTTGACCAGATTAATATCAGTATATCACTTAACAAAAAATGAAGCTAAATCTGAATAGTCGCCGAACCTTCATCGTCAATTTTGCAATGATATGTTGCGAATCAAACGAAATAGATGGTGCTAACGAATTCAGGATCATCCAATCTTCTAGATTCGATTATTTTCAGAGTCAATCAGCACCATTGTTGGATTATTAATTTCACTATTGATGGAGGTTCGTTACCATTGCGATTGAGAAGTAAGACAAAAATAAATAAAAAAATCTTATTTCGTCTAAATAAATCTCAAATTTGTAAAAATACCCTATAAGTCTTGAATTTTCAAAATAAGTTCAAGTTGACTACAATAAGTCTTGAATTTATAAAATAAATCTCGAATTTACAAAATAAGTCTTGAATTTGCAACAAAATAAAATTACTCTAGCTATTTTTAGAAATCGTTCGGTGATAACGAATTAAAAGAATTTTTTTTCTTCAGAGAGTTGAGTTTTTCAAAAAAAAGGTGAGTTCGTTTGAATTGTGAATAAGAGGAAAAAAGAGAGAGGAAGTTAGAGAAAATTAAAAAAGAAAAATTAAAAAAAAATGAGGGTATTTTGATCTCACCCATTTACTTTGATGCTAATAAAACAAGAATTATTAAAACAGAATTAGTTACGCAAGTCAATTTAAAATAAATGCTATTTTAATATATATATATATATATATATATAATCTTTCTATTGTCAGTTCGTCCTGACATAAAATTTATCAGGATATTGAATGTGAGCCACTTATCTATGAAAGAGCTTTGACAAGTGCATACACATCAAGTCAAAGTATGTAAAATGAGTGACTCACATGCAACGAACAGACAATAAAAAAATTGTATATATATATATATATATATATATATATATATATTTATAGGGTCAACTTTATAAGTAACCAAAAAATTAGAAGGTTTATTGTTTTTACCCAAAATTAGTATTTTTATTGTTTTTACCAAAAAAATCAACTTTTTGGACAAAATTGTCCTTCTTTTTATTTTTGTCCTTGTGTGTTTAATTGTGTTAGACTTGGTGTGTTTAATTGATTTTCTATGGTGTGTTTAATTGATTTACATATGGTTTTGCCATGGTGTGTTTAATTGAGTTGTCCTGGTGTGTTTAATTGAGTTTAATTGGTCTGCCTTGATGTGTTTAATTGGTGTCTTGGTGTGTTTAATTGGTATGCTCTGATGTGTTTAATTGGATCTTTCCTAATGTGTTTAATTGGATTGTCGTGGTGTGTTTAATTGGTGGTCTGATGTATTTAATTGGTCTGCCATTGTGTGTTTAATTGGTGTCGTGGTGTGTTTAATTGGGATAATGAGGGGTATTTCAGTCTTCACAGTCATTTATTGGGTAAAAACAATAAATTTACTAATTCTGGATAAAAACAATAAACATCATAATTTTTTGAATAAAAAAAAACCTATTTTCTCTATATTTATATTATATTATATATATTTATATATATACCCACCATCAACAATTCTTACTGTATATCAAGTTATCAACCATGGAGTCCAGAGAAGAACTCCGTCGACCCATTTTAAGCGCCATGCAGCTGCCGGAGGCTGAACCAGGCCACCTTGATGAAGTGAAGTCTAGAGTACTGGAAGAGGTGTTGTCCGACACTCAGTTGCCGTACTTCAAGCGCCTTCAAAAGGCTTCCTGGATTGAACTCAAGCTTCTCTTCCCTCTAGCTGCTCCGGCGGTCCTGGTTTACCTTATCAATAACGCCATGTCGCTGTCCACCCGTGTCTTCTGCGGCCATCTCGGCAATCTGGAGCTCGCCGCCGCCTCTCTAGGCAACAGCGGAATCCAACTCCTGGCTTACGGCCTCATGGTACGTGATTAAACATATCAAATTCACATCCATAGTCATTGTTTGGTACAGACCTTTTAGTATATATACTTTATACTAAAAGCGCTTCCCTGTAAAAGCACCTCTTCTAGTCTCTCAATCTATGAACTTATTCAATGGTTGCATTGCACAGCTAGGGATGGGAAGTGCAGTGGAGACTCTATGTGGTCAAGCATACGGAGCACACCGATACGACATGCTCGGCATATATCTCCAAAGAGCCACCATCGTTCTTCTCTTAACCGGAATCCCAATGACGCTCATCTACATTCTATCCAATCCCATCTTAACCTTACTTGGTGAACCGGCCGCGGTGTCCTCTGCAGCCGCCGTGTTCATCTACGGTCTAATCCCACAAATCTTCGCTTACGCTGTAAACTTCCCAATACAAAAATTCCTCCAAGCACAGAGCATCGTGGCTCCAAGCGCATACATCTCTGCGGCGACGCTCGTGGTCCACTTGTTTTTAAGCTGGGTGGCGGTGTACAAGCTTGGATTAGGGTTGATAGGAGCGTCTCTGGTGCTGAGCTTGTCGTGGTGGATAATAGTTGGGGCCCAGTTCGTGTACATATTGATGAGTGGCCGTTGTAAGCAGACGTGGAAGGGACTTGATGTTTTAGCGTTTTCAGGGCTGTGTGATTTTGTGAAGTTGTCGGCTGCATCGGCGGTGATGTTGTGCTTGGAGACTTGGTACATGCAGATACTTGTTTTGATTTCTGGGTTGCTTGACAATCCTGAGCTGGCTTTGGACTCTCTTGCTGTTTGGTAAGAACATCATTAACTCTAGCTATTAATGATTTCCGGAGTAATTCTCCGGTCAGGACCGTATCTAAAACTTTCATGCAGTCTCAAGTCCGTATAAATTGATGATTAACTGATTATCAATTTCAGTTCTGGTCTTGACCGGAGAAAGACCGATAATCACTGAATTAATTTCAGAATATTTCATTTTTCATCATGATCGGAAGATGCCCATGCAAGAATGAGAATCATGTACTCGTAGCTACCTTTACCGATAACATAAAGTCCAAGAATGTGAATCAATTCTGTCTTTACATTTCTTCATCTCAATTTGCATCATTTATATTCTCAACAACGATTTGTGTTTATTGTGAACATGATTGGCAGATGCATTAATAAATCTATATATGTATATAGATTAATACAATTCTTTTTAGATCATAAATGTGCTTAAAATATATATAAATGTACTTAAAATATTCTGAGTAACCTGAGCAAGCTTGATAATTCGGTGGTCATTTTTAACTCTAGAGCTTCGAATTCCTTTATGGATACGCTTGCTAAAAGGGGTTCTAAAATGGGAGGGGATATTTTTGTTTGGGGGGACTCTTAGTTTCCCGTTTGCTGGAGGCTTTGATGCCCTGTCTTCTATCTCTGTTCCTCTGTTTCTATGATGATATAATATATGTTCATATATATATATATATATATATATATATTTATATTTATAAACTATCTTAAATATTGCTTTTTAGTGAATATTTTTTTCTTCATGAAATAGCTTTTTCCAAATTAATGACATAATTTAAAATATATATACAAAAATTTTCAAGTCAATATACACTGATATAATTTCATCAGTGCGTTAGATGTGGACCATTAGATTTATTAAAAGAGAAGAAAATTATTGTCACGGGACTCACATCAACCACATTTCAACTTCGGTATATAATTTTTGTTTTTATCATGTTGTGTGAGTCCCACTCGATATGCCTAGCTAGATCAAATGAGAGTATGAGAATGATCTAACGTGGTTTGATAGAAAAAACGTTGACCCAACATTATAATGTTTTAGTTTCAAGTCATTGGTGGTATATAAAAAAAAAATGACTGTTCCATTTGATAATAATTTATGTCGGTATTTAATGACAGATGATCGTTTTGTATATGCTCTTTAAAAAAAAAAAATTAAAATAAATGCTAGTAATATTTAAAATGTCCATGGTTGAATTAAATAAATTGGGATCGTTAATTATGTAGATATTTTTTTTTGGCAGCATGGCAATAAATGGATTGTTGTTCATGGTTTCTGTTGGCTTCAATGCTGCTGCAAGGTTAGTCATTATTTTTTTTGCTACCATAAATGTATTTACTGCAAGCTCTGAAAATAATTCTGTGCTGTCGAATTATTGAAACAGTGTGAGAGTGAGCAATGAGCTTGGAGCTGGGAATCCAAAGTCAGCAGAATTCTCAGTTGTGATTGTGAATTCGGTTTCATTTATAATTGCTGTAATGGAAGCAGTGGTTGTGCTTGCTCTCAGACATGTTATCAGCTATGCCTTCACTAGCGGTGAGACCGTTGCCAATGCAGTTTCCGAGCTCTGCCCGTTCTTGGCCGTCACTCTTATTCTTAACGGCATCCAACCAGTCTTATCAGGTAACTAATATATACAAATAATGCTCCTCCTCTACTAATACTATAGGAAATTTAGCATTTCGTAACGTGTAAAATGTGATTTGTGATTTGTGATTCGCTTGTTCGTTGTCGATACATCTGTTGTCAAAAGTGTGAAAACCGAATAACATATACATCTTGTTGTACATGTTAAATTAATCTAACAATAATGATGAGAGAGTAGGCAACAGATTGATTAAATACTGATTTTAGTTCTCAGTCACTTGTGCAAATTATTGAATGCATATGCATGCTTGGGCTGTCTTCCACTGTTTGTCTAGACATGTAAATCTACTCAAAGCAGCAAATATTGCAATGCTATCTATTTATTTATTATATGGGATCAGAGAGATATATATCCAAATACATAGAAACACAACAAAACATTCAATTTATTTATTTTTTATATGTTGATTAGCAATTTAGCATCTCTCTTTTTGGTCTTATCTTGTTGTATACATAATATATATATATATGCATATAAAATATTTTTCGTTACCTAATATCAATAACTATTCATTTTCGGTAGATAGCAGTCTATTCAAATATAAGATATTATCAGATTGGACGTGCATATTTTCCACCAAAACATATTGGGTGATGGTTGCACTTTTCTTTAAAATCCATATAGAGTAGTACTAGCTCTCTTATAAAAGTTAATTTGCCTCCAATTTTCCTTCTTGTCTCAAAATAAGAAAAATAAAACTAGAAGACTGTATATACACACCAACACATAAACACCAACACACACACACACACACGCACGTACACAGATAGTTGTGTTTATTTGACGAGATGAGGTTATGCCGGTTGTAATTAACCCTGCACGTACACAGATAGTTGTGTTTATTTGACGAGATGAGGTTATGCCGGTTGTAATTAACCCTTCACACATGCATCATAAGATTACGGGTTCGAGTCATTTCTCTTCTTAAAAAGTCCCGAATTAATGTAATACTTCAAAAAAAAAACTCTTTATTTCAATGCAATTTAACTGTTGAGATTTGACATCATAACGAAAATATGAAAATATATAACATGTATATCAAAATTGATTTTATGATGAAGGGGTAGCTGTTGGATGTGGATGGCAAGCGTTTGTGGCATATGTAAATGTGGGATGTTATTATGGGGTTGGAATTCCAGTGGGTTGTGTTCTTGGCTTCAAATTCGATCTTGGAGCTAAGGTACCTAATCAAATATATTGTCAAAATTACCCTTCTCATCATATATGTAATTTAACTCTTAATCATGATCCCTTTGTTCCTGAGCCGTTTGATATGAATAATCAGGGAATATGGTCCGGGATGATCGGAGGGACGATGATGCAAACCCTCATTTTATTGTGGGTCACATTTCGCACAGATTGGAATAAAGAGGCAAGTTCATTTTAATTCTATGAATTAACTCAAATTCTCTGTTAGCAACTTATCAAGCAAGGAAGTAAATATATATTGGTTTCGGCAAAAAATTATTGGGGATCCAAATTTCTGAAAATTTTGGTGAAAATATCGGAAATACATATCAACAGTATCGTTTGAATATCGAGAATTTATCATGAATTAATTGATTGAAATTTTAGGTGGAGAAAGCAAAATTGCGTTTGGATAAATGGGAGGACACAAAGGAGCCACTTTTGGACAACTGATCGATTAATATTTGCTTACATGCCAAAGATTTTGAAGATGGAGTCAAAACTCACCAATTCCAAACAATGAACAGATCAATTTCTACTTTCAAATATTGGAAATATTAATAACTGTTTGTATTACAATAACTTATGGTTTTGACTGAATTGGGTTTCATAATAATCAAGAGTTTTTTTTTCTTCATAATTCATTGATAAACTTATATATTTATTTATTTTAATTATTACAATAAATTTGAGTTTTTTGGGGATACAATTCAACTCAACTTATTTATTTATTTTAACTATTACAATATATTTAAGTTTTTGGAGAGGACACAATTCGAACTCATGACGTAAGTGTCAAGATCATACCATTGGGCATTGTTCCACCATATGCATTTTAAAACATGTATAAAAAATAATTTTTTTCCCTGATGTTATGAGAGTATGTATAGTTGATATTCCGGTCGGACACGTGGTATATAATTCAAGAAAATTAGTTGTAGTAATCGAAAAATTCTCAAAATTTATTTAATGGTAGATTTCAATGAATGCATCATCCATAAAAAATTCAAATCAAATTCATTAAAATCAATATATTTTTGTCAAGATCCATATCGAAATTAAAATAAGAGAACTTTTATGAGAGACTATATATAGATAGTTTTTCTACTATCAGTTCATCTTAATATAAGAATGTGGACCACAGATTATGGAGAAGTTTTGACAAATACATACATTTTGAATCAAAATATATAAATCTAATGATCTACATTCTTCGTCTTGATATAAAATATATCAGTACGATCTGATAATAGAAAAATTATATATATATATATATATATATATATATATATATATATATATATATGCGCGCACGCGGAGTTTAGCCATCGTACAAATATAACTTGGACGGAATTGGACTGATCTATGCAATTAAATTTAGGGTATTACTAAATTGCACTTGGAGAACCATGACAAATCGCTTGAATTTAATTAAGGTTTTATCTAATCAACCTTTTTGCCAGCCAGTGGATGCGTTTCTCTTGTCAACTTCAACTACAACTTGACCAAGCTGTATGACGTGTCACGTGTGCTCCAAAATTAAATTGGGACAATAAATTATTTTTCAGAAAAATCTTCATCAAGGCATATATACCAAATAAGGCAATAATGTTATCTTCTGATGTTACTTTTGGCTTTTTGGTTATAAAAGTTTCTTGATTCTCAAAAAAAAATATATATATAATATTAATTTGTTGAACAGCTAGATGAGGTAGTCACTTGTCCCTTCACACGCTGCTTCACACACTGATTTAAATAAAACTGTGGATTCTAATTATATTTTTCTCTTAATCCTTAAATTGATTAGCAATATTAAAAAATGTATATATATATATATAAGAAAAATACTTGGGTACTGATCAATCAGTATCTAAAATACTGATCCCTTCAATAGGAGTGTAATACATGACTTTTTTTTTCTTTACTTTTTACATTTTTCTCATAAAATAGGCCACATACTGCACTTCTATTGACGGGACCAGTATTTTAGCTACTGACGGATCATTATTCAAATATTGTTCTATAGTTGAATGAACTTCAATATATAAAACTTAAACAGGATAATTATTTCCTGCCATATTATTTTCAATACATACTGACTGCTTGCAGCTTGTTAATTACCATCAGAAATATTATTTTCCGATCGAAGGCTTCTTTACATTTATCATATCTTAGAGTCCTCCGAAAAAGACCATATTTTTTTGGAGTGATCATAGCTACCAAGGACTTTTCCAAATTGGAGATATACGTACCACGACCTTCATAGCCGCTTTCGATCAGCTACCAATATTTCAAGGTTGGAGAATTAGCTAGAGCTATATTTAAATTTGCATGCTTTGTTATATATGTCCCTCACTAATTAGTTCTGATCTAGCTCTGCCGCCGTACTTGGGCGTCACTCTTATTTTTAACGGCGTCCAGCCAGTCTTATCATGTAACTTGTTGGACCATGTTCATGTTCGAAAGGACTCGTATTTAGTAGAAACATTCCAAAATTCATATTTAACGTAGGTTGTAATAGCTTAGTCCCTTAAGTAGAGGTTATCTGCTCTGGGTTTTAGAGCTAAACCATGTAATTAAAACCGGTTTTATTGGATAACTAAGTTTTACTTGAATGTAAATTTTTAAGTGCATGCATACATACATATATGAGTAAATTAAATATAGATTATCGTGTATTCGTGTTCTAGCTAACTGTATACATAAATATATATCAGATTTTATTATGATGCTATCTAACGGTTGAGATTTGATATCCGAACCAAAATAACATCTATATCGATTTGATTATTTTGATGATGAAGGGGTGGCCGTTGGATGTGGATAGCAATCGTTTGTGGCATATGTAAATGTGGGATGTTATTAAGGGGTCATTTGGTATGAGGTAATCGAAATAATCTAATTCATGGGAAAGTTAAACATGGTAATGTGATTTCTGAGAAACTTGTATATATGTGTTTGGTTGTGTCTGGAAATATTATGTTAGATTTCTGAGAATGTTAGATAATTGTGTTTGGTTGCACATGAAAACCTTATATTATATATATTATATATATTTAAATAATTTAGATAGTACATATTAATATATATTATATAATAATATAATAATATATATTTATATATATAATTGTTATTGGTACAATTTGGAAAGATAACACGTCAGCATAAACAACGTGAATTGCGGGAACAACAGGTGACGTATCATCGAAGGAAAATCAAAATGAGCCAACTGGAGATGATCAGTAAACAACCCTGCATTACTGATCAAAATTACTAAGATGGTCGGGTTGGAAACCCCCGATCGAGGTAAATAAATTTCAAATTTGACTTTAAAACTCACCGTATGGTTTAAGAAGTGAGCTCAAGAAGATTCAAGCTTCAAAGTAACAATAATTCCCACCTTATAAATTTCAAATTTGACTTTATGCAGCTCCTACTCGAGTTTGTGAGCCAGTCAAGGGTAATGATATCAAGTATTATGGTGTTATTAACATTGTTTTCGAAGATTGAAGACAAGAGATGTTGGAGAGAGAGAGAGAGAGAGAGAATTTACAGATATTGTAGAGAGAGACTTTAGTGAGAGAAAGTGAAAGATTACGAGAAAAGAAAGAGAGAGAAGAAAACTATAATCATAAGGGCATTTTATTCACTTCTAGGTTAGTTTAGAATATATTTTGGAATTTTTTGTTGAATATGGTTTTTTTTTTTTTTGAAAACATGGTTAAAAGTGAATTCCAATTTCACAAGTAGGTTAGATTTGTCTATTAGCTCTTAATAATAATCATATATTTCAAGTTTTTGATATATTTAATACCCTCAACTTCTAGGAGTTCATAAAGTCAGCAACATACGTATTAAATGATACTGTTAATAATAAACATATAATAACAATCATATTAGTTTTATTTTTTTAAAATTTATCATATTCTAATATATCTAATTATACAATATAACATATAATAATAATAATAATAATAATATTTATTAAATAATTATGTGTAATAAAAATAGCTACTTTGCTATGGTCACGACACATGGCATGCAATAAACAATACTATTTTTTTTTAGTTTTTTTAGGTTTTTTATATAACATATAATACTAAAGGGGTTTTCACAATTTGCTCCCAATCTAATTAGAAAAAGTCACTTTTTTTAATCCTAATTGAAATGTCATCAATTTGGTACTTATTTAATTGAAAATAACTCAAATTACTCAAACCCCTTTATAAATTATAATATATTATAAAAGAAAAAAAAGGACTAATTTAAGTTATTTTCAATTATATAAGGACTAAATTGATGACATTTAAATTAAAGATTAAAAAAGTGACTTTTCCAGTTAGTTAGGGAGCAAATTGTGAAAACCCATTTATAAATTATAATATAGAGCAAATAGGTCTTTTTAGTCAAAAATTTAGATGGTTTATTGTTTTTAGCCAGAATTAGTATTTGTATTGTTTTTACCCATATTTTGACAATGAAGACTGATATGCCCTTTATTTATTTTATTTTTTGACTAAAAATGTTGAAAAGTTTCTCCTCTCTCTTCTCTCCTCTCTTCTTTTTTCACGATTTCTACTTCTTTGCTTCTCTCTCTTCTTTTTTGATTTTTGTCTGAAAAGTTTTCCTTCTCTCTCTATTTCACGATTTCTTTGAAATATCCATTGAAACCTCCATTAAAACCCAATTTCTTTAATTCGAAATCTCCATTCGAAATTTCTTCAATTCGAAAACTTGAATTTTTTGTCTGAAACTTCTTCTCTCTCTATTCGAAATTTCTTCTCTCTCTATTTGGGTTGTACTTTTTTGTCTGAAACTTTAAACCCAATTTCTGAAGTTTTTTGTCTTCAATTTCTTTGTGTGAAATACAGAACTTCAGATTTGGCTACCAACACAAAACTTCAGATTGATATTCAGATTTTGGTTCGAATTTGACTGTTTGGGATTCGTATTTCACGGATTGGCTTCATTTTTTTTATAATGAATCAAGACGTTTCAGGTCCTTCTTCTAGAGGTATATATTTGAAACCCTGTTTTAATTTGTTTCATTTGCAGATGTAATGATGAATTAAGGTTGAAGAAGATGGTTTACTTTGGTGTGTTTAATTGATATACACTGGTGTGTTTAATTGATAATGTGTGTTGTGTTTAATTGATTATCCAAGTTGTGTGTAATTTGTTTTGTCCTGGTGTGTGTAAATTGCTTTGCCTTGATGTGTTTAATTTGGTTACGGTGGTGTGTTTAATTGTGTGTGTGTCGTGGTGTGTTTAATTTGTGTTGCCCTAGTGTGTTTAATTTGGTTTACCTCTGGTGTGTTTAATTTTGTTTGCCCTGATGTGTTTAATTTTGTTTACCTTGGCGTGTTTAATTTGGTTTGCCCCTGGTGTGTTTAATTTGGTTACCCTTGGTGTGTTTAGTTTTGTTTGCCCTGGTGTGTTTAATTTAGTTTGCCCTGGTGTGTTTAATTTGGTTTACCTTTGATGTGTTTAATTGAAGTGAACTAGTGTATTTAATTGAAGTGAACTGGTGTGTTTAATTGAAGTGAACTGATGTGTTTAATTGATTTGAGCTAGTGTGTTTAATTGATAAATTCATATATTAAACACTCCAGAGATTAAACACTGGTGTGTCCAGTGTTTAATTGAAGTGAACTAGTGTGTTTAATTGATTTGAGATGATGTGTTTAATTGATTTGAACTGGTGTTTGATGAATTCAGAGATTAAACACTAGTGTGTTTAATTAATTTACGCTGGTGTGTTTAATTGATGAATTCAGATATTAAACACTCTAGGAATTAAACACTGGTGTGTTTAATTGAAGTGAACTAGTGTGTTTAATTTATTTGAGATTATGTGTTTAATTGATTTGAACTGGTGTTTGATGAATTCAGAGATTAAAAACTGGTGTGTTTAATTGATTTACGTTGGTGTGTTTAATTGATGAATTCAGATATTAAACACATTAGAGATTAAACACTAGTGTGTTTAATTGAAGTGAACTGCTGTGTTTAATTGATTTGAGATGGTGTGTTTAATTGATGAATTCAGATATTAAACACATTAGAGATTAAACACTAGTGTGTTTAATTGAAGTGAACTGCTGTGTTTAATTGATTTAAGATGGTGTGTTTAATTGATGAACTACTTGTGTATTTAATTGATGTGAACTGGTGTATATGTATGTGTTTTTAATTGATGAATTACATGTGTTTAATTGATGTGAACTTGTGTGTGGGTGTTTAATTAATGAATTATGTTTGTGTTTAATTGATGACCGCTAGTGTGTGTTTAATTGATGACACTTGGTGTGTGTGTGTGTGTGTGTGTGTGTGTGTGTGTGTGTGTGTGTTAATACACATCAGTGTGTTTAAGCACCAAGAGCTAACACCGGTGTGTTTAATCTCAGAGATTAAACACACCAATTATTTATCTACCTCATCAACTAAACACGCTAGTTTTAATACATGAATTGTGTTTAATGTGTGGTGGGTTTAATATATTTCAATCTAATTGTGAGATTTTTATTTGTTGACATGTAGGAATGAACCCAACGAAATTGGTAATCGGTTATGGTGGAAATGGACGGAAAACTTTACAAGAGTGGTGAAAAAGTCTGTCAAAGTTCTATCCCGCAAACTTTGAATGTTGTGGATTATGTAAAATACAGTGATGACATGAAAATGCTATATTGATTTTGTAAATTACTGCCAAGTAATATGAGATGCTTGATTAAATGCCGAAAAGAAGTATTTAGGGGCAATTTACTGCCATAACTGAACATAACTAGGTAACAAGATACCAGTTGCATTTTGGAATTGTGTTATTGATCGATTAAACACACTAGTGTTATTGATCAATTAAACACACAAGTACAAAACAATTAAACACACCAGTACTAAAGAATTAAACACACTAGAACTCATCAATTAAACACATCAATTTTAATGATACTAAACAATTGAACACACCAATACTAAACAATTAAACACATCAAACCTCGATTAAACACATCATAACTAAATTAAACACACTAGTGTTATTAATCAATTAAACACACTAGTACTAAACAGTTAAACACACTGAAACTCAATTAAACACAACATAACTCAATTAAACACACTAGTGTTATTATTAAACACACCAAAGCTCAATTAAACACACTGGTGTTATTGATCAATTAAACACACAAATACTGAACCATTAAAATTCATCACATATTTAAGTTGTTCACAATAAATTCTAAAATGATTGACCAACCAACAATCCACCAAATGAACCTCAAACCGAAAGTCACATGCTCTATTGTACAAAATCCAACAGTCCAACAAATGAAACTAGCCGGCTATTCATTCACATGGCAAATCCAATAAAGGTATAAACACAAAAACCTATTTCCAACTCAATTAAACACACATTTATTTCCAGCTCAATTAAACACACCAGTAGCTGCAAAAAGCAATACCACCATCTCATAAACCACAACAATGCAGCTGGAAAAATCCAACCACACAATCACAGAAACCACACACAATCACAAAAATCCAACAACTTATAATAGGAAATAAAGCTTAATTTCTAAATTACAATATAAATGCACAAAAATCAAGTAACTCATTTTATAAAACGCAATCTCTCATTTACTATAATAAGCTCATCCTTTACACAATTTTTTTTTTTAGAATTAAAAATTTATTATCGGAAGGAAAGCAGGTCATCAACATAGAAAACACCAAACATGAAGAGCAAACAAAAAAAACACAACACCAAACAGAACAAAAGCGCAAACAACAGAAAAAAGCAGAGGATTTGAAGACAGATGAAACTTCACAGAGAAAGAGAACCACAGTTAAGCAATGCTCTAACTTAACATATCCCCATCACCATCTACCCTTTTTTTTGCCAGTGAATCAACTAAAGAATTTGTTGCACGAGAGCTGTACTCCACACTGACCAGACTCATATCAAACAGAATGCTTCGAATTTTATAAATCAATTGAGTGTGTTTCATGTTGCCCAGATCAATCACCCACTCCACAATTTATAATCCCAAACAAAAATTATAACTTAAAAGCCGAACTAAAACAAGCAAACGAACCTCTTCTCGGAAAGAAAATCCAAAGCATACACAACCAGATTGTACAAATAATCCACCTTCCTGCTATACACCTGAACCGAACCCTGAACCATCAAAGCAGCTTCATTTTCCCCAAAAAACCAAAACACACAAACAAAATTACAAAAAATATGGATAAACAAATCAAAAAACAAAACTAAAAATTAAGAGAGAAATGAAATGAAAGCAAAAACCTTCAGTTGATATGAAGCAAGTTTAAATTTCTTTTTAAGTGAAAAAAATCAAGAAATAAGTAAGTGGGAAGAATAAGGCTGAAGAAGTATAGATTTTGTAACAAATTAAAGCATGAAAATTGATTGAAATAGGATTACATACCTTTTGCAGTTGATTCTTGAAGACTTGAGCAAGGAATCGTTAAGAGATTGAAAGAATTTGGAGAGAAACATTCGTCATGTCGTCGCCTCTGGTCACTCCGCTGCCCACGCCGCTGCCGCTGCCGCTCGCCACAACCTCTCGTCACGCCGCCGCCGCCGCCGCTCGCCTCTCGTCGGTTCGGGGTCGAGATTATGATCGATTTAAATCTCGGTCTTTCACTCTTTCTCTCTCTTCGAATTCAAAATAAAGGTTTATCTCTTCTCTTTCTTCTTTCACAGATTCTCTTTTGTTTTATTAATTTGTTTTGTTTTTTAATTCTTTTACAATGAAGGGTAGTTTTGTCCAAATATTGGAAAGTTTAGTAGAAACAATGAAAATACTAATGTTGGGTAAAATTAGTAAAGCCTCTAATTTTTTGGTTACTTTTAAATTTCACCCTATAATATATTATAAAGGAAAAGAAAAGAAACCCTAAACTCAAGTATCAATTCTCATACTTTGTCCGTCGTCTTGGTCTCTCCGGCCACTCCACTTGTGGGTTTACAAGGTTTGTCTTGACTCTTGAGTCTAATCAGTTACTTTTTCTTTTGAGATTTTCTATAATATAATAACAATGAGTTAATTTTAAACTTGCAGTGTGATAGGTAATACTGTATGTAGAGTTTTGATTCTGCACAAAAAAAATAATGCTTACTCGTTGTCTTGCCATATCTCGCTTCTTGTGCACCAAAACAATACCTGCAATGGGACAACATTAATGCAACACTTGGTCACTGTCAAGCTTTTTCATCGTTGGATCTGATGTCCACCGGAGACAGGAAGGATTGAACAGGTGTTATCCAAAGATGGAGTATCCTGGTCCTCCTATCTCATCCTCAGAAATGAGAAAAATGTATAACAAGCACGTAGAGAATCCTGAGATTTATTCAATCAAAAGGCTTGCTGAGGATTATAAGATTCCAGAGGTTAGGGCGTATGTAATTATTTGTTTGAAAGAAAGGCGCCATCTCCATCCAAAGCAATCAGAGGCAGTAGACTTTTGTCGATTGCACTACGCAAATCCAGAGGTTTATACTGTTACTAGACTCGCCAAACATTATAAATGTTCGGTGTTGTATGTGGAAACAGTTCTTCAATCTTACAAATTTCTTAAGAGATTAAACATGTCACGGAGTGAGATTTCTTCTTCACATCCTATATATCTATATATATTATAAGTTTGTTAAGCTCTATGTGCTTAATTGTTTTGTGTTTACAAATGGTGGCAGGAAAGGTGAAATGCCGCAAGAGCCATAGCCTATGGTCTTCGCCGCCTTCGAAAGGCAAGCTTTATGGGATTAGGTGGTGACCGATGAAACTTGGTCAGCTTGCAATTTATCAAACTAGCTGGATTCATTCTGTGTTTGATGATTCAAGTCAAAACAATTTATGGGTGTGTGCTTTTGCAACTTTTTGGTGAATTGAACAAATAGATCATGGATGCATATGTTGTCGATCAATTAATCTAGCTTAGCTTCTAGTTTTACTTTTTCATTTCTCTCAAACACATTCTATCAAACACTTTTGTTATCTTAATTAATATTAAGATGATAGAGTTTTAGGGGTTTATAAAGGCCTAAAATGAGAATGGACGTAAAGAAAATATGTTTGTTGTGATTAAAATTCAGTGCAGTTGGTACGAAAATATTGGTGTTCTTTGGCTTATTCATCAAACCGATTATCTTAATTAATTAGTAGTAGGAAAAATAATGGCATGTGTCATGTACGTGCTTAGTAGTAGTGGGCACTTGCTGCCTTATCACCTCTCTTTGTTGGTTAAATTATCGGTTTTTATTGCCTTCTTAATTAATTATAAACATTAAATATGATACGAGTTATTAGATATTAAGAATATGATTATTAGGAGAAAACAAGAGAAACTGGTTTAATTTGATTAATTAATGGCTCTTCTTGGGATTCTTTTAATTCAAAGCTCCTCCTTTTAACGAGACTTAATGAATGTGTACAAAAACATACTACGACCCATCATACACACAGCAAAACACAAAAACTAATGAACAAATATAGTACCTGTAAAATTGTCTTCCTCAGTCAAAATAATCCTAACGTGAAAGTGAGGTAAGATCTCTTCTTTAGGGTATATATATGTTAGGAATATTTCTTGAAATAAGTTGGGAGTGGATTCATTTGTTTGATTTCAATATGGAATCCTCAACTAAAATGGTCCTTGTTTGATGTATTAAAAAATATTTTTAAAATTAAAATATTCAAATAATAAATAATTAAAATTTTAAAATATTTAGATTCTCGACAACCAACCATGGAACAAAATTATGCCGAAAAGAAAACCTAAGCCTAGGCCATCTGCATATCAGGTGTGCATTGCAAGTTTGAGGAAATTTCGAGTAGTGGGAGTGATGGGAATGAGAGCTCAACGAGCTTTGAGTACGAGGATGGTAATTGGCAAATGGTGGGGGTGTGGAAAACAGGTTGGAGAAAGCTCGAAGATGGGCTCAAGGGTGGGCAAAGATATGGGTGCTATAACAATGTTAAAGGATGGACTGGTTCATGTTTCTATAGAAAATGGGCCTAATATGGGCTCTCACCTGCTCAATAATGGGCAATCAGATGGGTGTGTGTCTTCTTGTTGCAGTCCAAATGGGCGTCTTGTGGGTCAAGATTGGGGTCCCAATCAATTAGTCTCTAGTGAGACTGCTGGAGTAATAGGTAGTTTAAGTTTGGGGCCAGATGTAGAGCCTATTATATATGTAGACCTAGTACGAAGCCCAAAGACTCAAACCCAAGAGCTGACGGTGGGAAACTAACAAACAAAATAATCCTAACCCGAAACTGAGGTAAGGTCTCTTCTTTAGGTATATATATAATCTCTCTCTCTCTCTCTCTCTCTCTGTTACTATCTCGTCACCTGATTGATAACAAATGTTTCTCTTACCATTTTACTATAACTTTATATTTGATATCATTTCCATACTATTTATATATAAGCTATTGATATGTTTGTATACTATCTAATTAAATATATTTTTTTATATAATATTTAAATATAACTATTGATACTGTTATTTAAAATAATATTTTATTAATATATTTACTTTATTTGATAGAAAATCACATTTTACTTCTACTTTATCTTGAAATAGGATAGGTATATTATATCATTGTTGTTTTTATAATCAACATTTTACTAAAAAGTTAATAACTTGAACTTATTTTAGTAAAATTTATAATTATTTTATATGATAAACAAATAGATATTAAAAAAATTATTAGAGTTTTCTTAAAAAAATCTCATATAGTAGTGTCACTAAACATAATTATAAATAACTAAATATTCTTGTAATTACTAATAAATTTGTTATATTTTATATTTATTTAATTTAGTCAAATATACATATAAAGTAGACTTCTTATTAGTACCATTTGTTTTCCCTAAAGCCCGGTCATTATTGTCTAATTTTCTTGCAGTGATCACCATAACGTTTAATTTGTTTTTTTTTTTACATTATCTATGACATATTGTTTGAAAAATTCACAATTAAATCAAAATATTTGGCAAAAAAATTAACAGAGTGATTTCTCTAAAAAAATAAAACATACAGTGGTACATTTAAAATATTGACCTACAAGTCATATTTTTTTTTGTAGTGTATAAATTATCATATACATTCCATTATAATTTATTAATTCATATTATAATAATTAATTATTATTTTTTCCATAACAATGTCATAACAAATAATGTAGAAAATAGTACTTCATTTTCGATAGCGTAATTACCCTTAAAATTAATTCGAATTAAATTTTATCATTTCTGACGGCACAAAAAAGACCGTCGGAAATACAGACTATTTCCGTCGGCCATTGTGCCATCAGAAATGTTGTATTACTTTTTCTCATTTCAGACGGAATAAAGACTATTTTCGACTGTTATTGGGCCGTCGGAAATGTGGCATTACATTTCCAACAGCACGTTTTACGCTGTCGAAAATACGAACAACATTGACGGTTTATTCAACTATTTCCAACAGTTATTGGGCCGTCGGAAATGTAGTATTACATTTTGACTCACTTCCGACGATACTAATATGGCCGTCGAAAAAGGTACCATTACTGATGGCAATTAGCGCCGTCGGAAATAGTTCGTTAAAAATAATCATTTTTTAGTGCTAAAATGCTATAGCATAATCAGTAAACACACCTCAAATGTAGATTAAGATTCCACAATCTCAGAAAAAAAAAAAGTATTCTTTAATCAATAAAGTCATAGGGTCTGATGCAAGCAAATAAAACCTCAAACCCACCCACCCCCAAAAAAAAAAAACAAAACACAAAAACATTAAATGCAAAAGTGATTAAAAAGCGAGTAATGAGAGAAAATGGAATAGTGACCCATCAACAGAATATGAGCCGACATCTACTCTTGATCAACGGAGGTTAAATAGTCAACCATTAATTGACTGTAATAGATGGTTAAGATTCGGTTAGCTAAAGATAACTTATTTAGTTAACAGATTAAAATGCTGATGTCACATAATACATGTTAATTGTGTGAATCATCGGTATATATACTAGGCTTTGTATATGAAATCATTCATTGATCATTATTGAAAAATCTCTAAGTTAGTCTCTCGTCAATGGAGCTCAATCAAGTCTAGCTTCTGGTTTTACTTTTTTATTTCTTTCACGACATTCTATTAAGCACTTTTGTTACGCTAATATTAGGATGATAGAGTTTTGGGAAGGCACAAAATGAGAAAAGTTATAAACGAAAAGAAGATCTGTTTGTTTGGCTTATTCTTCAAAAAGATTATCTTAATTAATTAGTAGTTTAAAAATATTATCTTAATTAATTGAGGACTGCTAGGTGCACTCGATGTTCCAAACAAGTGATCCAGTCGCCAGTTCTTAAGTTGACATGTGTACAATTGAATGGCATTTTTGAAGTTTCAACAAAAAGAATGGGTATACATTAATGGTAGTTTTGTAATAAAATTAAAATAAAAGAACACGTGCATCATTACAGAAAGCAAGTGTACACTCGCGAGTGACTCTAGCATTTTCCTAATTAATTAGTAGAAAAAATAATGGCACGTAGACACTGGCTGCCCTAATCAGTAATCACGTCTCTTTTTGTTGGTTAAATTATAGGTGTTTATTGTCTTCTTAATTAATTACAAACTTTAAATACGATATCAGGAGGAAACAAGAGAGGTAAAACGGTTTAATTTGTCAAACCTACTCCTTTTAAGGAGACATATTGAACGTGTACAATACAAAAACAAACATACTATGACCTATCATACACAATACACACAAAAATGGACAACAAAATAATTCGAATTTTAAAATCTCATATTTTCATCAACCAAATATAGAACAAAATAAAGAGATTAATAAACGAAGAACCAAAAACCTTAAAATGTAGGAGGTTGCTTGGGATGAAAAATTGGAAAACGAAGATGTTTTTGTTTTTTCGATCAAGCAAGGTTTTTTTTTTCTTTTTTTGTGATGTAATAAGAGAGAAAATCTTTAGTATAGTCGATATACTAGATGATTGGTGCTCTACCACCTAATATTTAACATGTGTAATATAAACTTACAATATTGGGCTAATTGCACTACAATCCTTGAGGTTAGGAAATATTTCAAATTCAACCTTTGTATTGAAAATGACAATTTGGATAATAAAGAAGGTATTTGATTTATTAATTAATAAATAACTTTAAATATACTTTATTTAGTCATCAACATAATATAATTATGGCCAACAGGGGCGTAGCTCAGCCGGTAGATGTACGAGCTTGAGGCTTGGGCAAATGACTCCTAGGTCAACGGCTCGAATCCTACCAATGGCAAAAGCTTTCAAAAAAATACATAATTTAATAGATATTGTCAAAAAAAAAAAACATAACATAATTATGGGATTTTGACAAATAATGAAGTCGTAGGTTTAGTGATAAACGTCCCAAGCCCACACGTTGGTGACATGTGTTCAAATCGTACCTTTTTCCAATAATCTAATTTGGTATATTGGATTTTAAAACTATCCATCAATCCGTGAGAGAAAATTAATTAGAAATACCATGCTTTGTATATGAAATCATTCATTGATCATTAATGAAAAATCTCTGAGTTAGTCTCTCGTCAGTGGAGCTCAATCAAGTCTAGCTTCTAATTTTACTTTTTCATTTCTCTCACAGACATTCTTTTAAGCATTTTTGTTGCGTTAATATTAGGATGATAGAGTTTTGGGGGTTTATAAAGGCCCAAAATAAGAATAGGTATAAAGAATATCTGTTTGTTGTGATTAAAATTTAGTGTCATTGGTAAGAAAATGATGGTGTTCTTTGGCTTATTCTTCAAAAAGATTACTTAATTAATTAGTAGTTTAAAAAGATTATCTTAATTAATTAGTAGAAAAAATAAAGGCATGTGTCATGTACATGCTTCGTAGTAGTTGACACTAGCTGCCTAATCACCTCTCTTTTTTGGTTAAATTATCGGTTTTTATTGTCTTCTTAATTAATTACAAACATTAAATATAACACGAGTTATTAGGTATTAAGAATCTGATTATCAAGAGAAAACAAAAGAGGTAAAACTGGTTTAATTTGATTAATTAATGGCTACTCCTTTTAACGAGACATAAATGTGTACAAAGACAAACATACTAGAAACCCTCTAGAGGTGTCAATCGGATCGGATTCAGATTATCGGAATCTGATTTTTTTGGTCTTTTTGAATTTTCGGATGCGGATCAGTTTTGGTCCGAAAAATATATATTTTTCAGACTCGGACTTGTAGTTGGACATGGAAATTTTTGGATCGAATTTGGACTTATTTTGAATTGGATTCTGACTTTTTTTGGGACTTTTTTTTAAAACAATATTTAAAAAACAATCTAATTAAACCATGTTAGTTTTTTAAATTGAAAAGAATAAAAAATATGTTAAATATGTGCAGTGTGGTTTTTTTTTCAAATTTATTTATTGCAATCGCTAACAACCTAATTAATTAATACATATATATATATATATATATATTTGAGCATAAATAAAATGTAACCTATTATAAAATTAAAATAAAAAATAATAATTACACTTAATGTTAGTCGGTGTATATAATTTTTGTGAAGTGTGCTATCGGAGCACAATCCCTATTGTAAAAAAATATATAATATATTAAAAGCAATTGTAGTTGGACATAAAAAATTTTGGATCGAATTTGGACTTATTTTGAATTGGATTCTGACTTTTTTTAAAACAATATTTAAAAAACAATCTAATTAAACCATGTTATTTAAAAAACAATCTAATTAAACCATGTTAGTTTTTTAAATTGAAAAAAATAAAAAAATATGTTAAATATGTGTAGTGTGGTTTTTTTTTCAAAATTATTTATTGCAATCGCTAACAACCTAATTAATTAAAAATATATATATATATTTGAGCATAAATAAAATGTAACTTTTTTATAAAATAAAAATAAATAATAATAATTACACTTAATGTTAGTCGGTGTATATAATTTTAGTGAAGTTTGCTATCGGAGCACAATTCCTGTTGTAAAAAATATATAATATATTAAAAGTAATTTGATTTGGCAGGTCACCGGATTTTATATGAAAAATCAGTGTTGGATTTTAAATCGGATCTGATTTAGACTGGTATCGGATTAGGATTCAGATTCGTACAGGATTCAGCTTAGGACACTTTTTTCGGATTCAGATAACCCGAATCCGAAAACCGGATATGGATAAGAATGGTTTCGGATAAAACATTATCCAAAATTTGGGATCGGATTGGATCCGGATCGTCCGATCCGATTTACACCTCTAGAATCATCACGCACACAAATTTGGTACCCATAAAATTGTCTTCCTCAGCCAAAATAATCCTCATGTTAGGAATGTTTCCTAAAATAAGTTGGGAATGGATTTCTTTGTTTGGTTTCAATATAAAATCCATTAGAGAATCCTTGATGTTTTGACCGAAATGGTCCTTGTTTGATGTATTAAAAAATATTTTTAAAATTAAAATATTCAAATAGTAAATAACTAAAAAATTAAAATATTTTAAAATTTTAATTATTTTAAATTATCATATTCTCTGTAACCAAACATAGAACATAATTAAAGAGATTGTAAACATAGATGAGAAAGTAAGATGGAAAACCCTAAAATTTAGGAGCTTGCTTGAGTTAGAAATTGAAAAATGAAGATATCTCTTCAAGTGAAAACGAAACGTACAACGAAAAGGTTTTTTTATTTCCAATAAAGCTAAGAAATTAACAAACATGATTTTTTGTTTTTTTTTTTGTTTTATTGATGTAATAAGAGATAAAATCTTTATTGTAGTTGGTGTGTTCTGACCTGAAGTATCATGTATGTGTGTTATTGAATGAGAGATCCATTATATTGGCTGATATTACTGGAGGCTGATTGTATGAGTTTGTGATTGTGAAATGATTTGGGTGGTATTATCTCACTGTATTTGGTGATGGAGTATCATGTTGGCTAAAAGAAAATAATTTTTCATTGAAAATCATGTGTCTTGAAACATACACTTTTCATGTTGATCTAACAAGACAAAGATAGCCTTTATGATGCGAACTAAAACCAAGGTATACACACTCAGTGGATCTAAATTCTAATTTGTGGTTGTTATAAGGTCTTAAGAATGGGTAACAAACACAACCAAATGTTTTTTTTATTGAGGCATAGGCTGGAATTCTGTTATAAAAGACTTCAAATGGTGTTTTAATAATTAAGGTCAAGAACTTGGGTAAGTAGTCTGTTTTTAAGGTAAGAAGATGTTTGAAAAGCATATGGCCAAAAAGACAAGGGTACACTAAGATGCACATGTTTGGAATGATAGTATTGACTATATTAGAAATACTTATAGTCTTACCATTACCAACCATGACCTGAACATTGCCTTGGAAAAGAGCTGAATTACTGAGACAATCGATATCCGGTATCATATGGTGAGTTGCTCCAGAGTCCATGAACCAAGAGTTGTCACTCAGTGTTTGTGGAGGTGACATCTAGAACTTGTTAGCATGGCAGCCATATGATTTGATTTAATGAACTGATTAGAGGATTGGAAATTTGGAGCAATGTTTGGTTGGTAATGATTGAAGTTGGCTTGTGGTGAATTATTTTTGGGCTGGTTGTTCATTTTAGTTCTGTGGTAACACACAATGGTTGTGTGTCCAGCTTAGTGACTGGGTTTTGGCGGCTATTTTAGTCCAGACATTTGATTCTATGGTTTTCCAAGAATACTTGGCATGGAATTGTTGAAATGCGAAAAATGGTTTGTGTTTCTATTTGGGAATTGAGGTGATATAGATTGAGATCGAGGGAAGTTAAACCGGAAAAATTTCTAAAAATTTGGTTCAAAGGGTTTTCGGTTCCTTTTGTTTCCATGATATGAGGGCGGGTTGGCCTGAGCAAAGTTCAACTGCTCTACAATGTTTCTTTTGCTCATCGACTTTCATGGCTCAACAATAAAATCTATACATCCTTTATTAATGGTTTATCAACTCTATTCTCTATAGAAGTCACAAAAGGATCATATTCAAGACCTAATCCCTCAAGCAAATTACCCAAATGGTCTCTATATGGCAATGGTTCACCAATTGCAGCAAACTTGTCAGTTATTTCCTTGAATTGAAAAAGATATTGATTAATAGTTGTACTTTTTTTCTTGAGATAAGTAAGCTGAGATCTGAGACCCAAAACCCTAGTAGTTGAGGTATATTCAAAACGTTTACTCAAGGCTTCCCAAATCTCATATGTAATACCATTGTTCACTATATAGGATGTTGTCCTTAGAGTTAGTGAAGCGTAGATCCAGCTCATCAAGAGTCTGTTGAGGCATTGTCATTGTTGATACATGGGATTTAAGTTCTGCTGAGTTGGGTCAAGAAGTTTAGGTGGACAAGGGCGAGTTCCTTCAATAAAATCTTCTAACCCATTTACAATAATAATATTTAGAAGCTGGTTTTTTCAAAGCATATAATTTCCATCATCAAGTTTTATGGGTAAAGAATGTCTGATAGATGGAACAGATTGGGGAAAGATTTGAAGTTGATTTTGATTGATTGGAAGTGCGTTTCCTAGACGCTGAGATTCTCAGGTTTCTAGGTACAATAGTACTCAATTTACATGTGCCAGTAGATATAGTTGCGCAAAGAATTACCAAATAACTAATTACTAAAAGAGTAGAATTACAACTAACTAATTTTAATTACATGTTAATCACATATTCTAACACTTTAAAACCCATGAAGACTTGCTCATTCCTAGCCTTCTCCACTGCGAAGAAAATTGATCTCCAAACTTTACCACTCTTCATCGATGGACACAGCTCATGCTAACTCCAAAACCACTCTTTCAAAGATTTATCGAGACAACATATAATATCCCACCAGTTCGTACTTTTGGACTATATCTCCCATATCCAAGGACATTAATCTGGTGGGATATTATATGTTGTCTCTATATCTCCCATGTTTGATTATAAACCTGAAGCTAACCCGAAGCAATGTAAAATCCTCCTTGCATTTAGTAAGTAATCCATCTTTGGTTTAAGGAAAATGATGGTATCATTCGCGAATTCAAGATGCGAAATGTGCACCAAATTCTTCCTGAAGGTTGCCCTTCTCATCATGTCCAAGTCCTGTGCCTCCCTAAACAAGCAACTCAAGCCTTCAATCCCAATATTGAAAAGAAACGGAGATAATAGATCTCCTTGACGCAGCTGTCTCTCTATACTGAACGGTGCTGTGGGACTTCCGTTAACAAGCATAGAAAATAATGGAGTTGTAATACAACTCCTCATCCATTGTCTCAATTTTGAACCAAATCTCATGCTCTCCCTCATAGAGTCCAAGAAAGAGTGATCCACATTGTTATAGGCCTTTACGAAATCCAACTTAATAAGAAGCCATCCATGATCTATTAATATATTTGAAAACACATCTCTACCAATGAGTTGCCTGTTAAGTTATCATATAAACAAGAAAACCTCTCATCACTGAGCATTCAAACTTAAAACAAACGAGACTAAAAATAAGTACTTAAAAACAAACAAGATTAAACATTTGAAACATAAATAATAATAATAATAATAATAATAATAATAATAATAATAATAAGATTAAACATTCGAACTTAATACAAACTAGATTAAAAATAATCAGTCAAACAACGACCAATTGACAACATAAACATCCATTTATTTGTTCAATTCATCAAAAAGTTACAAATATAGTTTGCAACACCATTTCTTGTCAAATCAACAAAAACGCTCATAAATTGTTTTTGATTTTCAATCATCAAACACATAATCACCAGCATCCCTTTAGAGCCCGAAGACAGACCAAGCTTGGCTTGCTGTACTTAAAGCATCTCACCTTTCCTGCCATTTGTAAACATAAAAAATAAAATAAATAAATAAACAAATCATTTAAGTATTTAACCAAACAAACTTATTCTTTACATTCAAAACGTAACGAAGACACCGCTAAGGAGACTTGGGATATTTTCGAAACTAATCACGATGGTATCGCCATCGTGAGTAGATATAACCGCGGTTCGGTTCCAACCATGGAACTGAACCAGAACCATAGGTCTCGGAACCTGATCGGAACTGATTTTTCGATTTCGGAACCAGAATCGGACCGTAAACTGGAACTATGGTGGTACCGATTCCGGTTTCCAAAATATCGAAACCGTACCGGATTAAAAATAAGCAGTCAAACAACGACCAATTGACAACATAAACATCCATATATTTGTTCAATTTATCGAAAAGTTTTAAATATAGTTTGCAACACCATTTTTTGTCCAATCAACAAAAGCCCCCATAAATTGTTTTTGACTTACAATCATCAAACGCAGAATCAAGCTACTTTCATAAATTATAAGCTGTCCAACGTTCGGTCACCACCTCTTCTCATTTCCCACCAAGCACCTGCTTCCCTTTAGAACCCGAAGACATACCAAGGATGACTTGTTGTACTTGAAGCATCTCACATTTCTTGTCATTTGTAAACATAGAAAATAAAATAAAAAAACAAATCATTTAACCAAAAAAACTCATTCTTTACATTCAAAACGAAACCTATACATTGTTAAGAGGCTTGAGATATTTTCTAAACTACTCATGAAGGCACCACTACCGTGAGTAGATATGACTACGATTTGATTCCAACCATGGAAATGAACCGGAACCGTGGGTCTCTGATCGGTCTATTTATATACATATTTTAGGTCCCCATTTTCCTATTATTTTATGCTTTGTTCTTGAGTGAAATTAGGTATTTTATGTGTTTGTTGAGCATGTGTAGGTCACATTTCCTTAAAAGAGGTGTTCGTTAATTTTTCCAAGAAAAGGAGTCTAAAAGTGAGAAAAGGGGCAAATCTGTAAAGTACCGCTGTGGAGGTCGCTTGCCATGCACTGCATAAATCGCTGTCTATCTAGCGGTGCAGATTAGTAGGTACTCGTTTGTTACCCGCGGTCCATATCGCTTGACAAGAAGTACTTCAGTCGCGGTCCACCGAGCGCTGAAGATCAATAGGTATATTGCTGCACAGACCGCGGTTCAGGCATGAGTCCGCCAAGCGGTATGGAGAGCGGACGTGCACATTCCTTATTTTTGGCGGAGATCTTGAAGCCCTAATTTTGGAGATCATATAAATACTTCTTATTGAGAGTTAGAGGGAGACTACTACTTTTATTATTTTTTTCTGAGAACAACAACACAATTTCCTTAATCATCGTTACACATAGAAGATTTGAAGACGAAGGAGAATTCATCATTGAAGATCTTAATGGGTTTTATCTTTTCTTTCTTTTCTCTTTTTATTTTCAACATGTGTAACTAATCCCATAAATAGGGAATCAATGTGAACCTTTTGTGAATGGTCATATATGGATTAATTATTATTTCATCAATTCAATTCTTGATTTGTTAGTTCCTCATATTTTGATTGGCTTATTTCGTTGACAAACCACATTTGGGATTATTCTTTGTAAGGGTAATTTAGGCCTCTTGAGTGTGATCAAGCTTCAAGGACATCATCTCTCTCAAAGAGCACTTCAAAGGTATCTCACTAGTTTAACTTTCTTTGAACACACTCACTTGCATGCATTATGTTCCTATCTTCATGTAATTGAATGATGTATTGTATGCCTCTTTTCACACTCCACACTTGCACATTTTGCACATCTCTTAGTGTGTTGAGTTTGCCCAGAAAAGAGAATTTCTTCTCTTAGCGCGGCCTAGACCGCTTGGCAAGACATGCTTGCACCGCGGCATACAGAGCGGTATACCTCAGCAGAGTCATGCTTCATGTACCGCTTCCTGTACACTTGCACGCAAAGCGACCCAAGTCGCGGTGTTGTCCAGTAAGCCTCTGTTGCCCATACCGCGGCCTGTGCACCTGCATGCACAGCGCCCTGCACCGCGTTGTTGTCCAGACGGTGCACTGCTCTGTGTACCGCGGTCTGGACACTTGCCTGCTACGCGGTCCATCTAGCGGTATTGACGGGATTTTGTGCCCTAAGTTCAAAACGACGCTGTTTCAACTAGGGCTCCCTTATATATGCTCTATCTTCTTCCTTGCTCGTTTTTATGAGTTCAAGAAGCCATTTTTGATAGGCCAAGCTTCCCTTAGAGAGAGAAACTCATAAGAACTCATCTTTACTCAACCAAACACAAATCCATGTGCTTTTAACCTCTTCAAGCATTATCTCATCATGGATTCTTCTTGCTTTCATTGACTAGGTAACTTGAATATGCCCTAAATCTTTTTGTATTTATTTATGTTCTTGTTTGCCTAGGGTTAGCTCTTTTATTTGATTTTATTGCATATCTTTATGTTTATTGGCATTTATAACATGATTGAGTTGTTGTTTGTTGGTTGAGAGATTTGTTCATTAATAGCTAGCACTTAGGACGATTTTACCCTTCTAGCTAAATCTTCATGCATTTGCATTTAGATATTGATATCTAGGATTTGCATTTATTGACATCTTTAAATCCTTAGATAAGCATTTATTGTTGCCTAGCATTAATTGTATGTTTGAATATCTTTTACATATTCACATAGGTTGTTTAACATCTTCATTGATTGTTAAGCTTTGTGACTAAGTGGGTTAGTGCACAAGCTTGTGGTCAAGAATCACTATTAAAGGCCCGTTGGGTAGAGTGAAAGGGTTAGTGACCAAGTAGGTGTGACTTGAGGTCAACCTAGGTTGTAAACTTTCGTTCAAATAGTGGATTTGAGGACCATATGTGGCTAGAAGGATAGCCCGTAAGTTTTGCCCAGTTGGAGGGTTTCTCACGTAAATCAATCCTTGTGTTTTTATTGTTTTCCGCATATTTATATTAGATTGATTGATTGCTAATATGGAGTAGGATTATTAAAATTGATTAAGTAGAAAAGTTGGTAATAAATCAACTAAAACCTATTCACCCCCCCCCCCCCCCCCTCTAGGTTGTATTAGACACACTTTGTGTATTTTCAATTGGTATCAGAGCGGGTTCCTAGATACACATAGGTGATCCTTGCTCTTTGTGTGTCTTGCATTTTGTTTGTATTTATTGCATCATAAACATTCATCTCATTCATACCCAAACACTATGAGTGGGAACGGAAGTGGTAATTAGGGAGCCTCTAGCACAAGACCCCTTTTGCTCACCGGAGCAAACTATGCCTCTTGGAAAGGCAAGATGGAGTCTTACATTTGCCAAATAAATGACCGAGCATGGATGGCAATTGAAGATGGTTACACTCTTCCGGAAAAGACTCTTGAAGATGAAAGTGTAGTTCCCAAGCCAAAGTCGGAATGGTCAACTCAAGAGTTTGAAGCATCCAAGTGGAACAACAAGGCTATGCATGCTATTCTTTGTGCAATGGATGACAATCATTACAAATTGATCCAGACAACAAGAATTGCAAAAGAGGCATGGGAGATTCTAGAGACGGCCCATGAGGGAACCGAGGTGGTCAAGGACTCCAAGCTTCAAGTCCTCCAAACACAATTCGAGCAAATTAGGATGGAGGAGGATGAGTGCTTCAACGACTTTCAAGTGAAATTGATGGACATAGTCAATCAGAGCCATCAACTTGGTGATCCCTATTCGGATAGGAGGATCAAGCAAAAAATTATGAGGTCGCTTCCAGCAAGATTTGAGTCAAAAGTGACGGCTCTTGAGGAGAATAGTGACTACAAGAATATGAAGCCAAGTGAAGTTATTGGAAGGCTTCTAGCATATGAGTCTAGATGGACTCCCACACCTACACCTCAAAAGAAGCAAAAGAGTATTGCTCTGAAGACTTCTAAGGTTGAGAAGGAGGAAGAAGACTCAGATGAAGAAATGGCCCTCATGGTGAAAAGATTCAAGAAGTTCATCAATTTTGAGAAGAGGAGATTTGGATCCAAAGGAAAGGAAATAAAGAAGAAGACTCCTTTCAAGAAGTTTGAGTCAAGTAAAGACAAGCCCACAAGAAAAGGGATTCAATGCTTCGAATGTGGAGGTTTCGGACACATGTCCAAAGAGATTCAAAGGCTAAAATGAGAGAATCTCAAGCTATCCACCGAAGCTACTCACTTAAATAAAGAAGTGAAGATAGCCAAAAAGAATGAGGAATTAATGGAAAAGGAGCTTGAAGAAGCTAGAGAGATCATTGCTAAGATGACGTCAAGCACGAATAAACTTGACCACATGTTGGGAGTTGGCAAGAGACCAAGTGATAAGAAAGGTCTTGGCTATGAAGATGACAAGGAGACCTCACCCTCAAGCAAGATTGTGTTTGTCAAGAGTTTGGATAACAAAGAGCCTTCACCCCCACAACATCCTAGGAAGAAGATCGAACTAGGAGAGTGCTCTAAAGATCCTCAAGTCAAGGTAGCACAAGGGGAAACAAGCTCAAGCTCAATCAACAAGGGTGCATCAAGCAAGTTTCCCTCAACCGAAATACCATCAAGCCAAAAAGTAATTCATGCAAGGTCAACCAAGGAAGCAATTCATCCCAACTCAGCAACAAAGAAGAAGAGAACCAATCCAACACCAAAGACAAGCTCAAATGTGTGGGAAAGCCCCTTTGTACTCACAAGGGCATGGTATGTCTTCTTATTTTATTCCCACTTGTCACTTTTGTAGTGTTGATGGTCACATTAGACCTAATTGCTTCAAATACATTGAAATGTGTAGAATCAAGAGCATGATTGAACGAAATAGAGCTAGAGCTAAAATGCATGTTCCGAGAAAATCTAGAGCAAATTTGCATGATCCTAGGAAATCTAGAGCCAATGTGACTAATACCACTAGGAATGAGAACATTACACCTAGGTGGATTAGAAGGGATAACTATTCTTGCTATGTGGCTCAAATTGCCTTGAAGGCAAATGCCTCTAACACTTGGTATTTGGATAGTGGGTGTTCTAGGCATATAACGGGGAACAAGAGCTTCTTTAAATCCCTTGTCTTGGAGGATGGAGGATTTGTCACCTTTGGTGATGGATCTAGAAAGAAAGTCATAGGGGAAGGAACCATTTCCATTCCCGATTTACCCTCCTTGTCCAATGCTTTACTTGTTGATGGCTTGCAAGCCAATCTTATAAGCATTTCTCATCTTAATGATGATGGACTCTCTGTCTTGTTTAACAAAAATGATTGCTCTATTTTAATGCCAAATGGACAAACCTTGCTAAAAGGAAAGAGATCTAGTGACAATTGCTACTGTCTTGAAGCTAGTGCTATCTCTTGCAATATGTCCAAATGTGAGGAAATTGAGTTATGGCATCAAAGACTTGGCCACATGAACTATCAAGATTTGAGGATCTTAGATAAGTTCAAGGTTGTGTGTGGCCTCCCCAAGCTTGGGAAGAAAGTCGATGGCGTTTGTGGACCTTGTCAACAAGGGAAACAAACCAAAAGTATGCACAAGAAAGGCAAGTATCTCGCCACCAATGAGCCATTAGAGCTTCTACATATGGACCTTATGGGTCCCATGCAAACCGAGAGTCTCGGTGGCAAGAGATACATTTTTGTTTGTGTTGATGATTTTTCTAGATTTACATGGATATATTTTCTTAGAGAAAAATCTGAAACTTTTGAAAAATTTAAAATGCTTTGCACTAAAATTCAAAATGAAAAGAACTCACACATTAAAAGCATTAAAAGAATTAGGAGTGACCATGGGAGGGAATTTGAAAATGCTTGTTTTGAAAGCTATTGCAATAGCTTAGGCATTTCCCATGAGTTTTCGGCTCCTAGAACTCCTCAACAAAATGAGGTTGTTGAGAGGAAGAATAGGGTCCTTCAAGAGATGAGACGTGTGATGTTTCTTAGCAACAATGTCCCTAGGAACCTTTGGGCCGAGGCCGTCAATACGGCTTGCTACATAGGAAATAGAGTCTTCCTAAGGCCCGGTACTAGGCAAACCTCCTATGAATTATGGAAGGGTAGGAAGCCAAATATTAGCTACTTCCACTCATTTGGGAGCAAATGCTACATTCTAAATGACCGAGATCAACTTGGCAAGTTTGATGCTAAGAGTGATGAGGGGATTTTTATTGGCTATGCCCTTAATAGTAAGGCCTATAGAGTTTTCAATTTAAAAACTCGGAGTGTCATGGAATCATCTAATGTCGTCATAGATGATTGTAGGCCTAAGACTAGAGACCATGATGAGGAGGTCATTGTGCTTGATGATCCTTTCTTGGAGAAGAATGGTGAGACTTCAATTGATGTGAAGTCAAGTCTTGATGAAGAGGTCATCCAACCTCTTGATAGAGATCCATCTTTGGACTCTAAAGAACCCGCTCCATGGGTAAGACATCTCCACAATAAGAATGACATTCTTGGAGATATGAATGAGGGTGTTAGGTCTAGGCGTCAAATAGCTAATCAAATTAGCTATACTTGCTACACCTGTCAAATTGAATCCAAAAAGGTTGATGAAGCCTTGAATGATGAGTTTTGGGTTCTTGCCATGCAAGAAGAGCTAAACCAATTTGAAAGAAATGAGGTTTAGACTCTTGTTCCTAGACCCAAGGATAATAATGTCATAGGCACCAAATGGGTATATAGGAACAAGTCGGATGAAAATGGCAACATTGTGCGCAACAATGCTAGACTTGTAGCACAAGGATACTCTCAAATTGAGGGTATTGACTTTGAGGAGACTTTTGCTCCGGTTGCCAGTCTTGAGTCCATAAGGCTTCTTTTGTCCATATCATGTGTGCATAAGTTCAAATTGCATCAAATGGATGTGAAGAGTGTCTTCCTCAATGGTTTCTTGCATGAGGAAGTGTTTGTTGAGCAACCCAAGGGGTTTGTGGATCCACACCACCCCAATCATGTCTATAGCCTCAAGAAGGCTTTATATGGGTTGAAACAAGCACCTAGGGCCTGGTATGAGTGCTTCACTCAATTTCTTGTTGACAATGACTACACTAGGGGTAATGTTGACAAAACCTTATTCATCAAGAGGAACAAAGAAGAGCTTTTCATAGCTCAAATTTATGTTGATGATATTGTTTTTGGCTCCACCAATAAATCCAAAGTCCAAAAATTTGTTGATGTCATGTCTCATGAGTTTGAGATGAGTCTTGTTAGGGAGCTTAATTACTTCCTAGGTTTGGAAATCAAGCAATTGCATGATGGGATTTTCATATCCCAAGCTAAGTATGCTAAGAACCTAGTGAAGAAGTTTGGCCTTGAGAATGCCAAACATTGTGACACACCCATGAGTACCACCTTGAAACTAAGCAAGGATGCTAATGGCAAGAGTGTGGAACAAAGTCTTTATCGTGGCATGATTGGTAGCATGATTGGTAGCTTGCTTTACTTGACCGAAAGTAGGCCCGATATTGCCTTTAGTGTGGGTGTGTGTGCTAGGTACCAAGCGGATCCCAAGGAATCCCATCTCTCCTCCGTGAAGAGAATCATTCGATATGTGAATGGGACTTCCAACTATGGGATATGGTACTTTTTTGACACTAATGCTAGCTTAGTTGGCTTTAGTGATGCAGATTGGGCAGGAAATTGTGATGATAGGAAGAGTACATCGGGCGGTTGCTTCTTCCTAGGCAACAACTTGGTCTCATGGTTTTGCAATAAGCAAAATTCCATCTCTCTATCCACAGCTGAAGCGGAATACATAGCCGCCGGGAGTGCTTGCACACAACTCCTTTAGATGAAACAAATGCTTGTGGATTACGGCTTTAATCAAGGTATTCTTACCCTTTATTGTGATAACATGAGTGCAATTAACATTTCAAAGAATCCTGTTCAGCACTCTAGGATAAAGCATATAGACATTAGGCATCATTTCATTAGAGAACTAGTTGATAATAAATGCATTGCACTTGAGCATGTGGGCACTAATGATCAACTAGCGGATTTATTAACAAAGCCCTTAGACTCAACTAGATTCAAGTCACTTAGTAGGTCTATTGGGATTTGTCATATGCCTTGATGTGTTTTGGTGATTGACCCCTTATGGGGAACTCAAGCAAAGAGAGCAACCTTGCATGTTGGAATAAGCAAAAACTTGATCAACTTTATGCTTCTTTATTATTTGCTTGAGTATTCTTGGTTGTGGTTATATATAATCTTATATGGCTTTTTATTCAATAAGTGTGTCTTGCTTGGTTTGTAATCCATGTCACCTCTATGTTCAAACATGCATTTTTGGATTAGGAGAATAGATTGGGAAGTACATTTGAATAACCTAAAATTTATCTCCATGACATGTGAACTTGATTTTGACATGCTCAAAATGATATGCATGAAATATGTTTTGATTGCTTGAATGCAAATGTGTGTGTATGCAAATGAGAAGACTAATCAATAAGGATCTTGTATCCACGTAATCAATAAGGATTTTATATCCAAATTAGTCTTCTCTCTCTTCTTAATTGTTAATCAAGACTACTATCATACGGACAAATTATCCGGAAAAATCTAACAGGATCTCTTGATCCAATGTCTTGATTTGCTTTTAAGGTTTGATATAGTTTTGTGTGCGTTGAAATTTCTTTTCAAAATACTATATCATGTTTCTTTATGGCAAAAGGGTGCAAATTGGTTTGAATTCTTTTGGAACCCTTTTTGAGGTTCTCCTTGCCAAATACCATTTGCTTGAACCATGATGTTACATGTCTTACATCCAAAGCAATTAAGTCATACATTTTCTTCTAAACAATAAACCCTCAATGATTCTCTTCAATTAATTGAGTTGCATAAAGTTGTTGTATATGATTATGCACTTATCTTGCAAATAGCTCTCTTTGCTAAAGTGACCCGGTTGGGGAATACTCATTTGCCTATCTCATGACAAAAAGGGGGAGTAATGTTGGTTTATTTAAAGGGTGGTTGTATTTAAGGGGAGACTGTCCCGTTGAGGGGGAGTAACCTATATAGAGGGAGCATTTGCATGTTTCATGTTGTAGTTTTCTTTTATTATGCAAATTGCTCTTATTTATTTATCTCTCTTGATCACCTCACATACACTTGTCTTGGAAAGTGTAGTCTTAGTGTTTTGTAGGGAATGTGGCTATTCTACAAGAGCTTGAAGTTTTGAAGACCTAGTATCTAGGTATCTTTTTGTAATGTAGAATATCTTTTTGTTGACCTTTAGTTTTTACTTTTTTGTGAGGATGATTTGTGAGTGGTGGTTTTGTCACGAAATAGCCAAAGGGGGAGATTGTAAGTTCCTCATATTTTGATTGGCTTATTTCGTTGACAAACCACATTGGGGATATTCTTTGTAAGGGTAATTTAGGCCTCTTGAGTGTGATCAAGCTTCAAGGACATCATCTCTCTCAAAGAGCACTTCAAAGATATCTCACTAGTTTAACTTTCTTTGAAGAGATCTAGTTGCACACACTCACTTGCATGCATTATGTTCCTATCTTCATGTAATTGAATGATGTATTGTATGCCTCTTTTCACACTCCACACTTGCACATTTTCCACATCTCTTAGTGTGTTGAGTTTGCCCAGAAAAGAGAATTTCTTCTCTTAGCGCGGCCTAGACCGCTTGGCAGGACATGCTTGCACCGCGGCATACAGAGCGGTATACCTCAGCAGAGTCATGCTTCATGTACCGCTTCCTGTACACTTGCACGCAAAGCGACCCAAGTCGCGGTGTTGTCCAGTAAGCCTCTGTTGCCCATACCGCAGCATGTGCACCTGCATGCACAGCGCCCTGCACCGCGTTGTTGTCCAGACGGTGCACTGTTGTGTGTACCGCGGTCTGGACACTTGCCTGCTATGCGGTCCATCTAGCGGTATTGACGGGATTTTGTGCCCTAAGTTCAAAATGACGCTGTTTCAACTAGGGCTCCCTTATATATGCTTTATCTTCTTCTTTGCTCGTTTTTATGAGTTCAAGAAGCCATTTTTGGTAGGCCAAGCTTCCCTTAGAGAGAGAAACTCCCAAAAACTCATCTTTACTCAACCAAACACAAATCCATGTGCTTTTAACCTCTTCAAGCATTATCTCATCATGTATTCTTCTTGCTTTCATTGACTAGGTAACTTGAACATGCCCTAAATCTCTTTGTATTTATTTATGTTCTTGTTTGCCTAGGGTTAGCTCTTTTATGTGATTTTATTGCATATCTTTATGTTTATTGGCATTTATAACATGATTGAGTTGTTGTTTGTTGGTTGAGAGATTTGTTCATTAATAGCTAGCACTTAGGACGATTTTACCCTTCTAGCTAAATCTTCATGCATTTGCATTTAGATATTGATATCTAGGATTTGCATTTATTGACATCTTTAAATCCTTAGATAAGCATTTATTGTTGCCTAGCATTAATTGCATGTTTGAATATCTTTTACATATTCATATAGGTTGTTTAACCTCTTCATTGATTGTTAAGCTTTGTGACTAAGTGGGTTAGTGCACAAGCTTGTGGTCAAGAATCACTATTAAAGGCCCGTTGGGTAGAGTGAAAGGGTTAGTGACCAAGTAGGTGTGACTTGAGGTCAACCTAGGTTGTAAACTTTCGTTCAAATAGTGGATTTGAGGACCGTATGTGGCTAGAAGGATAGCCCGTGAGTTTTGCCCAGTTGGAGGGTTTCTCACGTAAATCAATCCTTGTGTTTTTATTGTTTTCCGCATATTTATATTGGATTGATTGATTGCTAATATGGAGTAGGATTATTAAAATTGATTAAGTCGAAAAGTTGGTAATAAATCAACTAAAACCTATTCACCCCCCATCTAGGTTGTATTAGACACACTTTGTGTATTTTCATGATTTATTCATTGTTCTTAATTGCTTGATCCTCATTAGTTTTAATAATTATCCACACCTTGACCATAGGGTGGATGATTATTTGGAATGATTTTAGGATTAAGACTATCTGAGAATTAGGGTTATTGTTGAGCAAACTTAATCTTAATTAATGATCTTTTGAATGAATGAATTTTATCTTTAGTCTGACCAAGAAAAAGTAGTAAAATTTGGTTCTTAATTCTTATACTTAATGGGTTTCTGATTATTATTCACACATTGACCATAGGGTGAATAACGGTTGGAAACACGTGACTCAGCCCGCGACCGAACGGTAATAGTCACATTAAAGACAAAGAATGAACCCTAGAATTGATTGAATCTTGTTTACAAATTAATTCCATATATTGAGTGTTCATAATTGAGGATCATTGATGACCTAGTGCTTTCTATCTCTTGATCACAACCATATTTTCTTTTAAATTGTTTTCTTAGTTTAAATTAATTTAGTTTTAGTTTAATTCAATCATCAATAAATCTTTTGGTTCCTTTAATTTAACTTTAATTAGAATTAATTTTAATTAATAAATCTCTTTTCCTCGTGGGAACGAACCTTACTTGCTGTTGTGCTTATCTTCACAATTCGTGCACTTGCGAGTATAATTTTTAATAACACAATTTTACACATCAAGTTTTTGGCGCCACTGCCGGGGAAAAATTTAAATTTATTGGTTAATTCTAGTTTTAGTTTTAGTTAATAGATTTAGTCTAGCTTAGGTAGTTGTGTCATTAATTTTTAGATTTTTAGTTTATTTTTAGTTTATTTTTATTTTTATTTTATTTTCGTAGTTTACTGTGTGTCTGTCTTTGGTTACAGGGTTTCAACGGTGAATGCAAGGTAGAAGATCACTGCAAGGAGAATTACTACTGTTAAACGACAACATTGATCTTATTAGACAGAGAGCAATGGCAGACGATGGAGATCGCAACATTCAACAGGTTCCAGATCCACCAGCTGTACTTATCAAAACCATGAAGGATTATAGTAGGCCTTTTGTTGACAACCATCCTTTGTGCATCACACTAGATGAGGCAGCACGAAACTATGAGCTAAAGAGTTTCCATTATAATTTGCTGCTAGCTTTTCATGGTCTACCGAATGAAGATGTGCTCAAATTCCTCAGAGAATTCTATGCAGCAATTCAAGCCTTTCCAAACAATAGGGTGACAGAAAACCAGCTACGTATGAGGTGTATTCCACATGCTTTAAAGGAAAAAGCGAAGACTTGGTTGTTGACCCTGCCTCCAGCCTCACTGACAACCTGGGATGAGGTAGTAGAGAAGCTGACTGACCAATTCTATTCTCCTCAGAAAACCAGTGAGATAAGGGCCAAGATTACTAATTTCTTCCAAGGAGACCAAGAAACATTCTATGAAGCCTTGGAGCGTTACAAAATGCTTCTTTTTGATTGTCCTCAGCATGGGTACCATACCCACCAACTTTGTCAATGGTTCTATGATGGCCTTAATGACGTCTCAACAGTTTTGGTGAATAACGCTTGTGGAGGATCCATGACTGACAAGACACCGGAAGAGTTGCAATCGATCTTTGAAAAATTAGCCAGTAATTCTCATCAAAAGAGTTCTAGGAGAAGGAAGGGAATCTATGAAGTTGATGCTAATACCGGGAATTCAATGCAAATGTCACAAACGCAAAAGTCCATCGAATTACTTGTGAACCAGGTAGGACAAATGAGAGAAAATCGATACATAGGATGTGAACAACCAAGATATGGCATGGAAGCTTATCAAGCAAGAGGTACTGGACCTAATGAAGAGGAAGAGGTTTAAGCCATGAATAATTTCAATTCAAGACCACGGAATGATCCTTTCTCAAATACCTACAATCCGGGGTGGAGAAATCATCCAAATTTCTCATGGAGCAATAATCAAAGTACCGGAAATCAATAGGGAAACAACAACAATTATGGTCAGAGACAATACAATGCCGGTGCCAAGAATCCTAAATATCAATCTAAGAACTCGTCACTGGAAGATACAATGAAGCAATTCATATAGAATATGGATCAGAGATTGAATCAAAATGAACAAATGTTCAGAGACTGATGATGGAGGTTTTTACCATCAGAAAACCGTCCGTCAAAACAATTTATAAAACCTATGCGATGCGTTAGTATAAATACAAGCAAAGCGGCAAGCACGGGTGTCGTCTACTGAGATCGGGGTAGCGGTGATAAGATTAGGATTAATATAACTAGCATGCATAAAAGTAAAATGATGGTGAATGAAGATACAATATAAACTAAACTATGAAAGCAAATAAAATGGGATGACAACGGAGGGATGAATGAATGATGATGGAACTACGGAGTTGATGTACTCGTAAGTGAATATTGGGGCAATTGCAACAAACTCTCAATTAAGCACGTTTTGACAAATGTAACCAACTTAGGGTGTATAGTGTTGGTATATATCTCTAGCAAGAGGTCAACTTAGGGTGTATAGCGAAGACCTCCTACTAGAGATTAATCCCTCCTCAGCAACCAACAGTGGCTAGTTACTCAATTGGGACTTGTTCCATGAATGCTCATCTATCTAGCTATGGCTCAACCTATTACTAATGTAGCCATCCTAGGATGTATAGTGATGGCTTCCAATTCCCTCACAAGTGGCCGACCTAGGATGTATAGTGAAGGCCACCCGGTTGGGATTGGATGAGGCTTAAGGTTATCAACCGAATTCTACTCGAAGGTTAGTTCTCGTAAAATCACTGTAGTAGCCAACCTAGGGTGTATAGTGGAGGCTTCTAATTCTCTCACAAGTGGCTAACCTAGGATGTATAGTGAAAGCCACTAATTCGATATTAGATTAAGAGCATGGTTATAGAGCCGGATTTCCAGAAATCCTTACATTCAATGGAGCATAAGACAACCTAATTGCCTACTCAAGTAATCCAAATCAATCATGCTAAGAGAGTGTATCCAAGCAAGTCAATAATGGAAATCAATACAAGCAATGGAATGTAACATAGAGATAGAATAAATATAACACATAGAGTTTATTTACAAAGCCCAAATATCCATCAAACAAATAACATCAACCCCATAGTGGGGTATTTTAGCTACTCATGTTCTATTACAAACAAATAAACTGAGAGAGAGAGTAGAGATAACCCTTGAAGATTGATCTCCTTCCTTGAAGCTTGAATCCAAGTCTCCTAGTTGCCTTTGATTGAGTAGAGATGGTTTGGATGAGAGGGAAATGTGTTACTAGCTTAGAATACAAGTGTTGGGAGGTATGGTGATCCTTTGGTTCGTTCCCATCCTTTTCTATTTATAGAGGATGGAAAAATAGGTCACTTAAGCTTGAAACCAGAAGCTGTTGTGCGCGGAGTGCGGGTGGAGTGCGGGTGAATTACCCGCACTGTACCCGCACTGTAAAGGTTTTCTTCATCTTCAGTTCTCTGATCTGGGTAATAGTGCGGGTGGAGTGCGGGTGGATTACCCGCACTTTACCCTCACTTTACTCGCACTGTATTCGCACTTGAATGACAGGTGCAAAATCTACCTTCTGTTCTTGGTGCAAGTGCGGGTGGAGTGCGGTTTGATGACCCGCACAGTACCCACACTCTAACGTCAGGTGCAATCCTGCTCTTCTGTTCTTGGTGCAAGTGCGGGTGGAGTGCGGTTTGATGACCCGCACACTACCAGCACTTTATCTCTTTACTTGCATCCTGCCCCGGCTATGAACATGAGTGCGGCTGGAGTGCGGTTGCGACCCGCACTGGACCGGCACTGTAGAGCTGTTTATGATCCTTTGTCTTTCCTTTCGACCATTTTCTGCCTGAACCACTACAACTAGCTTCTAACACCAGAATTACATCTATTGCCTGCAATTAGCACCAACGAGCCTATTAGACATAAAAGACATAAAATATATAGAAAATACACTCAAGAACGAGACAAAAGAATAGGAATGAGGGCCGAAATATACAACAATTTAGGCACGATCAGAGACTCCCAACAAGATAATAATGTAAGATTCCAAAACATTGATGTGTCTATTCGAAAGCTGGAGACTCAAATTGGACAAATGGCTGAAACTAAGCAAATGAGCGAACCAGGAAAATTTCCCAGCCATACTGAACAAGCAAAGGCCATGACAGTTCTCAGGAATGGTAAGGAACTAATTAATAATAGACCTGCTGAACTTTCTAATAATTCTACTAATGTTTCAGGTCCTTCAGAAGCAAACATAGTACTAGAAAAAGAAGAAGAAAACACCACTTCTGCATAAATCACCAAATCCATATGTTCCTCCGGTTCCATTCCCAGGAAGATTGCAAAAGAGAAAATTGGAAAAATCATACAAAGATATATATGACATCCTGTCAAAGGTCAATGTCAATTTGCCTCTATTGGAGATGATCCAGAAGATGCCAGCCTATGCAAAATTCTTCAAGAGTCTCCATACTTACAAGCCGAGGTTTCTAGAGAACTATCAGGAATTCATGGCCGGAAGCGCAAATGCTGTCCTACAAAAGTCTCTGCCACCAAAACTCCAAGATCCCGGAAGTTTCTGCATCAATATTACTATTGGAGGTACCACCTTGGAGAGAGCAATGTTAGATCTGGGAGCTAGCATCAATTTGATGCCCTACAATATCTATGAGCAATTGGGGTTGAATGATCTAAAGAAGACAACCATGTCATTGTTGCTAGCGGATGGTTCAGTCAGATACCCAAGAGGTTATGTTGAAGACGTACTGGTCCAGGTAGACAATCTTATTATTCCTGCTGACTTTGTAATTCTTGACATGGATGAGGGGGCCAAGGAAAGAGGTAGCAAGCCAATTCTATTGGGAAGACCTTTCATGGCGACTGCAAAGATCTTTATTGATGTACATAATGGGAAGCTAACAATGACTGTGTTAGATGAGACTGTGGAGTTCAAGGTCTTTGAATCATTGAAATTGCCAGAGGCAGCCGATGATGGCTATTCGGTCGATTGTTGCTCGGTTGAAGTGGTTAATTCCGTAATCCAAGAGGAATTATCAAATGAAAGCCTTGACCAATTACTGGACTGGGTGAAAGACGTCTTCGAAGATAATAAAGAAGAACAACAAAAAGAGGGTATAGAAGACAATGTTGATATTACAGAAGTAATTGCAGAAATTGAAAATGAAATCAACAAGTCCTTGGTGCCATCTACGAGTTCTCCCCCAGCATTAGAACTCAAACAACTTCCTTCTACTCTAAAATATGCTTTCTTAGGAGAGAATGAAACCCTCCCAGTGATCATAGCTTCTGACCTAGATGAGGAAAAAGAAGAGAAGTTACTTACGGTGCTCAAGGAACATAAAGCTGCAATTGGATGGACTATAGCAGATATTAAGGGAATAAGCCCTTCCATTTGCATGCACAAGATCTTATTAGAAGATGATGCAAAGTACTCCAGAGAGACTCAAAGAAGGCTTAATGCAAACCTGAAAGAAGTTGTACGGGAAGAGGTCTTAAAACTACTCAAAGTGGGTATTATATACCCAATATCTGATAGTAAGTGGGTGAGTCCGATCCATGTGGTACCAAAGAATTCAGGAATCACTGTTGTTATCAATGAGAACAATGAGTTGATTCCAACAAGGAAGACAACGGGATGGAGAGTGTGCATAGATTACCGCAAGCTCAACACGGCAACTAAAAAGGATCACTTTCATTTACCGTTCATTGACCAGATGCTTGAGCGCCTGGCAGGACATGCTTATTATTGCTTCCTGGATGGATTTTCAGGATACAATCAAATTGACATTGCTCCAGAGGACCAAGAGAAGACAACTTTCACATGCCCCTTTAGCACCTTTGCATATCGAATAATGCCTTTCGGGTTATGCAACGCTCCTGCCACTTTCCAGAGATGCATGATGTCAATTTTCTCCGACATGTTAGAGAAGTTTATCGAGGTATTTATGGATGATTTTTCTGTTTTTGGCAACTCTTTTGACCATTGTCTTGATAACTAACTCTTGTTTTGAAAAGATGCACTGAGACTAATTTGACACTTAGTTAGGAGAAAAGTCATTTTATGGTTAAATCTGGAATAGTTTTAGGGCATGTTATTTCTGAAAAGGGGATAGAAGTAGATAGAGCTAAAATTGAGGTAATTGCAAAACTTCCACCTCCTACCTCGGTGAAGGGTGTGAGGAGTTTTCTTGGTCATGCAGGTTTTTATAGGCGTTTTATTAAAGATTTTTCAAAAATTAGTCGTCCCCTATGTAATCTCTTGACCAAGGATACTGCATTTGTGTTTGATGATGATTGCTTACATGCTTTTGAATCTCTGAAAAGTAAATTGACATCTACCCCTATAATTATGCCTCATGATTGGTCCCTTCCTTTTGAATTAATGTGTGATGCATCTGACTATGCTGTAGGTGCTGTTTTAGGACAGCGAGTAGATAAACTGCCTCATGTTATTTACTACACTAGTCGTACTTTGAATGATGCACAATTAAATTACTCCACCACAGAAAAAGAATTGCTTGCTGTTGTTAGTGCTTTAGAAAAATTTCGATCATATTTGATAGGATCTAAGGTAATTGTTTATTCTGATCATGCTGCATTAAAGTATTTGCTAACTAAAAAGGAAGCGAAACCGAGATTACTCCGGTGGATCCTTTTACTGCAAGAATTTGATTTGGAAATCAGGGACAAAAAAGAAAGCGAGAATGTGGTGGCGGATCATCTCTCTCGATTAGTAGAAGATGATGAAATAAAAGAGCATACTGAGAACTTACCCATTAATGAGAACTTTCCAGATGAGCAGCTTCTGAAGGTAGTAGGCACAGATCCGTGGTATGCGGACATTGTGAATTATCTCGCAAATGGAATCATACCACCTGAGATGAGCTCGCAAGCAAAGAAAAGATTTCTCTCCATCACCAAGCATTATTTTTGGGACGAGCCATACCTGTTCAAATTTGGTGCCGATCAAATCATTCGGCGATGTGTCCCTGAAGAAGAGCAGCAAGATGTGCTGAAATTTTGCCACAATCTTCATTGTGGAGGGCACTTTAGTGCTAAAAAAAATGCTCTTAAAGTTCTTCAATCAGGTTTCTTCTGGACATCATTATTTAAAGATGTTTATACTTTTTGTATATCTTGTGACAGGTGCCAGAGGACTGGGAACATTGGAAAAAGAGATGAGATGCCATTATCAAACCAGTTGGTTGTGGAAATATTTGACGTATGGGGAATTGACTTCATGGGACCCTTCCCATCTTCGTACGAGTACAATTACGTCTTAGTTGCTGTGGATTATGTCTCTAAGTGGATTGAAGCAATTGCAACCAAGACGAATGACAGTCAGGTGGTGAAGTTCATCAAGGAAAACATTTTCACCAGATTTGGGACTCCTCGTGCAATCATAAATGACGATGGAAGCCACTTTTGTAACAAGGTTTTCGCCTCGTTAATGAGAAAGTATAGTGTCAAACATAAAGTGGCAACTCCATATCATCCTCAGACATCAGGACAGGTTAAAGTAAGCAAGCGGCAAATTAAGCAGATCTTAGAGAAGACGGTACAACCAAATCGGAAGGATTGGTAGCTTAAGCTTAATGATGCCTTATGGGCATATAGAACTGCTTACAAGACTCTGATTGGGATGAGTCCTCACAGGATAGTTTTTGGGAAAGCATGTCATCTGCCAGTGGAATTGGAGCACAACGCCTTCTGGGCTTTGAAGAAGTTGAATTTCAATTTATATAAAGCCGGAGACGAAAGAAGTTTGCACATGAGTGAGCTTGAGGAACTTCGAAATAATGCTTATGAGAATGCAAAGATATACAAAGAAAGAACAAAAAAATTACATGATAAGAAGATTCGCCCGAAAGAATTTCATCCGGGGATGTTAGTTCTTTTATATCATTCACGTTTGAAGTTATTTCCAGGAAAGTTGAGATCAAAATGGATGGGACCATACCATATTACCCAAGTCTTTCCAAATGGAGCAGTTGAAATAGAGTTCCCGAAGAGTGGAAGATCATTTAAGGTAAATGGCCACAGACTGAAACCTTACTTGGGTGTGCCTACAGACAATCATGCCATTGACTCACTGCAGCTTAAAGAGCAGTAGTGCTCTCACATGTCTTGCCTAGACGTTAAATAAAGTGTTTGGTGGAAGGCAACCCACCCAGGTATTTTCTTTCTTTTCATTTAGTTTATTTTTTTTATTTTGTCGTATAATAGTGTGTCTCGAGTGCTTGTTAAGTTGAGTTGAGCATTGTCATATTATTTTGTTCTGAATTTTATTGACGGATAATGTTAAATTCAGGTTTGGGGGTATCTCGAAGGTTTAGTTTTCAAGTTAGAATTGATAATTTTTAATGTGTGCATATTTGAGCTGAACAGAACAGGTCTGGACAGAAGGAGAAATCCTTACCGCTCTACGTACCGCTTTCTAGGCACACTGCCTGGACCGCGGTATTAATAGCATGCGTCTTCTGAATTTTACCGCCTCTTATACCGCTCTGTAGGCATATACCTACATCGCGGTCTGGCGAGCGTGTGCATTCTGACATGTACCGTCGGTTGTACCGTGCCCTGGGCAGTCTGTCCGCACCGCGTGCTACATAGCGTATCATTACTGGAATGTACGGCTTTGTGCACTGCGTTCCAGGTAAGTTGCCTGTCTCGCGCTAAATTAAATAAAACGGTGCGTTTTGCAGGTTCAGGAGAAAATATTTAGGCCTCACCGCGTGGTGTACCGCGACGCAGGTAAGTGACCCATACCAGCGGTAGGGCACAATTTTGTGCTGTTATAAAGAGCAGCGCAGCTCGTGGAATTTCAAATTTTCCACAGCAGCTGCGCATTCTCTCTTCCCTCTCTTTTCTTTTCTTCTTCCTATACTTCATCTAAATTCTTCCCGGATTTGTTTTGTCTCATTCAAGTAAAGGTATGTCTCTCTCTCTCTCTCTTATGATTTTCTTTTGAATTCGTTTGCTACATTGAGTGCAAATAGGATTAATGAGATGTTTTATTGTGTTTCTATGGAATTTGAAGTTCTCATACACATATGATTAATGGGTTTTGAATTAATTGCATTATTACATATACATGTATTTGTTGAATTTTGATTTGAATTGTTTTAGTTAATTGCAAAATCCATGAGATGAATATGGAGAGAGAAGAATTGGATTGAAGTAATTCAACATTATGCCTTCAATATATGGATCTGTTTGCCTTTACATGGGAATTACTCAATTTGCAAATTTTACTAACTTATGAGAAGTTATTTGTTTACTTTTTGATGTTAAATTGTGTTGATTTCCTTTTTGATGATGAGGAAGAGGTAATGCGCTCATTGAGTCGAATTGCTGCCGGATTTTTACAGAATTTTTGGCTTAACTTCTTTGTTTGTTTGTTCTTGCACATATGAGAAACACGTCTTTGGCCAAGCGACCCAAGGATCAGTGCTTCTGCGAAAGGAAAGCAACAGGCTATACCGCGTTTGGCCCGAAAACAAAGATTTCAGAAGCCGTTCATCTAAATATCAAGACCGGCCATGGATAATTGAGAAGGGGATAGATGTTTCCAGTTTGGCAGATACTTTTGTCCCTGGGATGGTGGCTGCTCGCCACTGGGCGAGATATGTTGAACGGCCTCCACGGCCGAATAAGAGAGTGGTGGCTGAGTTTTATGCCAGTATGGTCCCAGAGAGATTTCTGACGGGTGGAGCTGTTTTGGTTCAGGGTGTGTCTGTTCACATTACTCCGGAAGCTATTTCTGAATACTTTGCTGCTCCGGAGGTTCAGGTTAATACCGACCGTGGGATTGAATGGATAGAGGAGGATTGATCAGTACAGGGGACGATTAGCTGATGTTCTTCGGATGGATGGTCGAGAGGAGTGGAACCAGATGGTTAAACTGTATCAGCGTGATCTTCGGGTTGATGCAGCCTTTTGGAACATTTTCAGTTCATATTCATTGATGCCGACTCGACATCAGACAGAGTTATTTTATGAACCAGCTAGATTGTTGCATTGTTTGGTATCGAGCCGACCAATCGATATTGGTCGAGTTATATTTCGAGATATTTGTCAGTGTGGGTCCGATGATACCCTTTCGATGGTTTTTCCATGTTTGATTACCGCCTTTTGTCGGAATATGGGTATCGATGTGGACATTGGTTTAGAGGAGCAGGCACCTACTATGATGGGTCTTACTCATTGGAATAATCTGCTTCATTCTCGAGGCCTTCCCACTATTGGACCATATAGAGAGAGACGACGTCGCCGTGAGAAGCGTGAGGCACGTGAAGCTCAGGCTGCTCATGATGCTGAGATGGAAGAGCAGCTGCAGATTGATGCAGCATCACTTATTCCAGGTGCACAGCCAGGACATGCACAGCCAGATTTCGGTCATTTTGATTCTTTCTTGCATGCTTTGAAGGCACCATATGGATTCACGTTTAGGAGAGTTGGAGGGACGAATGAACCAGCGCTTTGATGGTGTTCAGGCGAGTATTGAGGAGGTGCGTTCGATGGTTAGCCGGTTTTCTGTGGCTAGCGGGAGTGGTGCCCATTTCCAGACTTCTGCTTCAGGGGCAGATTTTGATACAGGAGATGGTTCCGGATTTTATCAGCCTGATGTCGAAGATGGAACCCCTGTGATGCATTTTCATGATGGAGAACATCGTGACCCAGATTCGGATCACGGAACCGAAGTTCTGCACCTTTCAGACGAGGACGGCGGATCATAGAGAGGATATGCATTTCTTTTTCTCGTGTTTTCTTTTTGTTTCGTTCGAATTTCGTTGTTTATTTTCTTGTTTGGATATTCTTGTTCCGTTCTATTTTATGTCTTTTATTTTGGATTTATGTTCTGTTTTTCACCCCGTTTTTATTTCTTGTCACCATTGGGGGCAATGCTGAATTTAGGTTTGGGGGTGTATTTAGGGGTAAGGGGTCGAGTAAGTTAAGTTTTTGTTTTTAGAGTCTATTTTCTTGTGAATCCTTGATAAACTACTTTGAATTGTGCCCCGAGATAATATGCATTACTCACTGAGTTTACACTAGCGTCTTGCCACTTAGAGCATTGCATTGCATTTTTTTTTCAAATTTATGACATACTTTTGATGTGATAGTGGATAGGATGCTTAGTTAGATTGCCATGATTAATAGTGGAGACTACCCTGGTGAGTTCACTAAGCCAAAAAGCGTACATAAATGATACATTATGAGGGATTTTGTTTCTACTCCTAAACACTCAGTAGGTTCTTAGCATTAGATTTGATCTCTATAGGTTATACATTGAGCATTATAGAACTTTCATCAATAAAAGATTTCACATGTTTATTTTGATCTTGAGTGAGTCGAACCAGTGGAAGTGATGATTAGACTATGTGTGTATGAACCATTTAAAAAGCCTTAACTATTTCCTACCTTTTGTGTGTGCTCCATAGCCTTGTTTGAAGCCAAACACTGAATAAGTTTTTTTCTTTCTTCACTATATCTACTATAACCCAAAAAGCCATAATTTAGCCATACCTTAACTTGGGATCATGCTTTGAGGATGTGAAGAAGATGTGATGGTTCTGCTTGTTTATATTAGTCGAAGGCCATTGAAGGAAGAGCTGCATTCAATCCAAAAGTGTAAGTTTGATATTTGTGAATTTCTATGTAACTCTCTGATTCTAAAATTATTTCATTAAAAAAAAGTAAGAAAGTAGTTGAAGAGAATCAGAGAATAAATTTTTGAGTGCAATTACGATAATTACATTGCAAAATTGTATCAACTCAAGAGGAGTTTTGTTAAGAAGGAAATGGTGACTTTTGAAGATTTTGACAGAGATAAATGGAAATTTCATTTACAATGAATTCAATGAAGACTACGAAGATTTATGTGAAGCCGGAAGAGCAATTGAAGATTCTCATGGTGTGGTCCTAGGTTCTTGAATTCCATTTTTCCCATTCTTTCTTAACCTTCACCCAATGGCCCCTATTACAACCTGAATGAAAGTCTAACTGATCTACTGGTCCTTGCTATGAAAGTATAAATAATTCATGTGATTATCTTGTTCATAATGCTTGATTCTTTTCATGAGATCTTTTGCATACATTTGAGCGTTCTTTCAATTATAAATTCATATGCGATCAATACTTGAATTTTCTTGTGCATAACTTCTATCGCATATGCTTGATGAGTGTATCAGCCTAGGTTCTGTGTGAATTAATGAGTGACATACTGTGAGAATTAGAGTCGAGGCGAATTACATCTATGGCATCCAGTGAAGGCAGCTTGGAAACTTGAACGTTTTGAGTGTGGGCTTTTCATTAAATTGAGCAATGCATTCAGTTTCGTGACTTAACTTTAGTTCTTACTTATTGGTTTTTGCATGCATTGTTTCAATATGAGCACTTTTCAAATATATTTTGGATGACTGGTATTTGCAGGATAAGTTTATAGGTTTATAGGTGTCGTACCTAGGAGTTTAAAGGCTTGTAGCATACGCTCAATGCTATCGTGTTTCCTACGAAAATGGCTTAGTTTAGAATTTTGTTTTTAGGTTTTTAGGTTTTGTTTTTAGTTTTGTTTGTTTTTAAGTATTTTATTTTATTCTAGTTTTGCTCGAGGACTAGCAAAAGATAGGTGTGGGGGTATTTGATCGGTCTATTTATATACATATTTTAGGTCCTCATTTCCTATTATTTATGCTTTGTTCTTGAGTGAAATTAGGTATTTTATGTGTTTGTTGAGCATGTGTAGGTCACATTTCCTTAAAAGAGGTGTTCGTTAATTTTTCCAAGAAAAGGAGTCTAAAAGTGAGAAAATGGGCAAATCTGTAAAGTACCGCTGTGGAGGTCGCTTGCCATGCACTGCATAAATCGCTGTCTATCTAGCGGTGCAGATCAGTAGGTACTCGTTTGTTACCCGCGGTCCATACCGCTTGACAAGAAGTACTTCAGTCGCGGTCTACCGAGCGCTGAAGATCAGTAGGTACATTGCTGCACAGACCGAGGTTCAGGCATGAGTCCAGCCAAGCCGTATGGAGAGCGGTCGTGCACATTCCTTGTTTTTGGCGGAGATCTTGAAGCCCTAATTTTGGAGATCATATAAATACTTCTTATTGAGAGTTAGAGGGAGACTACTACTTTTATTATTTTTTTCTGAGAACAACAACACAATTTCCTTAATCATCGTTACACATAGAAGATTTGAAGACGAAGGAGAATTCATCATTGAAGATCTTAATGGGTTTTATCTTTTCTTTCTTTTCTCTTTTTATTTTCAACATGTGTAACTAATCTCATAACTAGGGAATCAATGTGAACCTTTTGTGAATGCTCATATATGGATTAATTATTATTTCATCAATTCAATTCTTGATTTATTCATTGTTCTTAATTGCTTGATCCTCATTAGTTTTAATAATTATCCACACCTTGACCATAGGGTGGATGATTATTTGGAATGATTTTAGGATTAAGACTATCTGAGAATTAGGGTTACTGTTGAGCAAACTTAATCTTAATTAATGATCTTTTGAATGAATGATTTTTATCTTTAGTCTGATCAAGACAAAGTAGTAAAATTCGGTTCTTAATTCTTACACTTAATGGGTTTCTGATTATTATTCACACCTTGACCATAGGGTGAATAACGGTTGGAAACACGTGACTCAGCCCTGCGACCGAACGGTAATAGTCACATTAAAGACAAAGAATGAACCCTAGAATTGATTGAATCTTGTTTACAAATTAATTCCATATATTGAGTGTTCATAATTGGGGATCATTGATGACCTAGTGCTTTCTATCTCTTGATCACAACCATATTTTCTTTTAAATTGTTTTCTTAGTTTAAATTAATTTAGTTTTAGTTTAATTCAATCATCAACAAATCTTTTGGTTCCTTTAATTTAACTTTAATTAGAATTAATTTTGAATTAATAAATCTCTTTTCCTCGTGGGAACGAACCTTACTTGCCGTTGTGCTTATCTTCACGATTCGTACACTTGCGAGTATAGTTTTTAATAACACAATTTTACACATCAGTCTCAGAACAGGATCGGAACCAGTTTTTCGATTCCGGAACTGGAATCAGACCGTGAACCGGAGCTATAGTTGTTCCGTTTCCGGTTTGCTAAATATCAGAACCACCATAGAACAAAATAAAGAGATTGAGACTGTAACCATACCTAATAAACGAAGAACCAAAAACCCTAAAATGTAGGAGGTTGCTTAGGATGGAAAATTGGAAAATGAAGAGGTTTTTGTTTTTCAATCAAGCCAGGGTTTTTTTTTTCTTTCTTTTTTTGAGATGTAATAAGAGAGAAAATCTTTAGTGTAGTCGATATACTAGATGATTGGTACTCTCGGTCACCATCTACCACCCAATATTTAACATGTGTAATATAAACTTAAAATATTGGGCTAATTGCACTACAATCCTTGAGGTTAGGAAATATTTCAAATTCAACATTTGTATTGAAAATGACAATTTGGACGATAAAGAAGTTATTTGATTTATTAATTAATAAATAACTTCAAATAAACTTTATTTTACTTTCATTTGTAAACATAAAAGATAAAATAAAAATTAAAAAATAAAATCATTTAACCAAACAAACTAATTCTTTACTTTCAAAACGTAACATACACACCACTAAGGAGGCTTGAGATATTTTCCAAACTACTGATGAAGGTACCACTATTGTGGGTAGACATGACTGCGGTTCGGTTCCACAATGTTCGGTTCCAACTGTGGAACCGAACAGGATCGGTGGGTCTCGAAACCGGACAGTGAACCGGAACCAAGGAGTTTTCGATTCCTGTTTCCAAAATATCAGAACCGGTACCAGATTAAAAAAAATCAGTCAAACAACATCCAATTGCAAACATAAACATCCATCTATTTGTTCAATTCATCAAAAAGCTTTAAATATAGTTTGCAACACAATATTTTGTCCAATCAACAAAAGCCCCCATAAATGATTTTTGACATTCAATCATCAAACACATAATCAAGCTACTTTCATTAATTATAAGTTGTCCAACTTTCGGTCACCGCCTCCTCTCATTTCCCACCAAGCACTTGCTTCTCTTTTGAGCCCGAAGACATACCAATGATGACTTGCTGTACTTGAAGCATCTCAAATTTCCTATCATTTGTAAACATAGAAAAAAAAAAAAAACAAACAAACTCATTCTTTACATTCAAAACGAAACCTAGACACTATTAGGAGGCTTGGGATATTTTCTAAACTACTCATGAAGGTACCACTACCGTGAGTAGACATGACTGCGATTCGGTTCCAACCATGAAAATGAACCGGAACCGTGGGTCTCGAAACTAGTTTTTCGATTCCGAAACCGGAATCGAATCGTGAACCTGAACTATGGTGGTTCCGTTTCCGGTTTACAAAATATCAGAACCACCATATAACAAAATTAAGAGATTGAGATTGTAACCATACCTAATAAACGAAGAACCAAAACCCCTAAAATGTAGGAGGTTACTTGGGATGGAAAATTGGAAAACGAAGAGGTTTTTGTTTTTCAATCAAGTAAGGGTTTTTTTTTTCTTTCTTTTTTTGAGATGTAATAAGAGAGAAAACCTTTAGTGTAGTCGATATACTAGATGATTGGTACTCTCGGTCTACCACCCCTACCACCCAATATTTAACATATGTAATATAAACTTAAAATATTGGGCTAATTGCACTACAATCCTTGAGGTTAGGAAATATTTCAAATTCAACCTTTGTATTGAAAATGACAATTTGGACAATAAAGAAGGTATTTGATTTATTAATTAATTAATAACTTCAAATATACTTTATTTTACTTTCATTTGTAAACATAAATGATAAAATAAAAAATAAAATCATTTAACCAAACAAACTAATTATTTACTTTCAAAACGTAACATACACACCACTAAGGAGGCTTGAGATATTTTCCAAACTACTCATGAAGGTACCACTATTGTGGGTAGACATGACCGCGGTTCGGTTCCAACCGTGGAACCGAACTAGATCTGTGGGTCTCGAAACCGGACAAAGAACCAGAACCAGGGAGTTTTCGGTTCCTGTTCCCAAAATATCCAAATCGTACCGGATTAAAAAAAAAATCAGTCAAACAACATCCAAATGACAACATAAACATTCATCTATTTGTTCAATTCATCAAAAAGTTGTAAATATAGTTTGCAACACCATTTCCTGTTAAATCAACAAAAGCACCCATAAATTGTTTATGACTTTCAATCATCAAACACATAATCCTGCTACTTTCATAAATTATAAGCTGTCCAACTTTCGATCACAACCTCTTCCCATTTCCCACCAAGCACCTGCTTCCCTTTAGAGCCCGAAGACAGACCAAGCATGGCTTACTGTACTTGAAGCATCTCATATTTTCTGCCATTTGTAAACATAAAAAATAAAATATAAAACCAAATCATTTAACAAAACAAACCCATTCTTTACATTCAAAACGTAACGTAGACAAAGCTAAGAAGGCTTCGAATATTTTCCAAACTACTCATGAAGGTACCACTACCGTAAGTAGACATAAGCACGGTTCGATTCCGACCGTGGAACCGAACCGGACCCGTAGGACTCAGAATCGGACCGTGAACCAGACCGAAACCGGACTGTGAACCAGAACCAGGGAGGTTCTGGTTTCGGTTCCCAAAATATCATAACCGTACCATATTAAAAATAATCAGTCAAACAACGACCAATTGACAACATAAACATCCATCTATTTGTTCAATTCAACAAAAAGTTGCAAATATAGTTTGCAACACTATTTCTTGTCAAATCAATAAAAGCACCCATAAATTGTTTTTCGACTTTCAGTCATCAAACACAGAATCCAGCTACTTTCATAAATTATAAGTTGTCCAACTTGCGGTCACCACCTCCTCCCACTTCCCACTAAGCACCTGCTTCCTTTTAGAGCCCGAAAACAGACCAAGCTTGGCTTGTTGTAGTTGAAGCATCTCACCTTTCATGCCATTTGTAAATATAAAAGATAAAATGAAAAACCAAATCATTTAACCAAACAAACTCATTCTCAAAACATAACGTAGACATCGTTAAGGAGGCTTGGGATATTTTCGAAACTACTCACAATGGTACCACTGCTGTGAGTAGACATGACCACTGGTTCAGTTCCAACCTTGAAATCGAACCGGAACAGTGGGTCTCGAAACCGGATCATGAACCGGAACTAGGGAGATTCATGTTATGGTTCCGGTTTTCAAAATATCAAAACTGAACCGGATTAAAAATAATCGGTTAAACAACGACCAATTGACAACATAGACATCCATCTATTTCTTCAATTTATTAAAAAGTTGCAAATATAGTTTGCAACACCATTTCTTGTCAAATCAACAAAAGCACCCATAAATTATTTATGACTTTCAATCATCAAACACAGAATCCAGCTACTTTCATAAATTATAAGTTGTCCAATTTTCGGTCACCATCTCCTACCATTTTCCAACAAGCACTAGCTTCCCTTTAGAGCCTGAAGCATCTCAGCCTTTCATGCCTTTTGTAAACATAAAAAGTAAAATAAAAACCCAAATCATTTAACTAAACAAGCTTATTCTTTACATTCAAAACGTAACGTAGACATCGCTAAGAAGGCTTGAGATATTTTCCAAACTACTCACGAAGGTACCACTGCCGTGTGTAGACATGACCGTGGTTTGGTTCCAACCGTTGAACCGAACCAGAACTATGGGTCTCAGAACCAGGACCGGAACTGGTTTTCCGGTTCCGAAACTAGACCATGAATCGGAATCAGGGAGGTTCCGATTCCGGTTCCAAAATATCATAACCGTACCAGATTAAAAATAATCAATCAAACAACTACCAATTGACAACAGAAACATCCATCTATTTATGCAAATATAGTTTGCAACACCATTTCTTGTCAAATCAACAAAAGCACCCATAAATTGTTTTGGACTTTCAATCATCAAACATATAATCCACCTACTTTTATAAATTATAAGTTGTTCAACTTTCGGCCACCACCTCCTCCCATTTCCCCCAAGCACTTGCTTCCCTTCAGAGCTCGAAGACAGACCAAGCTTGGCTTGCTGTACTTGAAGCATCTCACCTTTCCTACCACTTGTAAACATAAAAAAATAAAATAAAAAACCAATTTAACCAAACAAACTCATTATTTACATTCATAACAAAACCTAGACACGGCTAAGGAGGCTTGGGATATTTTCCACACTACCCACGAAGGTACCACTACCGTGAGTAAACATGACCGCGGTTCGGTTCCAACCGTGGAAAAGAATCGGAACCGTGGGTCTCGGAACCGGACCGAAACCGTAGGTTGGCCGCATTGTGTCCTGGCATTTGTTTGCTCCGGATCTTGTTTTTTTCTTGGATTGTTGCCCTTGTTTGTTCTTTTTTAATAAGAATTAATGTTTAAAAAAAAAAAACCATTTGCACACACCATTTCTTTACTCAATTTTCCAACCACATTATTTGCATACCAAAATTGCAAGCAAAAGAACATCAAACGATCGGGCAAAATATATAGTGGGAAAAAAATTCCTAATGCTCCCTGCAATAAGATTGCAATGTCACATATGAGTCTAATAAAGCAATTTGATGCAATGCAGGGCTTCTAATCAGAAGCTTAATTTCCTCTGGTGGCCAAAGGTACAACAAGAATTTAAATTCAATACTTCATCACATAAACACAATCTCTACTCAACATAATTAATTACTTGATTAATTATGAACCAAAATCCATTTTGATTCCAAAGTAATGCAGCCTACAATGAAACTAAAAATGGACTTGCATTATATCTTTTAAAATGAATTGCCAAGTACCAAACACATGTAAAGGTGTTTATTTTGTAATCTAGAGCAATAATCTCAAAGGCAGCGTAATAAATATGCGAAATAATAAAAGATATAGGATGTGAAATCTCTCTCTGCGATAGCACTACTGTCCTACAAAATTTGTGCTTGTGCAGAATTGTTTCCACAAGCTGCATAGAGCACTTATAATCTTTGGCGAGTCTAGCAACCGTATAAACCTTGGGATTTTTGTTGTGCAAGCGACACAACCATACTTTCTCAGAATCATCTAACATTCGCTTCATATACGAATCTTTAGCAGCAGCAGCAGCATCAACAACACCATGATGATCAGATCCAATTAATGAAAAAACTTGACGGGCGGGTGATGCAATTGTTGCATTAATGTTTCCATATGCAGCCATGCAGGTATGATTATGGTTCTGTTGCACAACCGAGATATGGTAACAAAATGAGTAAGCATTTTTTTTCCCAGATAGATGCATGCAGAATCAAAACCCTATATGAACTTAAAATACCATACGTACACTGCAAGTTTCAAAATAACTCATTGTTAATTATAGGTTTTAGAGAAATCTCGAAAGAAAAAGCAAGTGATTAGACTGAAGACAAACCTTGTAAACCCACAAGTGGCCGGAGAGATGAAGACGGAAGTTTCAGGTTTTAACTACAATACTGTTACTGGGTAGTTTTAGAGGGTTTAGCTACGATAATGGACAGTTATGTTACTGAGAGTTAGTTTTTTTTTTTTTTAATTTTAGTTTTTAATTTTTATACATCCTTGAATCTAAAGACTAAAATTGATCTAGGAAATATGGTTTCGAACAATAGTGTCTTGTTTTTAGTTTATTTATTTATTTTTTATATTTCAAACAAAAGGATTTTATGGACTCTTGGATTAAAACCCAATGTCTAGTTTTTGGGTTTCGGTTTTGGATATCCAAAACTGAAATCAAATCAGCAATAGGCCTGCAAATTTCAAAGGGCACAAATAGTTTGTGTGATCTGAACCCGACTCTCATATTATCTGGTTTTCCCAATGAGTGAATATTTACACCCCTTAAAAACTGTATGTACATCCCAATTTAATATATTTTTGAAAATCCAATATTACCCTTAGGTAAAATTACTTAAAGGACTAAATAGTTTGTAAGTACAGACCAATAATTATTAATTGATTTTATATCAATGTTTTGTAAAAAAGAAAAAAGGAAGTTTCTTATCGATTGTTTAATATGATAATAAAAACTTTTCTATTTTATCAAACTCTAACTTCTATTTTAAATACTAATTTCAATTTCTTTTAAGGAATACAAATTGATTGAGTTGACCAACAATTTACTGCTATAATTGAGTTTAACAAAAATTAATACCAACAATAAACTTTCTTAGGAACAAAGGAATTGAGATACAATGTTATGTGCTGAGAACCTCTTTTTACATATGACCATTCTTTTTGGTTGGTGTAATTGCTGTTTCTATTAATGGATTTTAAATTTTTTTTAAAAATTAAAAAACTAAAAGAGCTAAAGCAACACATGCATCGGTTACGGTTACAACAAGTAGTTTTTCAATAAGGTGGAATTGGAGAATTTTGAGCTTAAAAAAAATTAAAGAATTAAAAAAAAGTTTTAATACAATGAAAAGAAATTTTTTTCAGACAATTTTTTTGTGACATCAAATGTTTTGGCAGGAGTTAGAAATTTTTTTAAAGAGAAATTATTTATTTGAATAAAAATTAAAGATATAAAATAATAAAATTTTAAATAAATCTGATTAGATAACAAAATAGTGGTGTGTGCTAACCAAAACATAATACAATAAAATTAAAGAAAGGGTATTTTTGGTATTAAGTGGAGTTTATTTACGAACTAGAAACTTTTAAAATATTTTAGGGGTGTACATACGAAAAAGGTGCGCCTACAGTTTTTGAAGGGTGCCAATAACGTCACTCTTTCCCAATCTATATGTTGACCCAAACATTCTTTACCCGAATTCTAAATTCTAATACGGTACGAATTTGTAGTAATACGAACCAATGTCAGATCTACCTTGAATCAAATTGGTGTTTCCTTATAGTACCCTAAAATGATTAGAACACTTTAAATAATAAAAAAATTGATATAAATGGAGATTAATGACTTTGTTTGAGTGAGTGAGCGACTAAGGCATGTTGACCAAAGGTATGTCTTTTACACCTATACCATGAGTTGTGCCGCTTTTGTGAATTTGAGTTGTATCTCATTTTCCAAAATCCTGAATATATGTAATATTTAAATAAAAAAATTTGCTTTGGAGTTTGAATGAACTTTTTATAAAGTAAATTTGGAAGATATTTTACTGTTAAAATTGCAACCAAAAAAATGCATATTTTTTTGTTTTATGAAAAGCGCATGTATATAATTATATATTATAGTTCAAAATTTTATATATTAAATTTGATGAATTTGATGATGAAGGGGTGGTAGTTGGATGTGGTTGTCTTCTTGGCTTCAAATTACACCTTGGAGCTAAGGTACCTAATCAAATATATTGTCGAAACTACCCTCCGATCATCATATATGTCTTCTTTGTTCCTGAGCCGTTTGATTGATTCGAATAATCAGGGAATATGGTCTGGGATGATCGGAGGGACGGCTATGCAAACCCTCATTTTATTGATTGATTGAAATTTTTAGATGGATAAAGCAACAATTCGTTTGGAAAAGTGGGAGGATACAAAAGAGCCACTTCTGATGAAGAACTGATAATATTTTTGCTTAATAAAATAAATCATTAGTTTCATTAGTCTAATACATGAAGGGGTGTGTTATAGTTATTGAATACTATAATTGTGCAATTTGTGCCCGCCTCTTAGTATTGCACATTAAGGGGTCGTTTGTTTTTTTGTCTGAAGACTGAATAGTCATAAATTTTTCTGAAGACTGAATAAGGACTGAAATCTGAACTTGAATGACATGTTTATTTTTATTTTTTCCTCACATCTGAATGTATTGTCAACACGTTTGTTTTTTAAAAGTAAAATTGTTTGAAACTAAGCACTTTTACATTTATACTCATGTTAAACAATTAAACATATAATATGGAATAAAAAAAATCCGAAAATAATAATTATATATGAAAACAAAACTTTATTTTTACTAAAAAAAGAAAATGTTTTTTTTCAAAAAATAAAGGGGCAGCAGAAAAACTCATACAAAACACTCTAAAAAAATAATATATAAATGCATCGCCCTAATATCATAATAAATTATTGATATTAAACACTAATATGGGAAGTGATTAGGGTTATTTTTTTATTTGTAAAACCATTTAAAATAAGCAATATATAAAAATAAAGATTTTTGTACCACATATAATTATGATGAAATTGGAAATATGTTATATATAGGGATAATATCGGAAGAAAATATTTTGGATTGCATTTAATGCAATTCAGTGATTTACAATTAAGTGAAAAGTCAGGATTTTTTACTTTTTATTTTAAGTTGTTTTTTTGATATTTTTAAGTTGTTTGACCACTTATAAAAACAAACAAAACAACTTAATAATTATGATTCAGACCTATTAAGTTTTAAGTGGAAAAAACAAAAGACCTCTAAGAGTTGTGTTAGGATGCTTAAAAAATATTATTTGTCCAATTGGTTACAACCAATTTTGTTATTTTTTGAACTACTACAAATTTACAATATTTTAAGATATGAGAAATGGGCAAATCTTGAACCCACAATGTATTAGATGTATATAAGTGTGAAGGGACCAGCCTCATCTAGTCGACAATTTTGTTACTTAGCAGTTCACATTTTCATTGCCAATGCAAGAAGTTCATAATCAAAAAGGTTTTTTCATAACACCTCCAGTGTGGATCAGTGGTAAAGGGCACACATTCAGCCTGACAACTCACCTCATAATGTACCAATCAATGGCCAGTTTGAGAGACATCCATTACACGATATAATATAAACTTCCATTCACTAACAGCAATCAGTAAACATATATGGATACATCAAAATCAGGTGTAATTTCTTTGTTATCCTCTCTATACAGAGCAATCAAATACCAACAAAATTTAAGAAACAAACAAAATTTCTTTCTTTTTTTTCCGAGGAGAAATCGAAAATCGAAGAAACGAGCCCAAAAAATGATGAGATTCAACAATGGCACGGGCATCATTGGAACATTGTCGATGTATAAACTACCATCGGAAACTACAAACTGAGACTATACTTGAAGGAAAAGCATACAATTAAAAAAAGGGAGTCAGTGTCATCGAGTTTCGTTTTTGCTGTCGATCATTGATATCATGTATATATGTAAAGCCGCATCAGTCTACCTGCATGTCGTCTGATTTTCTTCTCATGTCTGGGCCATTAGCTTCGTCTCTTCCTTGGGGAGATGGTTTGGATCTCATTATGTATTTGCATGTCCTGAAATACAAATTACAATTACCATGAGAAAAACGAAAGAGAGCTAAGAAAAGACGAGAGCATATCATAAAACAAATAATATTTTGATAAACATACAAGAGTAAAGAAATTTCTGAACAAACAACAATATAGCACTCCGACAGAATGTAGAGGAGTCAGCGCATGAAGCACACCACGGAGAACGTAGGTGTCACAAATAGGTTCATCTAATAAGAACCGTTAAAGAAGGCCTCTGTGGTAGAAACCCTTTTCGTACTGAACTTCAACACGGAGAATATGATACAAGAACAAACCCAAATCACGTGTTCTGTATTCCCAAGCACTTAACTTGCATACACCCACATATGTACTCTAGCTACAGAAATACTTTAAAAAGACGTGCGAGGGATTTTTAAAGTATAAGATCAACGCATGGATTTACATAGGTGTAAATATTTAACCTCCATATTAGTGTGTGGATACTAAATAACTGCATCCCTAGAAACATGGAATGGAAGAGCCTGATCTGATTCCTATAACATAGCTAAATAGAGCAAAGAAAGATGCAGCATTTTACAGCTTACAGTAACTACACCTGAGACATTTATTTTTTCTCTGAACTGCTTAGTTGCTACCTTGCTATACATGGTTGTTTTCTGCAAAAAGGATACCTTTTTTGACTTATATGCTGTCATATTAGAGCTTCTGGTTGATTATGTAACTCGATTTGATATAGCATCCAACTATACTTAATTAGATAGCATAATATATTATAATTGACATTCAATATGGAAAAGAGTTCCTTCTAAAGAATTCTTTATATGGGTATATTATATTTTGTGCTATAACTTGTATAGAAGTTAGTGATAGGAAAACATACGCATCAAGAGCCTCTAATTTTCTTTTGATTTCACTTGACCATAGTATTGGATCAGCATCTTTGGGTAATGAGTCCTGCTCTCTGGTCTTTTCTTGCAGCCATTGCTCTGCTTTATTGCACTCTTCGATGACCTGAAAAGAAGGAAACTTCGGAATAGTAAACTGATTTAATAATTATCACCATCACCGTCTTTAACACCATTCAAGTTCATGGAAGGAATCATACCACATCTCTCACACTGGATGGAAGTGATCCTACAACCATCTTATAATCCGTTGCGCATTTTAGCAGATCCCTAGTTGCTTCTGCCCTGGCCTCTTCTTCTTTGTATCGATTTTCAATGGGATCAAAAAGCTATTAAGAAAAAATTTATCAGTTATGCATTCATTCAAGTATTGATTCATTTGACACCCAAAAAAAAAAAAAAAAAACTCTATAAGTTATTGTCACCTTTTTAAGATCCTCTAGTTTCTCAGAATAAACACTTTCAGTTTCATCATCTCCATCGTCATAAAGCCAATCCTCAGTCTCTTGAAGATTTCTAGAGATTATTTCTCTCTCTGTGTCGGTAGCAAAATTCCGGTATGCATTTAAAATCTGTTCACATAAGTGTCATTTCATTTTATCCTGATAACTGGATTTTATATTAAGAGAAAAATGTAGCTATTATATCTTAAATGTACCTTTTCACGCATTTCATAGACATAAGACTCCACAGCGTTTTTCTTGTCCTTTGTACGCTCCATCTTCAAGTCCTGTTCCGCCAATTGTAGTTCTTTTTGGCCAGCGTCTGCAACCTCAGTCTTTGTCATCCCACCATAAACACTCTCATCAACTGGAATTTCCAGCCTTTTGATGTTCTTTCCCTTTCTAGCTTTATCTACTACCTGCACAAAAAGGAAATTGAACTCATCACCTACACATTCCAACTTAACACATTTGATCCTGTTTTAGAATATAATAAGTTCTGTACAACGGGAAATGGGTGTTAAACTTATACAGAATAGCTTTACAAGGGCCCCACCTTTAAAGAAGGCCAAGCAGTATAATAGTATAAATGTAAACAACAAAAATGAACAGATGAAAACAAGCATTTCCTCACATTCTCTCTTTACTTTTAACAATTTATTTTTTACAGGGATGTGAAAGGCGACAATCAAGCAATGCAAATGCAAACAAGAGTCATGATGCAGCACTTATATGGTAAACTTATCAATGAAGGTGCAGAATGTGCAAGATTACTGACTTCATCATCATTAGCTACAGCAGGTGAATGATCAGATTTGGCATTCACTTCTGAAGTTGAAGAAGCATCTCTCCTTGTCTCAGAGTCATCCATGGATTCCGAAATCAACTGATCCAGGATAAGAGATCAATAACCAAATTAGTGTAATTACTAGAAAGATGATAGAAGCTAAGTAGTCCTGCAGAATCAGTGGACAAGGATCTACACTTACTGATGCCGACTGTACATTGACAATCCCATGAAGGTTCAGTTGTACTCTGACCTTAACTTTTGCTTTTTCTCCAAACGAACTTGGGAAAGGCCCGATCTACACACATATTACACCATTAATTCCAGAGTAAACAACAAATTTATAACTAACCAGTCAAAAGACGAACAAAAATGAAATACAAACGCCTCCTCTGTACAAAAAATATTTACAGATGATATAAATGTCCTCTATATTCTACTTTGGAGAGATATAAATGCATATTCTACTTCTCTTTTTCCATTTTCAAGGTTCCAACATGTGGCATTATGTCACCTACAAACTAAAGCATATCCCAACAATAATAGAAACACGCAAGTTAACTCAATTCACAAGAGATGATTATCTCATGATCTAGGTTTCGTTTATGGTTATGTACTATATTAAGGAAAGAGCAGCCTTCAGCATTTTGGTAACTATAATAATAGAAAATAAAAGGAGTGGCTTGAGATATATATGACCACTCAAGTTCTCTAGCAACAAACAACCTTCAACTTACCTTAATTTTGGATAAGGAAGCAGTTGAGACAGGAAAATATAAAAAGTCATCTTGACTCAGAACAACCCTAATTCGTGTTCTCCCATACAATAATATGTCTTATAATTCATAGCTTATCTTTCTATCACTGTGTTTGCAATTGATCTAGAGACCCTTCACAACAGTCGCACTAAAATTTGCTAGAAGAGGTGACGCTTGAGGCCTAAAATGAATGAATGCCAACAGTGCAAGAGAAATTTGTATATTATGTTTGAAAATGGAATAGATCATTGCATATAAATACTTAAAAATGGTATTTTCTAAGCACATGAATGCTTAAAATTAGTATATTAATTAGCAAATTCTCTAGAGATGGGTTTAAGAATGTATCACTTTTGCTTTAAAAAAAATAAAGAAAACAAATAGTGCACAACAATTTCAACGTCAGAAGTGCACTCTTTGGAAACTGCTAAGCACCCAAAAAGCTCTCAAAAGAAATTGTAACATCATCCAAACGACTAGCATAGTAGCATGCATAGTTTAAATCAGTATATAATTACAAACAGATCTACATGATTTACATGTATCTAGGACGAGAAGCATGAACAAGCAATGACATACCATAAAACTACTGATTTGAGTAGATACGCCATTTGGTAATTCACTCTGATCTGCATAGAAGGCTTCCATATGGAAACTACTACTTCTATGCAAACTGAGAATCTTAACACTTGGAAATGGCTTGCCTTTGGGGAAAAGCACACCATTTGACAGTGTGCAAATTGGACCCTTGTCAAATGAGAATCCAATGGAGTAAGGAACTGAATCTTGAACCTGAAAATGATAACATTTGGAAACGTTAAGTCTTGATACAGGAAATAACTCCTCGCAAGTAACAGAAAGCATACAATTATACACAGCCACACATAAAAAATGCTGAAATCTGAACCGTGACATAAAAGTTGCCTCTTTGCAGCCTATGTTTTAGCAAAAACAGCTTAATGGAAAAGGAATTAACAACCTTGCTTGTTGCATTTTCCAAAATGTTTCCATCTACAACAATATTTTCTTCAACTCAAATCTAAGTCAACTGCATTTTCATTGTACGAAACACTTTTCACAATTTACAACTATCTTCACCAAATACCCACAGACGGACACAAAGAGACACATATATTCATGTAGTTAAAGATAAGTGAATCTTATAAAATGACACTTATCTAATGAAGTACAAATTCTTTGCTATTTTGTAATAGATAAAGAAAAATAAGAACCTAACTGGTAAACAAAAGCATCCTTTTATACATAAAAAAAAACCAAGAACAAAGTAATTGGCAGTCAATTACAGAGAAAGCAATCTGCTAAAGGAAAAATATAAGGCAATACAGCAACAAGTCAATAACAATAAATAGTGTTGACATATTTAGAAACGCATCGTACCAAACAAAGCAAGAATGAATTGCAAGCTAAGAGATGCAGAAAAACAATGGGCATTTCACAACAGAAAAACACAAACCTCAAACTCTCTAACTCGAAATACTGGGCTCAGCATTGCACATTGAAGAGCACAACCACGAGCCACACATTCACTTGCATTTATTGTCCGGCCTGGCTCTCTTTTGAAAAAAGAAGCTAACATCCTAGTAATAGCAGGTATCCGAGAACCTGAACCAACAAGCTCAACTGAATGGATACTATCAAGGGCCAGACCAGAATCAGCCAAAGCCTTCTGACAAGGAACACTAATTCTCTCGAGCAAAATTAATGACAGCTGCTCAAACTCTTCCCTCTTAATAAAACCCTTAACATCTTTCTCATCCATCAGGCACTCTATATTTATCGGTGCCTCAGCATTTGCGCTCAAGACCTTCTTCATTTTCTCACATGATGCCCTCAGCCTAATAGATGCCTTAATATTTGTATAAACATCTATGTTGTATTGTTCCTTGAACTGTGCCGCAAAATAACAGAACAAAACCTCGTCGAAGTCTCTCCCACCCAAGCTCGCATCAAAAGCATGAGAAAGTATCTTCATGTGTCCACTTTCAAACGACGCAACACAGACTTGTGTGTCACAATGACCAATGTCCACAAAAACAACATTAGTTGCTCCCACATTGGAAAAATCAATCTTGTAAATACCATATCCAAGGGCAGTGGCAGTACAATCGTGCATCAACCTCAACGGCTTCAGCCCGGCAATTGCTGCAGCATCCAAATAAGCACGTCTCTGCAAATCCGTGAAGTAACTAGGAATCCCAATCACACAATCCGAAATAGGCATATTCAAATCCTTCTCAGTTATCTGCTTCAAATTCGAAAACAACATTCCCAATATCTGAACTGGAGTAAACGCATGAGTTTCCCCCAAATACTGTAACCTAACCAAAATCACGCCATCATGACTCTCACAAGTTTCAAACGGGAACAACTTAAGGTCATTTTGCACATCCACTTCCTTAAATTTACGACCAATCAATCTCTTAATCTGAGAAATCGTTGATTTCGGGTTCATCAACGCAGAGGCAGCTCCAGCCGATCCCACAAGCCTCTGCTTCTCACTAAACGACACCACAGCCGGTGTCTCACGCTTGGACTCATCGTTCAGTAAAACATCAACCCCACGTTGCTTCACAACCGCAATCACACAATTCTCATTCCCGATATCAAACCCCACCACGCCCATTTTCTCACGAAACTCTCACACCACCGCATCCATTTTTCACCAAATTCAGCTAAAAACACCCAGAACTTCGATCTAAACAAAAACCACCTAAATCAAAGAAAAAAAAAACGACTAAATTGTCTCGGAATTCACACAAATTTAATAAAAATCAACTACCAGAACAAATAATCAGTCAATATTAGCTTCAATTGTTAAACACTTGAAAACCTCTACCAAACGAAACAAGTTGAATAATAAGTTAAATTTTCTTGCATATTCTCAGCAACAAAACATGGAACAAAACTAAAGAGATTGTAAGCGTACCTGGGAAAGGAGAAACCAAAAACCCTAAAATGTAGGGGCTAGTTTGGATTGGAGAATTGGAAAATGAAGATCTCTCTTCAAATGAGGCTTATTTTCGATTAAGCTAAGAAATGAAACAAAAAAAGAACGAAATTTTTGGTTTTTTTTTTTTATATGTAATAAGAGAGCGTGTAACACAAACAGTGCAATACAAAACGGATTTTTGCAATAGTCGAATAGTCAAGCATCAGAGAAATATACGGTGCACCGGATGCACCAGTTGGATGGTACACTCGCAGCAAGCCAGCAACCAAAGATTTAACATGTACCAGATGCACCAGTTGGTTGGTACACTCGTAGCAAGCAAACATTTAATATGTGAAATATATTCTTTTAAGTCCTAACTAAACCTTTTGACCCGTTTGTTATTGTAATAATAATATTTTTTAAATAGTTATTTAAAAGTAAATTACTTAACCATTACGGAGATGGTGTAAGAAACGATCGGAGGAAATCCATATCGTTTTTTTTTCTTTCATAAATTTTCTTCTCCTTTTCCCTCTAAGCTATTTTGTCATATATTTTTTAAGAGTTTATGTTCCACGTGTCAAACCTTTAATGGTCAAATGCACATGGTGCATTAAAGATTTTCTTCAGTAACAAAACCCAAAAAACAATGAATTTATTGTTTTTGGTATATCCGTTGAGTTTGATTAAAAGCAAAGATTACTATGTAATCGTTAAATTATGTTAACAATTTAATTAATATCATCTTGAGATACATACATGTAATTTGCATTATATTGATTAATATATTTACAAAATTAAGATTTACTAAATATGAAACTTGTGTGTAAATGTAAATATCCATAAAATATTTTGAAAGTTTTCAAAGAAATTGAACATTATTAGTATATTGGTGGTATAAAATTTAAACATATTTATTAAGTTGAATAGTAAATTTTCAATAATCAATAAAAGTTTTATATAGTTTAATGCAATATGTAAAGTTTGACAAGCGAAGAAATCACATATTTGTTTAATTATTGATTAATATTTTTACAAAATAAAGATATACTAAATATGATACTTTTTTGTGTAAATGTAAATATTCATAAAATATTTTGAAGGCTTTCAAAGATATTGAACATTATCATTAGGTGAGGGGACTAAATTTTAAAAATATATAAAGTTGAATAGTAAATCTCCGGCAATCAGTAAAAGTTTCATATAATTTAAAGCAATATGTGAAGTCTTTATTGGTGTTTTAGTTATTAATGGTGTTTTTGTTAAAATATTATAATTATTTATTAAAACTCAATGAAAAGTCTTTATTTGATACGATAATTATATAATGGTGTATGATATGTTTAATATCCTTATGCAATTATTACATAATGTTGTGTTATCAAAGTTTACACGCATATTATATACGAAGATTGGATGCCATTATCCGGCCTCCATGTAATCAACTCTTATAGAATACATATATCACTAAAGAATGTCTTATTATTATTTGTGTTTATTATTTTTGAAATTGATTGGGATGGGAAGATGAAAGATTTAATTGAGGTGGTGTCGGAAAAAATTAATCATGGAACAAAATTAAAAAGATCGTAAGCATACCTAGGACGTAAGCATACCTAGGGAAAGGAAAAACCAAACGATCGGTGGATGTAAAACCTTAAAATGTAGGGGGCTTGTTTGGGATAGAGAATTGGAAAATGGAGATCTTTCTTCCAGTGAAAACGAAATGTGCAACTAATAAGTGTTTTTTTTTCTCGATTAAGCGAAGAATGAAATAACTTGATTTTGGGGGTACTTTTTTATGTAATAAGAGAATGACGTCATACAAACAGTGCCATGAAAAACGAGTTCTAGCATTTGTCGATTGTCCACGTCAGCATCAAGAAAAAATATAAGGTGCACCGGATACACCGGTTGATTGGTACACTCGCAGCCACCGAAGATTTAACATGTGAAATATATTCTTTTAAATAAATATTGGGCTAACTGTACTACAACACTTGAGTTTAGGCAATATTGCTATCAACTACAAACTTTGATATAATTACACGAGCTTATCATTGATTATGTTAACTAAGTGTTGACTAACTTTAAGATGTGAAAAGTTTAAATTACTCATAAGTCCTAACTAAACCTTTCTACTAACCCGTTTGTTATTGTAATAATAATATTTTCCAAATAGTTATTTAAAAGTAAATTACTTAATCATTGAGAAGATGGTGTGAGAAACGATCAGAGGAAATTCATATCGTTTTTCTTTCTTTCATAGATTTTTTTCGCTCTTTCCCTCTCAGTTATTTTGTCACATATGTTTTAAAAGTTTATTTTCCACGTGTCAAATCTTTAATAGTCCAGTGCAATTGGTATATAAAAGATTTTCTCCAGTAACAAAACAAAAAAAACAATGAATTTATTGTACTTGGTATATCCGTTGAGTTAGATTAAAAGTAAAGATTACTATGAAATCGCTAGATTATGTAAACCATTTAATTAGTATCATCATGGGATACATACATGTAATTTGCTTAATTATTAATTTATATTTTTACAAAATTAGATTTACTAAATATGAAACTTTTTTTATGTAAATGTAAATATCCATAAAATATTTTGAAAGTTTTCAGAGAAATTGAACATTATTATTAGGTTGAGAGTCTAAAATTTAAACATATCTATAAAGTTGAATGGTAAATTTTCAACTATCAACAAAAGTTCCATATAGTTTAATGCAATATGTGAAGTTTGACAAATGAAGAAATCACATATTTGCTTAATTATTAATTAATATTTTTACAAAATTAAGATTTATTAACTATGAAACTTTTTTGTGTAAATATAAATATCCATAAAATATTTTTGAAGGTTTTCAAATAAATTGAACATTATTATTAGGTTGGTGGTCTAAAATTTAAATTTATCTATAAAGTTGAATAGTAAATCTCTCGCAATCAACAAAAGTTCAATATAGTTTAATACAATATGTGAAGTCTTTATTGGTGTTTTAGTTATTTATGTTGTCGTGGTTAGAATCTTATAATTAAATATAAAAACTCAATGAAAAGTTTTTATTTGATAAAGAAATTTCATAATGTTGTGTTATATGTTTAGTATCATTATATAATTATTACATAACATTGTATAATCAAATTTTACAGAAATATTATATACTAATACATGACTAGAAAAAAGTTGTTTTATGATGGTTAAAAAGCGTCATAAATGTTACTTTATGACGGTTTAAAACCATCAAGGAATTCAGCGTCAAGAGCAACTTTATAAAGGTTAGAATTTATGGTGGTTTTTAGTGTTATTATATTTTGATGTTTTTTGATTGTCACAATTATATGACGGTCCATATCCAACATTAAAAAACCGTCATTAAATATTTATGGTCAAAAATTGTCATGTTTTATTGATAGTAATTTAAAAATCAACATATTATGATGATTTTAAACCGACAAGAATTTTTTTAAAAAAAATAAAAAATATTTTATTTAATTGTTCAATTATAAATAACTCATGTATCAGATATATCCCGTAAAAATCATCATGTTTTCATCCAAACAAATACAAATTACATATCATAATAATTAGAACTTACAAAACAGAAACAAAAACCAAAAAAGTATTCTCATTAAAAATTAACTAAAATATCATAAATTGTTATTATATAAGAGTACAATTGTTCTTGAACAATCTAAAATAAAATTAGCATAATGTAAGGGTACATATGATCTTGAACAATCTAAACTTCAACCAAAATCTACGAGATAGATAACTTGACATGCTTAAATCACTCTAAGCGTACCTCATCAATTTCATCTTGAGTATAAATTATTTTTTAATTGAACTGTCAACATTTATTAAAGAAAAATAATGGTCAAGGAACTTCATTTTATAAAATAATGTACTTCAAACAAAAAAAAATTAAAAAATTATCTCAGCTTTTCGGTAAGACTTGCCGGATTTTCCACAATTTCTTTCATGAATCTAAGCACATAATATCCACACTCAACATTACCGGGTTGCTTACGTACCTATATCAATAAATTTTTTACAATTATTTATAAAACACAATTAACTTTAAAAAACATATTATAAGCAATATTCTTACTTTGACAACTTTCCATTCAACCTCTTTACTTTTTCTCTTCACTTCAACTAGGTTCTTTTCAACCACATTGCATACAATTTATTTTATAATTTAGTTTAGTTAATCCATTTATATAAATAGAAAACCAAAATAATAAAAATATAAAGAAACGAGAAAAAAAATAGTTACATGGATATGGAATCATATAAATTTTCCTCCACATCATCATCATCAATTAAATTTAAATAATAAAATGTCAGTGTTGACATATCAATGACAACCAGGATCCAATGATATCTATTTATATCTTAACACATAACATACTGTGTTAGTATTACTAAGTGTAATAAATATCATAATAACCGCAATATAAATAACATTCTTACCCAGGATTATAAGGCATGAAAAGAATATCGTTTTGACCGGTACCTTTAAGCGATCAATCAAGTAACGTATTCTTTGAACTTGTTTTTCAACATTGTTTACAAATCCAGCGATGAAGACATGAATAGGGTTTATGAACCTGAACAGTTTTTGTTATCTGAAATGGTGAGGCCATTTGGGAAATTGGCTAAACAAGCTGCAAAGAGTAATGAATCAGATGGACTGAAAATCATAACACGATGATGCATGGTATTCACAATCACCTTAATATATAAACCTCATGTACCTGACCATGAAACTATGCACACATGTTAAAGGCCCGAGTGTAGATGCAAATTCCATGGTTGAATAGATTAAAGTTTTTGAAGCACACTCATATGTGCCCTTGATTGCTTACCTGATCAATCTTGTAGCCAGAACGATGGATAAACTTCACTACATCATTTACCAAGTTAATATTACCAAACCTTATAAATGCAGATGTAAATTTCCTAATAACAGGATGAGAGATTGAACCTACATTATGGTATTTCTATTTTTGAATTTATATATAGTAAAATTGTAACTAATATCCTCATAACTTTACTTTGTATAACTGCACCAAATCAAATTACTACACCCCCTCCCCTCCCCGTCCCAACCCAATATTTGATAACTAACCCAACCTTTTATCAATTTACGTTCACATATATCAGCAATTATACCATTTATATTCTTCCATTTGGTATCCTAAAATGCTAATAAAACCCCTGGATAAATGAATGAAATGTTCAAAATCTAATTGATACTAAAAATCCTCTCTTAGACATTTATTCAAACACTTTATGCTCATAAATTGACTATAGAAATAGACTCACATATTATTATTATTATTATTAAATCATAACTTTTTTTTATTAAACGACAATAACAAAGAACCAGTCACAAAACAAAGAGACAAGAAAAACAGAGCAAAACACAAACAAGGGAAAGCAAAAGAAAACAAACCCACATATTGAGATAGGGCACATGACAAACAAAAGAAAAAAAAACCACTACCCAGCCATATCAGCCCCAACAACTTTTCTGAACATTCACTAGCAGAGTGCATAATTAGAAAAAAAAATAACAATAAAATTAAAAAATATATATATATATATATATATATATATTCTAGGCCCCACAAGCCCATATGCTTCCATAAAAGACCACACATACAATAAAATACAAACATCAGAAAATAATTTGATCAAAAATCCAAAGACAAACCATTAAAAACGAGGAGACCACAACCAAAAAAAATCGAAAGCTACTAATATAACCAAAAGTCAAAACCTATAATTTTGGAAGTCCACATCTTATAAATCGAAAGAGTGACAAAGAGTGACAAACTTGATTTGCTTAGAGAAAAATAAGTAGATGGAGAATTTGAGAACTAGAGCATGGAAAATCAAAGATGGTTTTGTCTTGGACAAACAAAGACGAGATTGCTAAGTCAATTTCTTCTTTTTCTTTCCGTTTAGGGATTCTAGAAAGAATGAGAGGAATTTGGAGTACTGTGAATTAAGGTCATGGAGGGAAAAGCAAATTATTAAACGCCTAAATATATATATATATATATATATATATATATATATTCTTTAATTTATTCCTTGATGTTTTAATTATATATTATTAGGATATGATGGTCTTAAATAATCAATATACCCTGATGGCTTTTAAATGTCAATATCCATCGATGGTTTTTTAAAACCATTAATATTGAATGACACTCTTTTATAACTGTCATTAACACTTGACCATCACATAGTCTTTACACATAAAAAAATATCATTAATAAGGCCCAGTTTGGCACTGCTTCCCCATCTCCTGACCAATGATAGGGTGTTTGGTAAAATTATGGGGAAGTGTTTTTGGCCACTTTTAGCTTCTCCCAGCTAAGTTTTTGAGAAGCTACAAATACATGCTTTTGGAAATCAGCTTCTGCTTTTGAAAATGCGCTACAGTGTTTTTTAATGAATTTTTACTCAACTTTCCTATTTTGCCCTTAGCGTTTCATGAAATTTAACAAAATCATTTACCAATCAGATTGATTCGTTCAAGCTTCGATTTCTCCTCTCTCTCGCAACAATCATTATCATAATCAAACTTTTTTTTTCCAGAAATCATTATCATCAACAACAATCAACAACCACCCAGAAATCATTATCATCAACCCTAATATTTTTTTTTTGAAATCATTATCAAACACAAAAATTCATCCTCAGTTCATCATTATCATTATCAGTCAAACCTACCAGAGAAGGATTTTTTTTCTTAAATTGACAATATGGAGATAATAAATAAATTGTTTAAAAAAAATTATGCCATCGCCATCCATTATCATCATCACTTCTTTCTCTTTCAAACCACAAAAACCTCAACAACAACAAAAAAATTTTAAAAAGGAAAGCTGGGTATTTCTACCTCGAATTGTTTTTTTCTTTGCATTTATTTTTATTTTTCATTAAATACCATAAAAAATCCCACAACCATCAAATACCATCCAAGTATCCAATCATCATCAATTTTTTTTTTAAAAAAATTATGATGGAGATGAAGAACAGCCCAGAAGTTGAATCACAAAAAAAAAAATTACTTTTTATTTTATTTTGGTGGATATGATGAAGATGAGGTTGGGTGATGATTGTGATTTTGTATTGTGTTGGATTTAAAATTGAAGATGAAGATGAGGTTGGATCTTAGTTGTGAATGAAAGAAGATGGAGAGAGAGAGAGAGAGAGAGAGAAAGAAGGGAGAGAGAGGCGGTGAGAGTGAGGTGAGACTTGAGAGTGACGGAGAGAGAAAGAGATTAGAGTTAGGGTTTGTTTTTATTAATTTTATTTTTTTAGTTGTTTTTATTATTTAATTTAATTAAATTTACTAATTTAAATGCATTTAATGTATATATAATATTATTTCATTTAAAGTTTAATTTAAAAATGTTTTTTTTTTTTTAATTATTTGTAATTACAATGGTGTCCTTTTAGTAATTTTACACAATCACAGCACTTTTTACTTCTAGTTTACCAAACATATTGAAATTGCTTTTGGTTCTCACAGCACTTTTGAAAATCAGTTTACCAAACACTCAGCTGATTCTATCCACAACAATTCCAAAAGCAATTCCTCCCACAGCAGATCCAAAAGCAATTCCCCCCACAGCACAGCAATACCAAACTGGGCCTAAGTGTCATAAAATACCATTTTTCTAGTAGTGAGATTGGATGCCATTATCTGGCCTACATATAATCCACTCTTATTGAATACATCTATCATTAAATGATGGTTTATTATCATTTGTGCTTCTTGTTTTTAAAATTGATTAGGACGGAAGGATAAAATATTTAATTGAGATGATGTCGCACAAAATAAAACATAGAACAAAATTAATGAATCGTAAGCATACCTAGGAAAGGAAAAAACAAACGATCGGTAAATGTAAAACCCTAAAATGTAGGGGCTTGTTTGGGTTGGAGAATTGGAAAATGAAGATCTCTCTTCAAGTGAAAAACGAAATATGAAACAAAGAGTTTTTGTTTTCTGATTAAGTGAAGAAATAAAAAAACATGATTTTTTAGAGTTTTTTTTATGTAATAAGAGAACGTCGTCACACAAACAGTACCATGAAAAACGGGTTTTGGCATTTGTCGATTGTCCACTTCAGCATCAAGAAAAATATTTGATGCATCAGTTGATTGATACACTCGTGGCCACCGAATATTTAACATATGGAATATATTATTTTGGAAAAATCGTATTTTAGTCCATGTAGTTTGTCTTAATTTGCGTTTAGTCCAAGGTTTTTTGGTATTATAATTTTTAGTCCATCCTTCATCTGACAATATATATTTTAGTCTCTACCGTCCAATTCTGTTAGGGTTCCGTCAAGTCAACGAGGGTCAACGAGGGTAAAAAGGTAAAATAACATCAGATGTTCTAGAATCTTATATAACAAAAGGGTATAACAGTAATTTACAATTAATTTTTAAAAGACAAATAAATATTATTAAATAATAATTAAATTTAAAAACAAAATTTAAAAAAAAAAACAAAAAGAAGAAGAAAAAGAAAATAATTAAAAAAAAACCCTAAATCAATTCTCTCTCTCTCTCTCTCTCTCTATCTCCCACGTCTCTCTCACTCTCTCTCTCTTCTTCATCTTCATCTTCTTTATCTTCTTTAACTCACCAAACCCTAACCCTAGCTGCCGCCACCACCCAAACACCACACCCTAGCCCGCCGAAATCCCACCCAAACAATTCTTTATCTTCTTTCTCGATCTCTCTCTTGTGTTCAGCAGATGAGTTTACGTTTTGTGATTATCGATCGACGACGATAGTGGCTTGGTTCGGTGGTGTTAGTGGGTGTGACGGTGTTGGTGAACACAGAACTTGGTGGTGGTTGTAGGCATGTGATGTAGAACAATTGGCTTTGAACTTTGAAGAAGAGATGAATAGGAAATTGTCCAAAAGAGGTGTTTCAAAGAAACTGGCATAACTTTTCGCTCGGTTGTCAGATTTCCTATTATAATATGTTTTCGGAAAGGGTTTTTAGCGAGACAACCCGGGCTTGCCCGGTTGACGTCATTTACTCCCTCAACGGAGCTGTTTAAGTTAGGTTATCGGGCATCCGAAGATTTTCATGTTTTATTTGTTTTCCGTTTTTTTTATTTAGATGAGGATATTTTAGTCTTTTCTGTTTTTAGGGTTTTCTGAGCCTATTTAAGGCTTTTGTTATCAGTTTCGAGGTATTCAATAAATTTTACAATTTGGTTTCATTTTTTTTTTCTGGTGGATTCCCGTTTATGTTCTGTTAGGGTTACGCTGGTGATCCTAGAACTTTCCGTTCTGCGTCAGCATGGGTGTTGGTGTTCGAAAGATCTAGAGATTCAGATTAAAAATTTGGTTTTTATGTGATGGTAACGATGTGCTTTTGTTCATGAATCGGTGGTGGTTTTTTATTATTTGTTTATTTTGTTTTTCGGTTTTTTATTTTGGTTTGGTGTTGATGATTTTGATGATGTTGGTTCCTGGAATCTGGGTCTTAGAGATTGATGTTTGTGGAGTATATGTTAAATTTTTTTTTTTAATAAAGGGATCTGGTGGGAGATCTGGATCTCCACCAAATCCACATATTTTTATATATATATATATATAAAGAGATCTGGATCTTCTCCAGATCACCAAATATTTTTAAAAAATTCGAAACATTTGGTTTTTAAATTATTTTATATTTTTGATTTATGTTGTGTTCTGAACGTTTCTGGGAAAAAAAATGAAAACAAAATCCATTAGTTAGGGTTGAAGATGAACATTTCTGGAAAAAATTGAAAAAAAAAAATTTCATTAGTTAGGGTTGAAGATGAACGTTTCTGGAAGAGTTTTTGAAAAAAAAATCTTATTATTTTTATCTTTTTTAATTTATTTTGTTTTTAAATTCTTTTTTTATTTTTGATTTCTGTTTTTAAATTTAAATAAAAAATAAAAATAATAAATATCTCCACCGTTCATCTTTTAGATGGACGGTGGAGATCCATCTTTTTTTTGTTTTTAATTTTTTTTGTTTTCTTTTTTTAATATATTTTTCATTTAATAAATATATATATTAAGGGTAAAATGGTCTTTTCAATACAAAATTAAGGATAAAATGGTCTTTTCAATGGCATCAGGGGTAATATGGTCATTTAACAAGTCTGACATGTTAGATTCCGTCATTTTAACTGATTCTGTTACAGAAGAACTAAAAATTACAATACCAAAAAACTGTGGACTAAACGCAGATTAAGGCAAATTACAAGGACTAAATTACGAGTTACCCTATTATTTTTAAAAAATATATTGAGCTAATTATACTACAACATTTGAGATTAGGCAATATTGCAATCAGCAACAAACTTTGATATAATTAGACGAGCTTCCCATTGACAATGTTAACCAACCGTTGACTAACTTTAAGATGTGAAAAGTCTAAATTACCCCTAAGTCCTAACTAAACCTTTCGACTAACCCGTTTGTTATTGTAATAATAATCTTTCCAAATAGTTATTTATAAGTAAATTACTTAACTATTGAGAAGATGGTGTGAGAAACGATCGGAGGAAATCCATATCCTTTTTTTTTCTTTTAGATATTTTCTTCTCTCTTTCCCTCTCCACTATTTTGTCACATAACTTTTAAAAGTTTATTTTTCACGTGTCAAATCTTAAATGGTCAAGTGCACTCGGTGCGTTAAAAATTTTCTACGGTAACAAAAACAAAAAAAAACTATGAAATTATTGTTTTTGGTATATCCATTGAGTTAGATTAAAAGTAAAGATTACTATGAAATCACTAGATTACGGAAACCATTTAATTAATATCATCTTGAGATACATATATGTAATTTGCATAATTATTGATTAATATTTTTACAAAATTAAGATTTACTAAATATGAAACTTTTTGTGTAAATGTAAATATCCATAAAATATTTTTAAAATGTTCAAAGAAATTGAACATTATTATTATGTTGAGGTCTAAAATTTAAACATATCTATAAAGTTGAATAGTAAATTTCTAACAATTTACAAAAGTTCCATATAGTTTAATAAAATATGTGAAGTTTGACAAGTGAAAAAAATCACATATTTACTTAATTATTGATTAATATTTTTACAAAATTAAGATTTATTAAATATGAAACTTTTTAAGCAAATGTAAATATCTATAAAATATTTTGAAGGTTTTCAAAGAAATTGAACATTATTATTAGGTTGGGGGTCTAAAATTTAAACATTTATATAAAGTTCAATAGTAAATTTCCGTCATTCAACAAAAATTTCCATATAGTTTAATGCAATATGTGAAGTCGTTATTGATGTCTTAGTTATTAATGGTGTCTTAGTTAGAACCTTGTACTTAAATATTAAACTCAATGAAAAGTCTTTATTTGATACAGGAATTACATAATGTTATATGATATGTTTAATATCTTTATGTAATTATTCCATAACGTTGCGTAATCAAATTTTACATGCATATTAAATACGAAGATTGGATGCCATTATTTGGCCTCCATATAATCCACTCTTATTGAATACATCTATCATTGAATGATTTCTTATTATCATTTGTGTTTCCTGTTTTATAAATTGATTGGGATGAGATGATGATAGATTTAATTGAGGTGGTGTCGGACAAAATTAAACATAGAATAAAATTAATGAGATTGTAAGAAAACATGGGAAAGGAAAAACCAAATGATCGGTAGATGTAAAACCCTATAACGTAGGGGATTATTTGGGATGGAGAATTGGAAAATGAAGATCTCTCTTCAAGTGAAAACGAAACGTACAACAAAGAGGTTTTTGTTTTCGATTAAGTGAAGAAACGAAAAAACGTGATTTTGGGTTTTTTTTTATGTAATAAGAGAGCCTCGTCACACAAACAGTGATATGAAAAATGAGTTTTGGCATTTGTTGATTGTCCACATCAGCATAAAAAAAATATAAGGTGCATCGAATGTATTTGTTGATTGGTACACTCACAACCACCGAAGATTTAACATGTGGAATATATTCTTCTAAAATAATATTGGGCAAATTGTACTACAACACTTGAGGATTAGGCAATATTGCAATCAGTGACAAATTTTGATACAATTACACGAGCTTCCCATTGACTACGTTAACCCACCGTTGACTAACTTTAAGATGTGAAAAGTCTAAATTACCCCTAAGTCCTAACTAAACATTTCGACTAACCCGTTTGTTATTGTAATAATAATATTTTTCAAATAATTATTTAAAATTAAATTACTTAACCATTAAGGGGATGGTGTGAGAAACGATAAGAGAAAATTTATATCGTTTTTCTTTCTTTCATAGATTTTCTTCTCTATTTCCATCTTTGCTATGTTGTCACATATTTTTTAAGATTTTATATATCAAATGTCAAATCTTTAATGGTCAAGTGCACCTGGTGCATTAAAGATTTTCTTCAGTAATAAAACCCAAACAATTATGAATTTGTTGTTTTTGGTATATCTGTTGAGTTGGATTAAATGTAAAAATTACTATGTAATAGTTAGATTATATTAACTATTTAATTAAGATCATCTTGAGATACATATATGTAATTTGCTTAATTATTGATTAATATTTTTACAGAATTAAGATTTATTAAATATTAAACTTTTATGTGTAAATGTAAATATCCATAAAATAGTTTTAAAGTTTTCAAAGAAATTGAACATTGTTATTAGGTAGGGGGTCTAAAATTTAAACATATCTAAAAAGTTAAATTGTAAATTTCCAATAATCAACCAAAGTTCCATATACTTTAATGCAATATGTGTTAACAACTGAAGAAATCACATATTTGCTTAATTATTGATTAATATTTTTATTTAAAATTAAGATTTACTAAATATGAAACGTTTTTGTGTAAATGTAAATATCCATAAAATATTTTGAAGGTTTTCAAAGAAATTGATCATTATTATTAGGTTAGGGGTCTAAAATTTAAATATATCTATAAAGTTGAATAGTAAATTTTCGGCAATCAACAAAAGTTTCATATTGTTTAATGTAATATGTAAAGTCTTTATTGGTGTCTTAGTTATTAATGGTGTCTTAGTTAGAATCCTATTATTAAATATTAAAACTCACTAAAAAAAAATCTTTATTTGATACGAGAATTACATAATATTGTGTGATATGTTTAATATCTTTATGTAATTATTACATAACGTTGCGTAAGCAAATTCTACACGTGTATTATATACGAAGATTGGATGCCACCACCTGACCTCCATATAATCCACTCTTATTGAATACATATATCACTAAATGATGCCTTATTATCATTTGTGCTTCTTGTTTTTAAAATTATTAAGATGAGAGGATGAAAGATTTAATTGAGGTGGTGTCACACAAAATTAAACATATAACAAAATTAATGAGATTGTAAGCATACTTGGGAAAGGAAAAACTAAATGATCGGTAGATGTAAAACCTTAAAATGTAGGGTCTTGTTTGGGTTGGAGAATTGGAAAATGAAAACTTCTCTTCAAGTGAAAACGAAACGTGCAACAAAGAGGTTTTTGTTTTTCGATTAAGCGAATAAATGAAAAAAAGTGATTTTGAGGTTTTTTTTAATATAATAAGAGAGCGTCGTCACACAAATAGTGCCATGAAAAACTGGTTTTGACATTTTTCGATTGTCCACGTCAACATCAAGAAAAAATATAAGGTGCACCGGATGTATCAATTGATTGGTCCACTAGCAGCCACCGAAGATTTAACATGTGAAATATATTCTATTAAAAAATAATTGGGCTAATTGTACTACAACACTTGAGGTTAGGCAATATTGCAATCAACGACAAACTTTGATATAATTACACGAGCTTCCCATTGACTACGTTAACCAACTGTTGACTAACTTTAAGATGTGAAAAGTCTAAATTACCCCTAAGTCCTAACTAAACATTTCGACTAACCTGTTTGTTATTTAAATAATAATATTTTTCAAATTATTATTTAAAATTAAATTACTTAACCATTAAGGAGATGGTGTGAGAAACGATAAGAGAAAATCCATATCGTTTTTCTTTCTTTCATAGATTTTCTTCTCTATTTCCATCTCTGCTATGTTGTCGCATATTTTTTAAGATTTTATATATCAAATGCCAAATCTTTAATGGTCAAGTGCACCTGGTGCATTAAAAATTTTCTTCAGTAATAAAACCCAAAAAACTATGAATTTATTGTTTTTGGTATATCTATTGAGTTGGATTAAATGTAAAAATTACTATGTAATAGTTAGATTATATTAACTATTTAATTAAGATCATCTTGAGATACATATATGTAATTTGCTTAATTATTGATTAATATTTTTACAGAATTAAGATTTATTAAATATTAAACTTTTTTGTGTAAATGTAAATATCCATAAAATAGTTTTAAAGTTTTCAAAGAAATTGAACATTGTTATTAGGTAGGGGGTCTAAAATTTAAACATATCTAAAAAGTTAAATAGTAAATTTCCAATAATCAACCAAAGTTCCATATACTTTAATGCAATATGTGTTAACAACTGAAGAAATCACATATTTGCTTAATTATTGATTAATATTTTTATTTAAAATTAAGATTTACTAAATATGAAACGTTTTTGTGTAAATGTAAATATCCATAAAATATTTTGAAGGTTTTCAAAGAAATTGATCATTATTATTAGGTTAGGGGTCTAAAATTTAAATATATCTATAAAGTTGAATAGTAAATTTTCGGCAATCAACAAAAGTTTCATATTGTTTAATGTAATATGTAAAGTCTTTATTGGTGTCTTAGTTATTAATGGTGTCTTAGTTAGAATCCTATTATTAAATATTAAAACTCACTAAAAAATCTTTATTTGATACGAGAATTACATAATATTGTGTGATATGTTTAATATCTTTATGTAATTATTACATAACGTTGCGTAAGCAAATTCTACACGTGTATTATATACGAAGATTGGATGCCATCATCTGGCCTCCATATAATCCACTCTTATTGAATACATATATCACTAAATGATGCCTTATTATCATTTGTGCTTCTTGTTTTTAAAATTATTGAGATGAGAGGATGAAAGATTTAATTGAGGTGGTGTCACACAAAATTAAACATATAACAAAATTAATGAGATTGTAAGCATACTTGGGAAAAGAAAAACTAAATGATCGGTAGATGTAAAACCTTAAAATGTAGGGTCTTGTTTGGGTTGGAGAATTGGAAAATGAAAATTTCTCTTCAAGTGAAAACGAAACGTGCAACAAAGAGGTTTTTTTTAATTAAGTGAAGAAATGAAAAAAAGTGATTTTGAGGTTTTTTTTAATAAAATAAGAGAGCGTCGTCACACAAATAGTGCCATGAAAAACGGGTTTTGGCATTTTTCGATTGTCCACGTCAACATCAAGAAAAAATATAAGGTGCACCGAATGCATCAATTGATTGGTCCACTCGCAGCCACCGAAGATTTAACATGTGGAATATATTCTATTAAAAAATAATTGGGCTAATTGTACTACAACACTTGAGGTTAGGCAATATTGCAATCAACGACAAACTTTGATATAATTACACGAGCTTCCCATTGACTACGTTAACCAACTGTTGACTAACTTTAAGATGTGAAAAGTCTAAATTACCCCTAGCTAAGTCCTAACTAAACCGTTCGACTAACCTGTTCGTTATTGTAATAATAATATTTTCCAAATTACTTAACTATTGAGGATATGGTGTGAGAAATGATCGGAGGAAATCCATATGGTTTTTCTTTCTTTCATAGATTTTCTTCTCTCTTTCCTTCTCCACTATTTTGTCACATATTTTTTAAGAGTTTATGTTCCTCATGTCAAATCTTTAATGATTACGTGTATCTGGTGCACTAAAGATTTTCTCCGGTGACAAAACCCAAAAAACTATGAATTTGTTGTTTTTTGTATATCCGTTGAGTTGGATTAAAAGTAAAGATTATTATGTAATCGCTAGATTATGTTAACCATTTAATTAATATCGTCTTGAGATGCATACAAGTAATTTTCTTTTATTGATTAATACTTTTACAAAACTAAGATTTATTAAATATGAAATTTTTTTATGTAAATGTAAATATCCATAAAATATTTTGAAAGTTGTCAAAGAAATTGAACATTATTATTATGTTGGGGGTCTAAAATTTAAACTTATCTATAAAGTTGAATAATAAATTTCCAACAGTCAACAAAAGTTTCATATAGTTTAATGTAATATGTGAAGTTTGACAAGTGAAAAAATCGCATATTTACATAATTATTGATTAATAATTTTTTAAAAATTAAGATTTACTAAATATAAAACTTTTTTGTGTAAATGTAAATATCCTTAAAATATTTTGAAAGTTTTCATAGTAATCGAACATTATTATTAGGTTGACAGTCTAATATTTAATAATATCTATAAAGTTGAATAGTAAATTTTCAACAATCAACAAAAGTCTTATAATTACATATAGTTTAATGCAATATGTTAAGTTTGTCAAATGAATAAATCACATATTTGCGTAGTTTAATACGTATTTTATGATTTTTGGGATTCTATTAAAGTTCTAACCTTTATATTGAAAATGACAAATTTTGGAGAATAAATAAGGTATTTGATCTATTAATTAACAAAAAATTTCAAATATATTTGATTTAATCGTTAACTTAATTATGGGATTAACACTCAACTACCCACACGTTGATGACGCGTGTTCAAATCGTATCATACGTTGTGTAATAATTTCTTAATGATATGAAACATATAACGCAACATTGTGTAATTCTCGCGTCTATTAAAGACTCTTCATTAAATTTTAAAATTCTAACTAAGACATTAAGATTCTAACTAAAGACCATTAATATGTGTCGATCATTGAATTACTAATTAAGAATAAATGTTGTTATAAAATTAGAATTGGAAGAATTACTAATAAAAAAATATTGTTATAAAATTAGAATTAGAAGAAGAGTTATATAATAGATGTTTTTATTTGAAATTTGATGGGTCGGTTTGCTCAAGGGGCAAGGGCCTAATTAACGTGCATCCAACCTGTTTGTAGAAATGCATCACTCATAAAACCTAGGGATTTAACATTTATGTGAGATCCACTCAAGTACCAATAAAACAGCTAACATATTTTGATTTTCTAATTGGAGAACTCATATTTTAGTGGGAAAATTATGCATACTGTATTTAGGTTTTATTTTATGTGTTATTTAAGAAATACATTAGAAGACATGTTATGACTTAGAACTTAGAATCAAAATTGAATTAAATTAATTATTTTTAATAATTCAATGATCGGCGTGTATTAATGGTGTTTTAGTTAAAATCTTAAAATTTGATGACTAGTCTTTATTTGGTGCGGGAATCACACACTATTGCGTTATATGTTTCATATCGTTATGTAATAATTACACAACGTTGTGTAATTAAATCCTACATGTATATTATATACAAAAATGGGTTGCCATTACCTAGTTTCCATATTATATATATATATATCATTAAATAATATCTTATTATCTCAAAATTGGGTTTTTTATTTTGACAGATAGTTTCTAAAAAAAATAAAAAATTATATTCAATGCGTCTAAAAGGGTACAAAATTCTGATAGTTTTTTTCTATTTATTTTATAATTTGTGAGCATTAATTAGGCTTGATTGGATCATATTGGCTGGCTGTTCAGGGTCTCTTGGCTGTCCAGCCAATAAATAAGAGATAGCTAGGACAGTGAGGACTGAGGACAGTACGGCATGATTGGCTGGTGGATTTTGATGGACTTCTATTGCATTAAATTTCTTCCCAACTTAGATACATTTTCCATTTGACAAAAATGGTGTGATGGGTTCATCTCTTACAAAATAGTATTTTACATATCTGACAACTAATGAACATGAATGTGGTCAAACCTGTCGAGATCTTTCCTGAAAAAGAAATTTAAGGGAAACAAAAAATAATATTTAGGTATTGACTAATCAGTATTTAAAATAGTAAATTTATTAATAGGAATGTAATACGATATCGACTTTCATAATGCTCGTAGTTGCAACTTGCAAGTGACTTTAATTAACAACCATAACAGATGTGGAAAGAGCCGATGGGCGATTCACACAAACGAGGAAAGAGATGTACATATCACTTTGCCGAAAATGTACAGTAGATTCTTTCTTCAAAGCAGGGACGGATCAGGCATAGGATCCCATTGGGGTTTGCCAAACGTCACTGTTTCAAAGTGGATCTTAGATTTTACATTAAAAAAAAAAAACCTCTTTTACCTCTTATAGTTATTGTCGGCAAAGGAGAGGAGCATTCTAATGATTTTCGTTTTTATTATTATTTTTTCCAGGTACTTTTTATTGAAGTTGACTGAGAGAATCAAAAGAGACAGCACAGCTACTCTGCAACTGTGTCTGTGTGTGCTAGCACATCTAGCTGAATTGTATCTCAATTGGGTCCATCGCAGTTTACTACTCGAAACATTCGATAAAAACCTTTAATTTGTCAAAGCATTTTCACACTCTAGATCTTCTCTCAACTCCCTAGAATCATAAAACAACCATTCATAGTTGTAGTTAATTGAAATCACTAATCATATTGCAATCAAAGTAGTTTAGTAGAAAGAAAAAAAAGGTGATTCTATGTAAAAGTGCTTTTCTAAAAGCACTTCCAAGTTCCAAAATACATAGATAATTCAAATACTAAAAACTAAAAAGCTCTGTATACTATGTATTTCTTTCTTTCCATTAAAAAGCAAACAACCATTTACCACAAATTGTTGCATTAAAACATTAACACAGTTTCATTAATCATTCCCATTACTCTCGATCTTCGAAAAACGAAAACGAAAACAACCCAAGAAAAAAAAGAAGAAGCTTCAATTGAAAAGAGGAGGCAGAGTGGAAATGGAATCTCCTTGACTAAAAAAGCGCTTCCAAGTTTTCAACTGGGTTGAAACCTGCTTATGAAAAGCGATTCTAGCAGTAGAAATGCTTTTCTTCAATCTCTTACCAATCTTCACTTTCAATCTACACAATCTAAGCCTCAAAAACGACGAGGGTCTTCGTTTTCTCGGAGAAGGAATATTAGAATCTGCTTGTTCCATCACTTTGTAGATCAAAAACTGAGCTTTTCGACGTTGAACCTCTTCTGGGTCCTCCTTGTCTAGCTTCGTGTAATTGCTCTGTCTGCTCAAAATAGTCATTTTTTATTTTTGCAGAGAATAAAAAGAAAAAAACAGAGGACAATCAGAGGAAGAAAAAACACAGAGTAATTGGATTGGAGGTTGAAGAAGAAGAAGAATGGTGAGAGTTATTTATATAAAAAGTTTGAAGAGAGAGTGACTGATGGAAGCAGTGCATGTGCACTAATGTTTGGTTGAAAAATAATGGCGTGATTGAGTTGGCGCCATTACATCACTGTGTGTGAAAACTGACCTAATTGAGCAAAGCATGCCGATGATGCATACTATTAATTAAATTGTTTTTATTTTTTATAAATATTTTTCTGGGTATTATTTAATTGAATTTGTTTATAGAGAGAGTGCCCAAAATTGAGGCCTGCATGAAGCATATGTTTAGGAAGATGAGATTACGTGAGTGATGATCACGCACAAAACTGATGGTTTGTATAGTTTGTTAAGATTAAATTAAAATCTTTGTTCGGTAAGATAAAATGAGGTTGGTTTAGTGCTACTTTCTCGTATTTAAATATAAGATTGTGCGTCAGAGTAATATGATGAGAGAGTGATAGGAGTGTGGATATCATTTTAAATTCTTAATAGGGGATTGGTTTTTGTTTTTTTGTTTTCTTTTGAAATATGGCACCAGACCGTCAAATGACTATCGACATCGGTTGAGATTTAGTAATACTATCTACTTTTATAATTGAAAGAAGTTGGCTCCCAACAACAAAAGAGGTCTTCCCGTACTTATTGCGATTTTATGGATACTTTTATGACAATGTATATAAGGTGTCATAGTTTGAACCTTGACGAGTTGATGGAGAAAGTGAAGTCTCTAGCCACCAAATTAAAAATCGGGATGAATAATTATTTATCAAATTATAAATAAGATAGAGTGTTATGTATCAACTAGAAGTGAGAAATAAATGTACATATTATCTAAATGGAATATTATTATATGTTATACTCTACATTGAACCAGAACATTTTTTTAGGTACAAGGATGCTAAAGAAAATTGAAATATGATAAATCTTGAATTCCTAAACCATATGATTGAATACGATGGATAGTTATGTGTGTTAAATGAATCTAATAACTGGATTAAAAAATTATATGACTATTTTTTTTTTTAGAATTTGACATCGAAAATAATATGGTCTATCGAGACTTATTAAGATCAAATACTATATAGAATATTTATATATCTAACCCGAATATTTACTATCGAGTTAAATACTTATCTAGCGATTCATATATCTATTTTTATAATATCAAAAATAAAACTATTAATATATATTTGTAAAATATGTATAATATGATTGGAGCCTTTCGCACAGTATGTGTAACAGAGAGTACAATGAGGATGTGCAATTATATGACTATTTATTGACTTTAATCATGGTAAGTTTAATATAAGCTATGATTGTATATAAAAAAAATATTTTTTCCAAAATATAAACATTATTGACAATTAAGTCAAACTGTATGTGGGTCTCTACACGCACCGTCTATGTTCAATTAATAAAAAACGTTTTATTCGAAAAACCAGACGGTTTTAGCTTTATTTTAATTTCTTTGGAAGCTTCAAAGTCAAAAGAAGAAGCATGAGGCCTGCCCCATATAAAACAGACAAATTTTCCACCGGCTTGATTCATTTTTGTGGAAAAAATATTAATTGATTGGTTGTGGATAATATATCCGTATGTGTCACGAAAGTTAGAGCTCACATTATTCATAAAAGAATAAATGAATTGTTATATTCCTTATGTCGCAAGAACAACTATTCGACTTTTACAACCCGGATAATTATAAAGTTGTCAATTAAAAGAAGTTAAGAACCACTTTACAGTTTTATAATTAAATTTGTGATGAGGATTGAATCTCATTTTACTTATAAAAAAGTTTATTAAATACAGTAATGAAACCATTTTATCATGTGTTTTTTTTTAAATAATTATTTAAATTTTATCCTATTTTTTTTTACCATTTACAATTATTTTTATTAAAATTGTATCAGATTTTCAAATTCATTCGTCTAAATCCTTCAGATTTGATAAAATGGCTTCACCCTCGTTTGGGTGGCCTCTCATCTATATAACGATGTTCCGGTAGACACTTGGCTGGTCGATTTTGTGGATTTCAAATAATAATAATAATTAAAATAAACAATTATATTAATTGACCATTAATTCATTAAATTAAAAGAAAATTAGTGTCAACTAAAATTTGAAGAGACAATGGCAGCTCCTAGCTCCTACACACGTTGGCTTTCAAGTGGTCCGGAGTGGCACACTGGAATAGTCAACACATTGACGGCAACACAACTGGCTATTTCTATATATTGATGATTTTTTTTTAGTTTTAAAATGTAATTATTTATTATAATTTATATGTAACGAGGGAAATAATAATCTGTTGGTTTTTTTTTTAAACTATTTTTTTATTTATTAAAAGCTTTACAAGTACTTATTATATTGTTATTAAGGATTTTGAATCTAAATAACTTTCACAAGTTGTGATACAAAGTAACATATTATTTTTTTTGTTTGAATTACAGCGACATATTAGTTAGTTAAGATATCTAACATTAGTGATGAAATACACTCTCATAAAATCAATAAAAAAATGTTAATGTTATATGATCAAAAATCAAGAATATATGCGCATCCACCTTTAGTAAAGTAGTCGTGTACTTCTCATTTACTTATATTTGAGTTTCATATTTACATCAATTGCATCACACGAGGTCCTTCCGATGACTGTCATAATGTTTGTCAAAACGATTTTAACGATATGTTGTGTGTCTAAATTTAACATCGTTTTTCTTTACCTACATCCTTCAAAGTTATTGAGACACCCCATCAAGACCACGTCAGAGCCATCGAGACTCTATAACGAGATAGAAGTTAGAGTCATCGAGACTCTACATCAAGACAAGTGTTAGAGTCATTGAAACGTCAGATTGTTACGAGCGTCAGAGTCATCAAGATACCACATCGAGATGAGAGTTAGAGCCATCAAGACTCCCCCATCGAGACACCGTTAAAGCCATTGAGACACCTAATTATAATAAGGGTTGTATTATGTATTTATTAAAACAAAACAATAAATAAACTATTGACTTTTCTTTTACGGTAAGTTTTATGTTTTTTTGGGACCCTTATAATAATTAGGGCAAATTACACTAAACCACTTGAGGTTTGAGCAAGTTACACTTAAATAGAAAAGTTTATTTATTATACACTAACACCCTCATGACTTAAATTTGACTTTAAAAATGAATAAAATGCCCCTAGTTATATTATTATATATATATTTTTTACCTTTTAACCAAAAATTTAAAAACTTTAATAAAATAAAAAAATAAATAAAAGATATGATTTATTAAATAAATAAATAGTTTAAAAAATAAAAAAATAAATAGTTTTAAAAAATAAAATAAATAAATAGTTTTAAAAATAAATAAATAGTTAAAAAAATAAAAAAAATTAAATATTATAAAAAAAATAGTTTTAAAAAATAAAAACAAATAAGTTTGGATGTTTAGAGATTTTCTTGTTCTTATTAATGGATATCCTTAAAAAAATTTATGTTTTAAATTTTTTTCATTTATTTATTTATTTTTTGAAATTAGTTATTTATTTAATTTTTTAAAACTATTTATTTATTTGATTTTTTAAAACTATTTTTATTTAATTTTTTAAATTATTTATTTATTTAATTTTTAAAATTTTTATTTATTTAATTTTTAAAACTATTTATTTGTTTAATTTTTAAAAATAATTAATCATATTTTTTATTTAATATTTTAAATTTTTATTTATTTAATTTTTTAAACTATTTATTTATTTAATTTTTTAAAATAATTAATCATATTATTTATTTAATTTTTTAATTTTTATTAAAGTTTATAAAGTTTTTGGTTAAAAGATAAAAAAAATAAAGTATATAATAATATAACTAGGGATATTTTAGATATTGTTAAAGTCAAATTTAAGCTTTGGGGTGTTAATGTATAATAAAGAAAATTTTCCGGCTAAGTGTAACTTGCCTCTTGCCCCTTAAGTGTAATATGACCTGATAATTATCGACTTTAGTTATTAATGGGTGTCAGAAATGAGAAAACATTGGTGGACTAGCAATAACACAAACCGATATTTTTCTTTTTGATGTTGGACTTTTGACCGGCCTACTTCTTATTGGGCCGTCTCGGCCCAATATCAATCGAGATGGGTCCCACCTAGACTTCAAAAAATAGGGTACGTGTTAGACACGAGATCATCAACGAACCAACGATTTATAGCCAAGAAAAAAAAAATACAAAAATTGAAAAACATCACTCGATTAAAATTTGTTTCCAAAAACAAATAAAAACTGTTTTTTTATTTCGCATTTTCTCGCTCTCTCCTTCACGCTCACTCACAACCACAAACCATGAATTCTCTGCTAGCTAATGGAATCTCCAGCTTCTCTCCACAACCAACCATCGATTCATCGAAGCTCCCAAAAGGGTTTCACCCGAAACTCGAATATCTAAAACCCATTAACCCGAAAGCTTCTTCCAGACACCTCAAGATCCGAGCAGATGTCGGGTACGGGTCATCACAGACCATCACTTCAGATTCAGCTTCTTCTTCAGGTAAATCTACAGACGATAAAATCCAAGAGATTCTACGTAATCGTGAATACGATAAGAAATTCGGTTTTAGTATAGATATAGACTCGTTTTCAATCCCTAAAGGGCTCTCTAGCGAGACGATTCGATTGATATCTTCTTTGAAAGAAGAACCCGATTGGATGCTTGAGTTTAGATTGAGTGCTTTTGAGAGGTTCTTGAAGTTACAAGAACCTAAATGGTCCGATAATCGGTACCCACCTATCAATTTTCAAGATATGTGTTATTATTCAGCTCCTAAAAAGAAACCAACCCTTAAAAGCCTCGACGAGGCTGACCCGGAACTGATTAGGTACTTTGATAAGCTGGGTGTGCCTTTGAATGAGCAGAATAGGTTAGCTAATGTGGCGGTTGATGCTGTTCTAGACAGTGTTTCGATCGCCACGACACATAGGAAGACTCTAGAGAAGGCGGGTGTGATCTTTTGTTCGATTTCAGAAGCTATTAAGGAGTACCCGGATTTAGTTAGGAAGTATCTAGGGAGAGTTGTGCCTAGTGAGGATAATTACTATGCGGCTTTGAATTCTGCAGTGTTTAGTGATGGTTCGTTTTGTTATATACCTAAGGACACTAAGTGTCCTATGCAAATCTCGACCTACTTTAGGATCAATGCGTTGGAGACGGGGCAGTTCGAGAGGACCTTGATAGTTGCAGACGATAGGAGTTTCGTGGAGTATTTGGAAGGGTGTACTGCGCCTTCTTATGATAGGAACCAGCTTCATGCTGCTGTGGTTGAGTTGTATTGTGCTGAGGATGCGGAGATTAAGTACTCCACGGTGCAGAATTGGTATGCTGGGGATGAGGAAGGAAAAGGTGGTATTTATAACTTTGTTACGAAACGTGGACTTTGTGCTGGGGATCGTTCTAAGATATCGTGGACTCAAGTGGAGACAGGGTCTGCGATTACTTGGAAGTACCCGAGTGTTGTTTTAGAGGGGGATGATACGGTGGGGGAGTTCTATTCGGTTGCATTAACAAATAACTATCAGCAGGCCGACACAGGGACCAAGATGATACACAAGGGGAAGAATACAAAAAGTCGGATCATTTCAAAGGGTATTTCAGCTGGGAATTCGAGAAACTGTTATAGGGGGCTTGTTCAGGTTCAGTCTAAGGCAGAAAATGCTCGAAACTCCTCACAGTGTGATTCAATGCTTATTGGTGACACTGCAGCTGCCAACACCTATCCTTATATCCAGGTAGTTTTCTTTGATCGATTTCTTGAAGTAAATTTTGTAGGGTAATTAGTTTGACTACTGCTTGTGCATTTTAGTTCTCTTTCTCTTTTCTGTTTTGGGTATTAGCTAGTTATACTTATATAATAGTATCTTTGTGGTTGATTGCCTTGTTCATTGGCTTTATGATGATATACAATCTTAGTGAATGCAAACTTACCTATAGTTTTAATGTCGTAAAATGATTCTTCCTTGCAAATTTTGATTCGGTTAGTCATGAGTTTGAACCTAGGTTAGGGGCAGCGAGGAGCAGCACTACCCTGCATTCTTAATCCCACCTGAACCTAGCCCAGCTAAAAGAGAGACCTAATCCGTCCCAACTCATTCCCAAAATTAGTTTTGTTGTTTTCTATTTACTATTTGATACAAAAAAGTCACTTGGTGTTGTAGAACATTTTGTGTCCCTGACTTTGCCTCTTCTTTTGAGTTTTTCTACAATGTGCTTTTAGACAAGTATCTGTTAATGAATTGTTGACATTATTGCTCTAATAATTCATTGCATATGTGTAGGAAGGATTGGAATTATATTATGACGTTTATCATAAAGCAACTGTGTCACCTCATGTAGGTGTATGCCTGTACGGTGTACCCTCTTGGAGTGTCTTTATAGCATACATGTATATGTAGTTTGTTAATTGATGTTTAAAATGGAGTTTGGCTTCTAGATACTTACAATTCGTATATACACTTGCAATTTCAATTTGAGCTGTCTCTCTAAGGAGAAGATTATAGACTTCTGTGTTTCTCTTTGACTTGGATGATGTTTGTCTACCAATTTCTTGGATGGGCTGGTAGAGCGAGATTTTAGTTTTCAACTTTTTAAATTTAAGGTTTCTTGTACCCTCACTATGCAAAAAAGATCATTCCTTTGTTTTATCTCTACTGTTTGAAGGCAGAACTTTTTTTCGAAATAGTACTAAATAGACTCTGTAGTAATTGCTTCATTTTATAAGTCCTAGTCATGGCAAGAACAAGAGGGTTCTGAATTTATGAGGAAAAGGAGTACAGGAATACTTTCATTTTCAATGTCTGCCCAAGGCCCCAAAGCCTCAACTAAAATTGTTGCTGCCATACTGTATGTTCTAAATAATATAATTGACAAGAGTTCTTGTGAGCAACTCACTCCATAGGTTGAGGGTCGGTTGATGGAAGAGGAATAATGCTTTGAACAACTTAGGACAACTAATATTGAATCACGATACAATTCCTCTCAGCATCATATTTGCTGAAAGTCGATGTTCTGGAATTAACATTCCAGTTTTTTTTTGTTTTTTTTTTGCTTGCTTTCCTTTACTTTTCTATCTGGGGATTTTGTGCTGGATATGTTTTCGTTTGTTTGATGTATTGTTCTCCATTTCCTTAACAGGTAAAGAACCCTACAGCTCGTATTGAACACGAAGCCAGCACCTCCAAAATCGGTGAAGATCAGCTGTTCTACTTCCAGCAGAGGGGAATCGACTACGAGAAGGCCATGGCTGCCATGATTTCTGGGTTTTGCCGCGACGTCTTCAACGAGCTTCCTGATGAGTTTGGTTCAGAGGTCAACCAGCTCATGAGTTTGAAACTTGAAGGTTCAGTGGGTTAAAAGCAAAGTAGCAGCAGCAATGACAGTTTAGTAAATGTGTATCATATAAGAGGTGGTGTGATTTTTGTTGTCAATCAACTTGTAAGGTTGGGATTATAATAAACACATAATATCTAGCAATCTTGTACTATTTTTATGCTTACCAAATAACTTGTAAAGCTAAACAAATTTAATGAAATTCTATGTTTGTATATACACATTAATCTGTGAGATTGCTTTCCAACAAAGGTAAGTATTAACTTAGATAATGACAATAATCTTTTTTGTTTGAACTATTACAATGTTTTGAAATTCGGGGGGAGAGGTATAATTTGAACTCGCAACCTCTTGGATTTATGTGAGGGGCTTACCTTAAGAACAGTTTGGTGTATAAGTTTGGATTGGATTAAATTAGATTTATAGTTGAGATTATTAATAATATTTAATTTTTTAAGGCCTAATATTTTTTCAAGTGCATATAGTTCATACTACTAATATTAAATATTTTCCAAATATGATAACAAAAAATTAAATCCACCTTTTTACATGCCAATATTTTATAGTTTAGGGGATCAGATCAATTTAGATCGACTTAGTAATGTCTCTTAAACTTGCACTATTATTATATTAAGGTTGTAGATTTCAGCGTGCTCCCTCTTTCAAACACGGAATTGATTGCTTTTATCAAAATTTTGTTATAATACTTATTTTGATGAAATTTAATTTATATTAATCAACTTTATTCAATAAATAAAGAACTGAAGAAATACAAAGGGACTAATGCATAGAGAACAAAAAACGACAACGTTTCAATCAGTTGGTATTTCCATTTCGGTTATTTTCACTGTCGCGAGAGCGAGCCCAGAAACAACTCCAAACAAAGAAAGAAACAAAAAAAATTAAAAACAACGACAGAAGAAGGAAATCAATCAAACACGACGAACAAAGCCACTTCTCCACAGCTGAAGCTTCCTCCCTCACATTCTTCCCATTTTTTGATGTGTTTCCTTTTGCGCTTTCAAGTTTTTTTTGGGAAACTCAGGTACGTAGTCTCTCCAAACTATAGATTCTGTTGCGTTTTTTTTTTTTTTTTTTTGTTTCGTGTTTGTAGTGTACTAGCTTGATCGTATATATAAGATTGCTGTTAACGCAAATATTTTTTCAAAGAAGGTGAATAAAGAAAAACTGTAACTGGGTCACTGGTTTTTTATTTTTTATTTTGGTGAGATTCATTTTTCTTTTTAATTGCATGATTTATTTTTTATTTGATTTTTGGTTGTGATTACAAGTTGTTTATGTTAGAATCTGGGTGGGTTTCTATCCAAAGATCTATATAGTTTCATTGGAGCAAAAAAAGTTGCCTCTCCAACATTGAGTCATTTTATTATTGTTTGGTATTGTTATCAGCTAATTAATGTGATTTGATTAGAAAATTTTGTTTCTTTTTGTTATCAGAAGGATGGTCTATCGGAAAATATTAATACTTGAAAGATTATAGAAGTTGGGAGCTACACATGGAAACATTGTGATTTTTAAAATGGAAGTTTAGGGAATAAATTATTTATCAAGTTGCGAACAATTTAGAATTGCGAATGTTCTTACTGACAATGAAATGATTTTATATAGCAGGAGTGTGCGATAATGAGCTTAAAGAATGCAAACTAGCAATAGAAGAAAAAGATTCAATTTTTAATATTTTTAAGAGGAGAGTATACACATCAGTTTCTGCACTGATAAGTGATAATACATTAATACATTGAGTTATTTGCATACGATTGTATTGCTAGTTTATTGAGTTAGTGAATAACTCTTTTCCTTCATTGTTGGCAATGTTTGCTTTTGTTAATATTTACTATTCATATGACAGAAGAATTTCAAGTGCTCCAATTGGTAGGTATGGGAGGATTGATGTTTCGTCTCATAAGAAAAATGATTGAACCGTTAGAAGTGAGTACAGAGTACCAAGTGTAGTATTATACTGGCATAGAATTTCATAGGGATGGATGGGATAACACATAGAGTTAGAGTTCTCATCATAGCCAAACAAGAAAGAGTGATGTGTAATAAAAGCAAATAGTTATTATTATTTTTTTCTCTGTTGAAACATACTATTTTTGTATAAAAGTAAGAAGTATGGCTATTGTTTAAATTTCTTAAATCTAATTGTAATTTCTAAATGCTTTGATGATTTGTAAGGATTCACTTCCCGAATATTTTCATCTTTACTGCTGTTATTTCATGAAATATTAGCAAAATGAAAAATACAACATAAGATTTTGTTGAACAAGGGAATAAGATAAATGAATTTAAGTTGTAGTTGATTGGTGAAATTGTCAATTCAGTATTTGGTATCCTTGATTCCTATCTCTCTTTCTCACAGACTGCCTATGTATGTATTTTATTGATTTTGAGATAGAACTAGTACAGTTTTAGACTTTATTAATGTAGTCAGCGTCATCCTTGAAGTGTTGACTATTCAGTTGTTCTAATATGCTGCTTATAAAATTTATTTACTCGTTCTTGAGAAAAGAGATATATATAGTCCAACTGCGGACTGAAATCAGGTTGAAGTGGATTGATGTCTTCCTTTTAAGCTTGAAATTTATGGGCTCTGAGGTATATGAGCTAGGGATGGTTAGGTATGGACAAGTCCATTGGATTGAAAAGATATATATATATTTTTGTTTCGTCTTAGTAGTCTAGTAGCTTGATCGTATATATAAAATTGTTGTTACCAGCTTAATGCAAATATTTAAAAAAAAGGTGAAAAAAGAAAAACTGTAACTGGGTCACTGTTTTTATTTTTATATTTGGTGGTGATAACAAGTTGTTTATGTTAGATTCTGGGTGGGTTTGTATCTAAAGATCTATTTAGTTTCATTGGAACAAAAAAAGTTGCCTCTCCAACATTGAGTTATTTAATTCATTTTATTATTGTTCGGTATTGTTATTTGCTAATTAATGTGCTTTAATGAGAAACTTTTGTTTCTTTTTGTTATCTGAAGGTTGGTATATCAGAAAATATTAACTTGAAAGATTATAGAAGTTGGGAGCTATACATGGAAACATTGTGATTTTTAAATGGAAGTTTCAGGAATAAATTATTTATCAAGCTGTGAACAATTTAGAATCCCGAATGTTCTTAATGACAATTAAACGATTTTATATAATGCAAACTAGCAATAGAAGAAGAAGATTCAATTTTTAATATTTTTAAAGGGAGAGTATACAAATGAGTTTCAACACTGATAATAATTAATACATTGAATTATCCGCATAAGGTTGTATTGCTAGTTTATTAAGTTAGTGAATAACTCTTTTCCTCCATTGTTGGCAATGTTTGCTTTTGCTAATATGATACTATTCATATGACGGAAGAATTTCGAGTGCTCCAACTAGTAGGTAGAGGATTGATGTTCCATCTCATAGGACAAATGGTTGATAAATTAGAAGCGAGTACAGAGTACCCGCTGTAATATTATACTGGCATAGAATTTTATAGGGGTGGATGGGAGAACACATAGAATTCTCATCATAACCAAACAAGAAAGAGTGATGTATAATAAAAGCAAACAGTTATTATTATTTTTTTCTCTGTGGTGAAACAGACTATTTTTGTATAAAAGTAAGTAGTGTGGCTATTGTTTAAGTTTCTTATATGATATATAATGCTTGAAATATTATGGCCAAATGAAAAATAGAACATAAGATCTTGTTGAACAAGGGAATAAGATAGATGAATTTAAGTTGTAGTTGATTGGTGAAATTGTTAATTCAGTATATTGGTATCCTTTCTCTCTTTCTCACAGATTGCCTATGTTTACATTTTTCTTGATTTTGAGATAGAACTAGTACAGTCTTAGACTTTAATGTAGTCACTGTCATCCTTGAAGTGTTGATATAATGTTCTAAAATGCTACTTATAAAATTGATTTACTCGTTCTTGAGAAAAGATATATTATATATATTGTCCAATTGCGGATTGAAATCAGGTTGATGTGGATTGATGTCTTTCTTTTGAGGTTGAAATTTGTGGGCTTTGAGGTATATGAGCTAAGGATGGTTAGGTATGGACAAGTCTATTGGATTGAAAAGGTGTTTGTGCTGAATGCAGGAAGGCTCCGGTGGTCTAACGGTCCAAAAACGTAGATATTTTATGGCATAATTGTTAATTATAGCTGTTTAGTGGGCATATTCTATTTAAGTGTTTTAGTAACGTCAATTAGATTTTCATAGGTATAAAATGCTCGTCTTTCTTCTCACATCTGCACTTTTCTAATTCTTGCGGTGCTATTGTCATTGAGCACGAAAGAGGCATTTTGTAGCAAATCAGTGCAGGTATGTCTAGTGCTTTAATAAGTGAGATGGAGATCTATGGCATGAATCTTTGCTATTGATCTTGGTCTTTTGTTTGGTAGTTCTTGACATTGCTTTTCTCACAGCTGACCAAAATTACAGTTCTAGATTTTGATTTTTCACCAAATAGTGGTGAAGAGTTCTCGATCATATTGAGATCTTGATACCAGTTGTGAAATGAATGAATCTTGTTGGTTTTTTTAGATGATGGCTGATGAGATCTTAAGGATCTTGGTTTTCAGATGTGATTTGTTTATTTATAATCCTGTTGATTCTTGTTAGATTTAGTAAATGAAATGATTCTGGTCTATCGGTTAACCATCATTAAAATTGTTTCTTGTATATCTGCAGTCCTATAGTATGTTTACTCGTACACTATATATATTTTTTCTTGGATTGCTTTCTTGCGAAGTGGTATAATTCATTTTGTATAATTTGTACATTATTTAAGAAAAAGTTTATGATTTGATTACTTTGAGATCTGATACTAGTCATGTAATTATTGACCATTGTTGTTTTTTGAGATCTCTAGAAGATTCCAAGCAACCTCAATTTTCATTTGCACGGTTTGAATCTTTTGACGCGAGAATAGATTTCCAATAAATTATCAAATTGGGCTAATGTATTTGATTTTGATCTTGTAGCAAACTGCAACCAAATCCTTGTTGTAGATGGTGTAAAATGTACCTGGTTGTATGCTTCTACCAACTTTTTTTTCTTTGATCAGTTCTCTGAAGCAGTAGAAATCAATTAGTAAAATTTGTATGTTTTTTTTTGGAGAAAGTATAGAATATGATAAATCATGCTGTTTATAACATGTAGGATGAGCCTAAATATATTGTCTTTTTTCTTCATTTGAGTACTGTTTGGAATTTATGATTGTACTTCAATGTTGTTATATCATTGCAGATGCTTACATATAAGCTTGAATAGTATTGTATTGGTTTTTCTATGTCCACACCTAACTGCACACGCTTTTTGCACCTTGCCTGCCAAGTATGATTTTAATGTCCTTGTCAACAGTTTCTAGGATGCTATTTGAACTTTTCTTATTTTATTACCATTTGTAGTTTGTATGTTTATGTTTCAAATCTCAACATCTCAATCAGTTTTGATATTTTGCACATTTTAAACATTTCCCTTAATTAAGAACAGAAAATGCTCAGTCTTATTGGCTTTATTTATTTATTAATTTTTTTTTTGTGATATGAGATTCTCCATTTGGCTCGATTGATATTTTTTCAATCTATGTTTTGGTTATTTCTTTTTCTTTATCTAATTGAATCATTGGTTTTTCTCATCATCAGTTTAAGTGCATCCCTGTTTGCTTTTATCTGTTCAAGTTTGGTTATATATTGTGAATCTGCTGAGTACCCTCATATACGTGGTATTAAAGTTGCTTCTTTGAACTCTGAATTTCTCGGGGAGGGTATCTTTTCAAACTACAATCATATTCCTTATTTTTGTTACACTCATTTCTACCTTTGTGTTCTTGTAAAAGCATGTATTTCTACACATTGAAAACGTTAACTATGTTCAGATTGTGGACTTGTTTTTCCTGTACTGCTTTGATGTCTAGTTCCTTTAAAAATGCTGGTTTATAGTATTTTATTTTTATTTTTAAAGAAATCCCTTTAACTTGATGAAAAGTGTGTGGAGACTGATATGTAGATATTGGAATCAATATGCAAGTTTGGTTGGGTACTAACATGATTGTTGTGTAAGCATTCAAATAATGTTTATCATATTGATAACATAGGGAAAATTGAAGTTTCCAATCCTTGAACTGAAGCTTATGCCAAGGATTAGGCTTTAGTAGTCTGCTATGAAGAAAGTCATAACAGTTGTACAGATTATAGATTATTGTTGTGATTTTCTCAATCATCAGTTGTTTGATATAGATGAAAGGTTAATCGAATTGCTATCTTTGTTTCAGGGAAAATTTCTAGTCGTTTGTATCAGTTCCTGTATGATGAATCATCAGAGTCTAGGGAGCGGCTCTCTATCTTCTGGAGATCTGCCTTTAAAACGGAAGCGTGGTCGTCCTCGTAAGGATGATAGTCATGTTCAAGGGGAAAACAGTCCTGTAACGCCTGTTCCTGACAGCGGCAAGAAAAACAAACAGACCGCGGCTGCAACTGATCCTGCTGTTGATCTCGTTGTGGGTCAGGTGGTTTCAGGAGTCATAGAAGGTTCTTTTGAAGCTGGATATCTTCTCAATGTTAAAGTCGGTGGCAGTGACACTAATCTGAAAGGGGTTGTATTTTTACCTGGCCGATGCACTCCAATCACTGCAGCTAATGATGTGGCTCCAAACGTTAGGATGTACAAAAGAATGGACATCCCCATCCCATTTCAAAACCCACAAACTCATCGCCGTGACTTTGTTCCACCATCACGACAGATTAATAAGCAAGCCACTGAAGTTAAAATCGATGGACCGAAATTTCCGGATCGAATTCTACCCTCTGAACTTCAGTCAGGCATCCCAACTACAGGTAAGAACCAATCTGCCTCTGTTATCTTACCCTTAGGTGTTGAATTGCCAAGGAATGAGACAGGTCTTGCCTTGGGAGAAACAGTCCCGCTACAGAAATTATCAGACTCTAGGAAAAGAGAGCCAAGCTGCTGCGTTTATGGCACAATTACTACACGATAAAGCTGTTGAGAAAGATGAAGTGCAGCAGGCAACTAATATGGAGATAGAGGAAGCTAATGAATCAGAGCCTGCATCTGCACCCTTTGTTGTTGTTGTTGAGAAAGATGAAGTGCAGCAGGGAACTAATATGGAGATAGAGGAAACTAATGAATCAGAGCCTGCATCTGCACCACTTGTTGATATGACCCCGAGTAGTGGATATATTAACCAGGAGCCTCAAGTTGAGAATCAGGTTTCGAGTTCTGACGTTAAGCCAAAGGAATTAGTTCACAGTGAAGTGAAAGACCTCAACAGTATGGAGATAGAGGAAACTCAAGAATCAGAGCCTGCATCTGTACCCCTTGTTGATATCACCCCGAGTACTGGAAATATTAACCAGGAGCCTCAAGTTGAGATTCAGGCTTTGAGTTCTGACCTCAAGCCAAATGAATTGGTTCACAATGAAGTGAAAGACCTCAAAAAGAATGAAGACAGCAAAACTGCTTTAACTGCTGAATCTGAATCCATGCTTTCTGAACCAGTTGGAATCGGCATGTTGATGGAAAAACCAAAGCTTGAACACAGCCAAAATCCTTTGTTTGCTGCACCTGAATCCAGGTCTTCTGAAGCAATTGGAATCAGCATGATGATGGAAAAACCAAACCTTGAAGATGACCGGAGTCTGTTGTTTGCTGAACCTGAATCCATGGCTCCTGAACTGATTGGGATCAACTTTCTTGTTGATGATAAACAGAATTCTCTGAATAAAGATACACAGCATATGCCTTCTGAACCAGTTGGAATCAGCACATTGATGGAAAAACCACAGCTTGAACAGAACCAAGCTCCTTTGTTTGCTGCACCTGAATCCATACCTTCTGAACCAATTGGAATCAGCATGTTGGTGGAAAAACCAAACGTTGAAGGCCATCCGTTGTTTGCTGAACCTGAATCAATGTCTCCTGAATCGATTGTCATCAATTTTCTTGCTAACAAGCAAAATTCTCCGAAGAAAGACACACATGATATGCCTTCTGAACCCACTGGAATCAGCATCTTGATGGAAAAACCACAGCTTGAGCACAACCAAACTCCTTTGTTTGCTGCACCTGAATCCACGCCTTCTAAGCCAGTTGGAATTGGCATGTTGATAGAAAAACCAAACCTTGAAGAAGATCGAACTCTGTTGTTTGCTGAACCTGAAGCCATGTCTCCTAAACCGATTGGCATCAACTTTCTTGTCGATAAGCAGAATTCTTCAATGAAAGATACACAGGATATGCCTTCTGAACCAGTTGGAATCAGCACGATGATGGAAAAACCAAAGCTTGAACACAACCAACTTCCTATGTTTGCTGCACTTGATTCCTTGCCTTCTGGCTCAATTGGAATCAGCATGTTAATGGAAAAACCAAACCTTGAAGATGGCAGGACTTCGTTGTTTGCTGAACCTGAACCCATCTCTCGTGAACCGATTGGGATCAACTTTCTTGTTGATAAGCAGAATTCTTCAAAAAAAGATACACAGGATATGCTTTCTGAACAAGTTGGAATCAGCACGTTGATGGAAAAACCAAAGCGTGAACACAGCGAAACACTTTTGTTTGCTGCACTTGAATCCATTTCCTCAGACCCGATTGGAATCAACATGTTGATGGAAAAACCAAACCTTGAAGATGATCGGACTCCTTTGTTTGCTGAACTCAAATCCATGTCTCCTGAACCAATTGGGATCAACTTTCTGTTTGATAAGGAGAATTCTCCAGAGAAAGATACACAGGATATGCCATCAGAGCCTGCAAACAGGCCTTTATATGGAGATGACACATCCAACATCACTGCTGGAGGCTCGTACTCTGCACCAATGACCAACCTATCGGTACTGTTGTTCGAGGGAGAAGCTGTTCCATCACAACCAACCAGTCTTGGAAATGAAGGATCTGCACTTCCAAGAATGTTTGATACCCAAATATGCAGCAGCTCTTCTGGTGCTACCAACAACGTGGATTCCGGTATCAAAGATGGTATTACAGCTACTCATTTGGAGCTATCCAGTGGTCTGAACCTATCTGGTTCAGGGTCTTTGAAAAACTCAAGACAGGAGCAGAACTGATAGTTGAGGCATATATATAATGCTTGAGGAATAAAAAGGTAATGTTAGTCATGTTTACCGATATTTGATAGTATAAGTAAGGTAGAGATTCTATATAGGTATTTCAGGGTTATATTTAGTCTGTTCCAGATAGTTATGTAATTTGAGATTTCCTGCTATCAACTTTCAACTTTGGTTTAATATATGTTTTTTTTTTTTTTTTAATGAATTATGGAGGCTGTTATCTTTGTTAAGTCACCCATTTAGGATGTTATGTTTCACATGTACATATCGTTAGTACTTCGTGTCATTATTTGGGTCCTTACCTGATAATTTTGGGTATAGTGGTTAGACATGTAAGGTTTGAAAAGGCGAGGTGAGACAGTCATGCCCAAGCGAGGTGAGGCGGCTGTCTTAAATCAAAAATGATAAAAAAATTATTTTTATTTAAAAAAAATACTAAATAGAAAATAATCCATAAATATTACTTAGAGTAGATACCGTGACATAAATATGATCAGGTATTGTGATTTAAATAGAAAATAATCCTAGGATTAGATAATGTGACACAAATAGAAAATAATCCTAGATATCGGGACATAAATGGAAAATAATCCAAAAAATTTATTTAGGATTATATAATTTTTTTTTTAAAAAAAAAATACTAAATAGGGATTCTAGAATTAAATTTAATCCATTCATGTTGCCAAATAATTTAGAAATCAGATTTGGATACCAAATTTAGGTAAAGTAGCATTACTTATAGTTTTTTAGGCTATGTACATTTATTTCTATAGGAAGAAATAAGAAGAATTATTCTCTTCAAATACTTTCTATATATTTTTTTCTGGGCACCATAACAAATAAAACCCTAGCAGGACATCACAAACCCTAATTTTTTTTTTCCAGCCACCATCACATATAAAAACCTTAGCAGCCACCACAAACCTTAATTTTTTTTAGCCACCATCCAAAACAATAACCCTAGCAACCAACACCAACCCTAGCAACAAAAAGATTAGGTTATGTGGTGGCTGCTAGGGTTTTTGATTGGGATGATGGCCCAAAAAAAATTAGGATTGGTGCCTGGTGGTGGATTCCTGTTTGTTTGTTTGTGTGGGTATATGGAGAATAGGGTGTGTTGCAAAGCAAATGAATTGTTTTTAATTTTTTTTGGAGTAAGAAATCCTATTATGCATCTCTATCCTCCATTTCAAAGAGAAAAATTAAGAGGAAGAGACGGATTTGAAAAATAAATAATAATAATGAGAAATTCATAAAAATCTATTAGGTTGCGCCTCTTTTCAATCGGGCACGCGCTTTGCTTGCATTTTACGCCTTAGGCTCCAAGGGTCCTTGATGCACCTAATGCCTATGACAATTATGGTTTAACACCTGAGAATGTGTTGTACCGGATAGTTTAAATTTTTAAGTCTAGTAGTTACCAACATAAGGTTCAGAGAATTTCTAGGTATATGGAAGTATTAAAGGTTACTATTGTTTTGCCTAATGCCTAGGGAGTGTGTGTTTGGTTGAAATTTCAGTAGTATTCATCCATCGCTTCTTTAGTTCTTTACATCAATTAGCTCAAATTGTCTAGATATGGAGTTGGTCATGATCTTGACTCATATACATTAAAAACTAATGTAAATGGTTGTCATTCATGATTCTATGAAAATCTCTCTCAAGTATCACTTGATAAAAATGACCACAGGTGAGATCCCTTTGAAGTCTCAAAACCATCCACATATTCATATAAAAGGACATTTAAGTTTTGTGCAAAAAAAAAAAAAATTCTATGCAAAGTTGATTCTTCTTCTTGTCCACTTTTTGTGATCATACATGCATCCATATTTTGTTTTACAAACTTTTCTTATCAAAAGTTTGTAAGTTAAGACAGTTTTTTTTTTTTCCAGCAGAAAATATTTTATCATGTAGAATTTACCTATAAATCAAAGTCTAATTCTAATACATATAGAAATTGAACACCGGTTTGTTTTGAAAATTATAAAACATTTTCAAGGGAAAATTGTACTTTCTTTTTAAAGATTTGAGACTGACAAATATAACGGTGTTACGGTTGCCAATCAAATCCACCGAAACCCACTTTACTCGAATCCACTTGTAATGTGTAAATTTCTTTTACAATTATCCACTATTAATATTTTAAATAAAAAAAATATTGGTAATAATTGTATAAAACCCAATTTTAACTGTGTGAACATCATTAAACCTATAAAATCATAGCAAATTTATGAAAAAATATATTTTTTGAGACATCTATTCATGCATCGTTAAACTTTTAAGCATAAAATTTGAATCCATTGTTAAATTCATATTTTAGGTTTTTGGGTGATACAAATATATGTTTTTAAAAGCTAAGAAGTAATTATCAAGTTCAATCAAATTTCAAATTTATAAAGATATCTTTAGAAATATTGTTTTTTTTTGGGACGTATTGCAATATAACATAAATGGGGGAACATAAATGGAGGGAGGACTCGAACCTGAATCCTCGTGATGCAGGTGTGAGAGGTTTACCATCGGGCCAACTCATCTCTTCGGTTAGAAATCTTGTTAAAATTTCTATTTTCGATACTTTAACAGCATATTTGATATCGATTCAAGTTTCAAAAGTATCGAAAATATATCGGGATTATTATCGATATTCACGTTCTTTTACTAGGTCAAAATAAATATATAGGGAGGATAATTGTTTGAAGAAGTATTTGGACTTGAAAAGCCCAATAAAATGGGCCCAAAAAAACTTGTGATGGGCCTTAATCTTGATAGAGGAGGCCCAATTAATTTTTTTATGCTCTTGTTTTGGGCTCTCCAAAGTTTATATATATATATATATTTCAAAATCTTGTGATTTCCAGTAATTTTTCTTCATTTAATTCTCGAACCAAGTTTCCCCTCTAAAGTCGAAATCTTTAAAGGAACCTCACAACTGGAATTCAAGCTATTCAAGCTCTCCATTGAGTAAGTCGAATTTTTTTTTAATATATTTTTTAGCTCTTTGTCTGGACAAGTAATTAATAAATTTCGAATTGTTTGAGCTAATTAGTTCCTTGTCGGATTACTTGAATTGAATTGTTAACTGGGTTTTGTATGATTTGTGAATTATTGACTAGCGATTTGGAGACAGAGTGATTCAGTTTTGTCTTAGTTTTTTGTTTTGTTTAAAGTTATGTTTTTTAATATTGTTTGTTGTTTGATACCAATAAAATAAACGCAATTTCAGATAAAATTTTGCGGGTGTCTGCAATTTTGATAGAAGACAATAAAATCTTGAAGATTTTTTTTTTTTCGTAGTAGTATTGCTAATGAATATTGTAAGTTCTAGTAAATGTAAAGAAATAGAAGAAAAATAGACAACTTTTTGTAGAAACTGAAATTTTTTGTAAATGTAAGTACTCTTCGATTTAAATGTGTGAGAAACTGAATTTTTAATTTTTTTACATGAATAAGTTTGCAAGATGGACATAATTTAACAGTTACAGGAACAAGTCAATCAGATTGCCGGGGTTGCGTTTAATATGTTTGGGACTCTGCAAAGGGATGCTCCTCCTGTCCTACTCTCTCCGAACTACCATACCCGGAGGCAGCCACCAGCTAATGCTAATCCAAAGATCTATATATAGTTTAATTGGAGCAAAAATAGTTGCCTCTTCATTCTTCAACATTGAGTTATTTTATTCATTTTATTATTGCTTGGTTTTGTTATCTGCTAATTAATGTGCTTTGAGAAAATTTTGTTTCTTTCTGTTATCTGAAGGATGGTATATCAGAAAAATATTAATACTTGAAAGATTATAGAAGTTGGGAGCTACACATGGAAACATTATGATTTGTAAATGGAAATTTAGAATCGCGAATGTTCTTAATGACAATTAAACGATTTTATATAGCTGGAGTGTGCAATAATGAGCATAAAGAATGCAAACTAGCAATAGAAGAAAAAGATTCAATTTTTAATATTTTTAAAGGTAGAGTATACAAATGAGTTTCAACAGTGATAATACATTGAATTATTTGCATAAGATTGTATTGCTAGTTTATTAAGTTAGTGAATAATTATTTTCCTCCATTGTTGGCAATGTTTTCTTTTGCTAATATTATACTATTCTTATGAAAGAAGAATTTCAAGTGCTTCAATTAGTAGGTATGAGAGGATTCATGTTTCTTCTCATTGGAAAAAAATGGTTGAAATGTTGGAAGTGTTAGAAGTGAGTACAGAGTACTCATAGAGTTGAGAGTTTATAGGGATGGATGGGATAACACATAGAGTTAAGAGTTCTCATCATATGCAAACAAGAAAGAGTGACAGTATAATAAGGGCAAACAGTATTTATTATTATTTTTCTATGTGGTGAAACATACTATTTTTGTATAAAAGTAAGAAGTATGGATATTGTTTAAGTTTCTTAAATTTAATTGTAATTTATAAATCTAATCTAATTGGATGTTGAGAAAGCCTGTAGAAAAGAGAAGTTAGAGTTTAATTCGTTGTTTTGTGTTTATGTGAAATGGAGTGGTATTGTTTTTGTATTGATTAAGTTTAGTAACGAGCTTTACAATTTTGTACCAATTAACAATGTAAAATTCTACTATATTAACATATTTATATTTTTTTTTGTTTTTTTAATTTACAAGGATATAACTTAGGTATAGATACAAACTTTTGATCACAAGTTTGCCATCGACCTAGATGATCGCTTTATTTTTGCTGGTTATCCACTTGAAAAGTGTAAATAATTTCATATACAAATGATTTTAAATTAAAAAAATATTAGTAATAATTACTTAAAAACCCAATTTTAACTGTGTGAATATCATTAAACCTATAAAATCATAGCAAACTTGTGGAAAAAATATATATTTTTTGAGACATCTATTCATGCATCTTGAAACTTTTAAGCATGAAATTTGAATCCATTGTTAAATTCATATTTAAGGTTTTGGGTGAGACAAATATATGTTTTTAAAATCAAAGAAGTAAATATCAATTTCAATTTCAATGTAAAGAATTCAAATTTATAAAGATATGATAGAATATTGTTAAAATTTAGATTTTCGATACTTCAACAGCATTTTTGATATCTATACTTTGAAATTCCAGATTATTATCGATATTCACTTCCTCTTTATAATGTCAAAACATATGTCGGGACGGTGATTGTTTGAAGAAGTATTTAGGACTTGTAAAGCCCAATACAATGGGCCCAAAAAAGATCATGTGATGGGCCTTAATCATGATAGGTGAAGCCCAATTAATTTTTATATATATTCGATTTGGGCCCTCAAAAGTCCAAATAATCCGATTTCAGATAAAAAACTTGAAACAATTTCTTCTTCACTGCGACCAAACTCAAAATCTCTAAAGTCGAAATCTCTAGAGGAACCTCACGACTGGAATTCCAGCTCTCAATCGAGTAAGTCGAAGTGTTTTTGTTTTTGTTTTTGTTTTTGAATTGTATAAGCTAATTAGTTCCTTGTCGGATTACTTGAATTGAATTGTTAACTGGGTTTTGAATGATTTGTGAATTATTTGACGACTTATGATTTGGAGGCAGAGTGATTCAATTTTGTCTTTGTTAATTATTGACTACTTATGTATAATTATTGTTAACTTCTGATATTTGTTTAAAGTTATGTTTATTTTTATTTTTATTTATTGTTTGTTGTTTGATGCAAATAATATAAACGCAATTTCAGATAAAATTTTGTGGGTGTCTGCAATTTTGATAGAAGACAATATAATCTTGAAGAAATTCGAGTTTTTTCTTTTTTGTTCTTCGTATTAGTATTGATAATGAATATTGTAAGTTCTGGTAAATGTAAAGGAATAATAGAAGAAACTGATTTTTTTTGTAAATGTAAATTTCTTTTGATTTATATGTGTGAGAAACTGAATTTTTTTTTTTTCAGGAATAAGTTTGCAAGATGGATATAATCTCACAGTTACAGGAACAAGTCAATCAGATTGCCGGGGTTGCGTTTAATATGTTTGGGACTCTGCAAAGGGATGCTCCTCCTGTCCGACTCTCTCCGAACTATCCGGAGCCACCAGCTGCTGCTAATCCTACAGAGGATTCTGCCAACTTCGCAGAGCAACCCAAGCTCATGAGTGCTGCTCTTGTTAAAGCTGCGAAGCAGGTTCGTTATTATTTTGCTGTGGTACATACATCAATTAGAGAAAGATGGTTTTGATTATTTAGACTAAGAGAGATGTCTTCTCATTTGGGTGGTGTACATTTTGGTGATTACTGTTTAGTGAAACTCGTATGGGTTTGGTTTCTTCTAGGCTGTGAAGGAGCTCTCATTTTATCTAGGTTAAAATCTGACTTGTTTTTAATAGGAGTAATTTTACTATCGGAACTCGTTAAAAATTGTAGAGTACTTGGTTTTTGACAAAATCACGGATGCTGGTTTCAACCTCTACATCCATTTCGGAGATTGAGGAGCAACCGGTTAAGTACTGTTATAGAGAATCTGCTGAATATCACAAAAAAATCAGGAACTTGTGCTTCTTTAAAGGCGAAATTAATGAAGTTAACTTGAGAACGTATCCTTTAAAGTTGGTGTTCTGGCTGCAAATTGTCTCATTTTCTGTACATCCGCAGCAAATAATTAATATAGTCATTATCGATTAACCAGTAGTCTGCTTAAGAGAAGACGTGTAATCAGTAATCCAACGTGATATATTGCTACTTGTTCCTTGTGCAGTTTGATGCGTTAGTTGCAGCACTTCCATTGTCTGAGGGTGGTGAAGAAGCTCAAGTGAAAAGGATTGCGGAACTCCAGGTACAGACTTTATAGTTTTGATGGATTCACTTTTTTTTCCAATTTATTGCAACATTTCTCATGTAGTACCTCATTTTTGTTTTGGTTTGCATACTCACTGTTCAGGCTGAGAATGATGTTGTCGGCCAAGAACTGCAAAGGCAACTGGAAGCTGCAGGTGAATTCTCAAACCTTTCCATTTGGCAAATGGATTGATTTCATTTGAGTTTGGTTATACCCTTTTTCGGCTTTTGAAATCAAATCTCGAACAAGTCCTCCCGCTTCCATGGATTAAAAGATACATGTTATAGAAAACTCAATATACTACAACTTCATGCATGGAGGTTCTTCCAAGTCATTACTAGCTAGTATCCGGTGTCAAGCCTCAGTTGTAGAAACTTGGCTGTATGTCCCAAGTGAACAGTCCAAATATATATATATATATATATATATGTATAAAATTAAAGTTGTGTAATCATCTACAGTATCTTCATGTTTTAAATTTCAGATAATTTTGTATTGCCATATCTAACAATCTCGGTGGTATTTCTTCTGTGGTCAGAGAAGGAACTGAAACAGGTCCAGGAGTTGTTCAGCCAAGCCGCGGATAACTGTTTGAACTTGAAGAAACCCGATTAAACACAGTGATTGATGATGCCATGCCGACCCTTCTATATTAGTCACCCTAGGTCAATGTTAGATGTTATTTGAATTGTATCTGATACAATATCGGCCTATCTATCAGCGCCACACTGACCCTTCTATATTAGACACCCTAGGTCAGTTTTAGATGCTATTTGAATTGTATCTGATACAAAATTGACCTTATATATCAAAATGAGAAGCAACGAATGCGTTGATTTTGGATTTGAGCATTCATGCGTGAACTAGCAATTTTCAGGTAATGAATGTCAGTGTTGCCTCGAATTGAATGTTTGTGAGTCTGGTTTGATGTAATTAGGAGTTGCTTGTATCAGCAACAGATATGTTCCACACTAACAATGATAAATCTCGCATTACCTACAATCAACTTTTGCAATGAAGAGTTGAGCTACATGTCAACATCAATTCCAAATGTGAGAAGGGGGAATCTTCGAGAAAATATCCCTGTATTGAAGGCATGCTTTTTCAGGTCGTTCTATGTACAGAGCGGAACGATTAACGATTCCCTCATCTGAGAACTGCCGCGAGGGGCAAACTATGAAGTTTACTTGTTCTGACTTCAGCCATAATGTAGGCAATATATTTCATGAACATTAACATACAAAGGAAATTTTAAACTTCAGATTGTTAGAAATAGCAACATCAACATCATATAAAAAAGGTAATGGTTATAATATGTGATCACAAAATTTTATAAAAATGGAGGTTCACACAGAACATAAACGGTATAATAGGTAAGAAAATAGCAACATAAGCCTGGAACTGGTTTCTTCCAGAAAGGAAAGTGAGAAACATAGTAGAGCATCAAATCTGCAACAAAATAGTACAACCAAAGCTGATAACTATATTAACAAAAAACTTCCTAGGTGTAGCCGACTTGCTGTTGTTGGGGTTGCTGCGGCTGCTGCTGATAATTTCCGTACCCAGGGTAGCCTCCATAGTACATGTTCAGGGTCTTGGGGGGGTGCAGCTGCATATCCATAATTCTCATATCCCTGTCCAGCATATCCATAATATCCGGCGCCCCCCCACTGGTTTTGATCTGGCTGAGCCTGAAGAATAGAAAAATCGTGCATAGATGTTTGTCAGATTCAAGGGCATATGCGAAGTTTTAGCATAAAGTAAGCATTGATAAATATATCGACTAATATATACTCTACCTGTTTGTTTGAAGGGCTTCGTCCCCACGAAAGGCGAATATTTTGCCCACCCAGCGGAGTTCCATTCAACGTTCTCAATGCCTCTTCAGCACAGCTTCTGATGCACCACAATGGGAAAAAAATAATAAGGCATCGTATTAGCAGGTATCTACCTTATGAGAGAGAACTAACCAGTGAGATTTTAGTAAATTGCTTACCTGTCAGCAAATTGAACAAAACCGCATCGCTTGCCAGGTGGTATTTTCACATGTAGTAATTGCCCGAATTGGCTGAATATCTCTCTCAAATGGTCATCCGTCACAACAGAATCAAGATTACCAACAAACACCTGAATTGAAGTTTGTGAGGTCACAAAAAGGTTCTGAGAAAGTGATTTCCACAGAAAATAACAAAGCACTCACTGTGGTGTTGTTTGGATCATTGTCGCTCTGAATCCCTTGACCTTGAGAGCTCTGATATGAAGCTGCAAATAAAAATCAGAAGTTAGAGAAAAGAGGAATGGGAAGTGAGGGGACAACTCTTCTCATTCAAAATCATGAGAACAGAAGATGAATAAATGTGTAGGATCCCTGTCAAGCTTGGATGTTGTCACTTAGAAATAAATATGAGAATAAAATACAAAAATAAATATGTGCAGAATAACCATCAAGCTTGGATGTTGTCACTTTGAAATAAATAACGTTGAAGACTATATGCTGCTATCTACATTAGTTTGATAGGTGCAAATAATGACCAATATTTATGACAATACTCCAATGTTGACAATAAACATGAATAAAATAAATAATAACATATTAGATGTTTTGATCACCACCTAAAAGAAAGTCAATAACAAATTTTAAACATATTACATATCAACCACTTACACTAGCCTCAGAATATACTTGAAACATATTGAAAACATTAAAACAATTTCTTAATTAAACGAAAGTCAATAACAAACTATAAACATATCAACCACTTACACTAGCTTCGGAATATGCTTGAAACATATTGAAAACATTAAAACAATTTCTTAAATTAATTTCATTAATGGGCGCATAGGCAGCACAACATATGTACATTATACACTTATTATGCAACATTATTATCATAATTAGAATTCGAGTAACAATACATTGTAAGAATTACTAATCAATAAACATTAACATATTTCAGTTAGGTTAAGTTATGGAAGGGAACCAGTCAGAAGGCCGAATGGTGAAGCACTCTAACTGAACTACATAATGTCATGGCAGCAATTGCTTGTTCCACAGAGACTAATCTTTACATGCCTTGGAGGAGCACACTCCCAGTCATGAAGCTTGGCAAAGTACAAAATATTCACTTTCTAATTAAAACATATTAAGCCCAATCAAATGCTATAGTTGGATGACAAACTTCTAGATGTTAGAATTTGTACACCTAATAAAGGCTTTTGTCGTAGTGAAAGTTTGCTAATAAGACTTGATATATCTCTGTCCCTGAAATATTGTACATTCTACCTAACAACTTAAACCAAAGATTAAAAAAAAAAAGATAGGCATGCCAAGACATTAAGGTTATACCGGCAGACGATTGTCATTCAACAATACCCCATATACTAATAAGCAACTTGCAGCTCGTATTTACTAAACTGTAACCTTATTTAATATCCCTAATGGCTCAGCCACTTTAATGTAACATAATACCCACAGATATTGTCTACAAATTCCACAAACATTAACAGCATATATCTACAAGGCAGCAATCCATTTAATTAGAAATTTGGAATAAGTGAATAACCCATTGGAATATTTCTTTTTAAGAAAACAATAAAGAATTAACACAATGATGACAAATATAGGTAGAAATGCCAAGCAGAACCTAAACACCAACTATGACTGAAATGAAATATATGGTAACAATGATAACAAGCCTGCCATATGCAGTTTCGTACCGCTCAATTTGAGTTTCCAATTGGACTGTCATTGACTTGAATCTAAAAACACAAGTGACCCAAAGAATCTAAATATGTAATTCAGAATTAAGCATTATGAAAGAACTGGGGAAACAACTGAAACAAAATGAACTGAAAAGGGCAAGAGAACATAGTATATAAGAAATAAACTTGATTCTTATAACTAATCAATAGAAAGCTGAAGGGAAAAAGAAAAACGTAAAGATTTTAAATGACGGAAGAAGTAATGAAATGTAAGTTGACTGAAGCTCAATGAATAGAAGAACTGAAAGATACTACTTTGAAAATGTAGCATAACAGACGCCATGGAAATCTCAAATAAAGGGCAAGACATAAACTCAAAAACTGACCTAGGTGAGGGCACCCACTAAAGGGGTAACCATTTCAGCTGAAATCAGTTCCAGGCCCCAAGATCATAGAGCCCCGTGACACCCTGCTTCGAGACAACAGGAGTTCTATAAGTTTCAAGATTTTAATAGCATTTACTGTGCCCAAAATGTTAAAGGAAAAGGAAAATACAGGAACACGACTTTGGAAACTGCTGCTTTATCTTCAAGAACATAACTGAAAGAAAACTTAACAGTAATGTTAAGTGTACTACCCATCAAAGAAAAACGCCAGAACTGAAGTGAACAACCTCACCAATTTTTAGAAGCAAACTTAAAATACTACTGTATACTAAAAATAAAAAAAACGCCACAACTACACTAATGAAAAGAAAAACATAGCTGAACTAACGTATATCAAACATATCACACAATAAAAACTAAAACATCTACATCCAATGAAGGTACTAAGGATTTGTACTAAATGTAAGTATGTAACTAACTAGAAATTAAAGGATAGTATCTCAAACCAGCTTGTACCAACGGCATGGCCACCAACAAAAATACCTTTGGGATACTGCTGCTGACCTGCCACAGCAGTCTTCTTATTAGTAGCCGGCCCAATTCGCATGGGTCTTGTTGAACAGAATACTCCATTCATCTCAGTCATAGCACGTAACTGTTCACTTTTCATCACTAAAACGCACAAACCCATAACCTTTTGTGCGTCCAGTAAGCCTATCAATCACAACCTTAGCACCCTTAACAGTCGGATAGCGGGCCCTAAAGGTCTCTTGTAGCATGTAATCAGTAACATCCGGAGCCAAGTCACCAACGAATACAGTGAAGTCAGGGGTCTCATCACGTCTCTCGCCAGCACTAAAAGATGCCCAGTTCAGCCTGAAGTTCTGCTCACCATTCGGCATAGGAGTGCCGTTATATGCCTGCAAAGCTCTTTCCGCTGCAGCACGCGTAACAAACTCAAGAAACCCATAACCCTCGACCTGACCAGTTTGTTTGTTACGAATTACTTTCACAGAAACAACCTGCAACAACAATATGATACGTTTTAGACATCAGAAACAAACAAACCACAACACAAAAACATGTATACTTGGTTAACATAATAGGAAAAGTTGCAAAATTTGTTTAATTAAAGAAAGCAATCACATCTATACTTTATTAAACATAACACCCCATTTAATAAATATGGATACTAATTCAAGTAAAAAGGCTATTTTTTTTGTTTCCCTTTTTGATAATAAAATAAATCCTCATAAACCCACAAAACATAACGAACAAAAAAGAGAAACAAAACAATAAACGATGATATATACCTCGCCGGTAGGAGCGAAAATGCTAGAGACATAGTTCTCGTCCATCCAATACTGCAAGTCTCCAATCCAGAGCGTCCGGATCTCGCTGGATTGACCCGACTGTTGCTGGCCGCCGGGAGCTTGTTGTTGTTGAGCTTGCATAGAGACAGCCGCCGCCTGAGGCGGAGCGGGCCACATCGGAGGTGGAGGAGGCTGGGACTGAGGCTGAGGGGGCATCATCATCATGTACGGCGGCGGTTGCTGCGGCGGCGGATGCTGGTGTTGCTGCTGCTGCTGCTGGTACTGGTACTGATGCGCCATCGACGGCGGTGGCGGCACGGCTCCGGGAGCTGGCTGCATCATGTTATAGATACACCGAGAAAGAGAGTGAAAAATATCTGAGATAGTGAAACCCTAATCGTGAAGAAAAGGTGTGTGAGGATTGAGACCGTGAAGTGTTTTGAGATTTTATAAGAGGAGAACAAAAAATAAAAGTTGCCACGTCATTAGACTACGTGGCGGTTATCGAATAGAGTACAAGAGTATCTTGTAGAATTATTTTTATTTTTATAAAATAAATAATAACAGATTATGGTAAACAAATAATTTTTTTGATTCGATTAATTATAGACTCGGATTAAATTAATTAATTTGCTTGTTTAATACCACCGATATCCGTTAATGAATGAATTGTGGTATTAATGTGTAAGCTAATATGTTAATATATATATATATATATATATTAACTATATCATTGAATAGATTTGTCAAAGGTCTGAGATAGATTTTTTTTAATTACTATTCAATCTATATGTTAATATGCCACGTTCAAGCTGTATACTCAAAAAAGAAGTTGATATGTAATAATGTAAATATATATTAACTTTATAGTTAAATAGATGTGTTAAATGGAAACTAAAATGGATTTGATCAATTTAGAATTTTTAATAAATCATTAATTTAGAATTTTAGATCTATATGATAGAGAGTCGTTGGAATGGAACATCTTTGTTATTAATAAAAAAACAAATAGATGTGTCAAATTTGAGACGGAAATGATTTTTTTAACTCTTACTATATCATTCGATCGGATAATGTACCATATTCGAGCCACATAATTAAAAAAAGTCAATCCGTAAATATATAAATCAATTTTATGGTTAAATAGACGTGTCAAATGTGAGAACTAAAATGGATTTTTTTATTCCAATTGCTATTTGTGGATTCTTTAATATATAATATAAAACATGATTAAAAAGTAAATTCAACTAGTTTTAGACTGATTTTTTTATTAACAAATTTCATTAATTTGAAAAAAAAAATGTTAATTCAATAAAACATCAATCAAACTATCCTACTTGTTTACCTGCAAGTTGTGCTGTTAAAAACAAAAGACATGTTTTTTGCAAAACTAATCTCTTGTATGGTTATCTAAAAAAAAAAACTCTTGTTTGGTGTCTGAAATTCTCTGGATCCTCCATTGAAGTTCATTGTCTGCTGCTCTCAATCTGGTATGTGTGGAAGCTTGATTTTAATCTCTAAAGTTGCAATATTCCACTTGATTTCGATTGTTTTGCTTCATCATTGTTATGATTTTCATTTCCTGTCCTTAGATGCAATCTTTTTATGATAAATTTGACGAAATTTTTGATCTTTTAGGATCTGTACATGTTTTAGATTAAAGGGTCTCTAGTTCCTTGGATTCTTCTTGTTGGGTTTGGAGCTTTTAAGGTTTCACTTCAGGTCTGATATTGGGGTATTGAGACTGGAGATGGATTTGCATTCCAAGAACCTGTAATCAGTAGATTCCAAAAGCAAATCGGGTCTGGTTCAGAATCCGGAACCATGGAAGAAATTGTGTTTGGTGTTCGGGTTGGTCTAATAAGAAACAGCCTTTTTCCATGTCATGATGTGCCCAATTTGTTGGAGGTTATGTTGGAGATGTGGGGGCTTTTTTATGTGTTTAGGAAATTAAAGTGATCCTAAGAAAATGTCAGGTTCAAGAGAGCCTGTCAGGGATCTCCAATATTGAGATTTCAAGGGTCGCATTTGGCATTGGAAGTGTGGGGGGACCGATAGGTTTCCTGTCTTCGATGTTGCACGTGATGTATGCCTTCTGGTGAGAGCTTTGGTTTTAGAAATCCGACTCCTGAGGAGCTAGTTTAGGTTTGTGTATGCATTCATGTGGTCCGAAGTGGTCAAGGTTGATGTTCAAATGTTCAATGGCCTCCGGTATTGTCCAAGGTTGTGTTGTATATGATATTGCAGTTACGGTCTCTCATCCTACAGACTCGGGCTTATGGGAACAACTAACAAGGCAAGCTCAACAGCTGGCTCCATGCCCACCAACTACGCGAAGTGCAGAACCACATAAAGAAGAGATCTATGTTGTTGATGTAACGAAAAGTTGAAAAGTGAACGCGAATGGCAGTTGAGGCAGTATAATTGTGAACATTGTCAATCAGTAATCTACTGCAACCCTACTGGCCCAGAAGCAGCATAAGAACAACACACAAAAAAGCATTTTTGGTCTTTGAAATTCTACGAGTATTATGGAAACCGAAGAAGAAGAACTAGCAACGAAAATCTTTGCATGAAGGGCAAGTGGAGGAGGTCAGTAGTTGCCATTCTTGCTGTTCTTCAACGATGGCGTGGTGAGAATGATCTAACTGCTACAGAATCTCAGCCTATTGGTATCAATCAACTTGTTAAGTAACCAAAATCTAGTTCTAAAAATGCACTTGTTTACTGCATTCTGCTATTGATAGACCAACTCAACTTTTTTCATAACACATGCAAGTAGGAATATAAGGTTCATAATCACCCCCAAATAGTCAAACAAAATAATAATCAAATAGCCAATGAAAAATATCCCAAGATAATGGCTAAAAAAATTAAATATGGTATCATATAATAGTGGTGTAAATATGGACCGGGCCTGGAGAGCCCGCGGCCTGCCAAAGATGGCAGGCCATGCCTGGCACGGACCCCCATGCTTAGCACGTGCCGGGTCGTGGTTCCAGGCATGGCTTGCTGGCCCGGCCCGGCCCGACAGATTGGCTTGCCAGGCCCAACGGTCGGCACGCCGAATGTTTTTTATATATATTTTTTTAAATTCTAACGTCAACCAATGGTTGATTTTTTTAAAAAACCTACCAAAATTACATTTTGCCCCATTAACTCTTATTTTTTATATTTTTACCCACTTTTCTAATTTTTCTATAAATACTCTCACCCATTCCACTTTTCATTCACTTTTTCTAATTCGCTCCAATCTCTCTATTCTCAAATTCTCTACACAATTTCATTTTTTCATAATTTCATTCTTACTCTTTCTCTCTCTACTATTCTACACTACTAATATACTATTATAATATTTTATTAGTAATTTACTATTATCTAACTATTATTTTCTAATCTCTCCACCACGACACCAAAGTTCAAAGGTATATTTTTCTTTAAGTGTTATTATTTAATTTTATGTTTTAAATTTAATATGTTTGTTTAGTTAGTAAAGTTTTCATTTTATATTTATATTTTAGTTATTATTTTATTTAGTTAGTAAATTTATCATTTTTATGTGTAGGGGTTAATTTTAATTTTTGTTTTTAGTAAATTAAGCATTTTATATTTAGTAGTTAATTTTAATATTTTTTGTTAGTAAATTAAGCATTTTATATATAGGAGTTAATTTTAATATTTTTTGTCAGTAAATTAAGCATTTTATGTGTAGGAGTTAATTTTAATATATTTTGTTAGTAAAATAATCATTTTTATGTGTAGGAGTTAATTTTAATATTTTTTGATAGTTAACTCAGCATTTTATGTGTAGGAGTTCATTTTAATATTTTTTGTTAGTAAAATAATCATTTTTATGTGTATGAGTTAATTTTAATATATTTTGTTAGTAAAATAATCATTTTTATGTGTAGGAGTTAATTTTCGGTAAGGGCAAGATTGTCATTTCCTAAAACTGTTCCGGTAAATACTAATATCTTTATTTCTGGTAAATACTATATTTATGTGAGACTAGGGATGGGCGTGGGGGCCCATTGGGGCGGGGGAGGGTCCCCCCACCCTCATCCCCATTTCTGAAACTTCCCCCCATCCCCGCCCCCAAACCCCATTTGGGGGAAGTGGGGATGGGGGTGTTTGGGGAGAGGTTCCCCTGCCCCCACCCCCATCCCCTATTTCCCCAATTTCCTCCATTCCCAATCCTAATATTTTCCAATCCGAAATATGAAATTTATAATTCTGGATTCGAAATTCGATCATTCCAATCCTATGAATCACCATATTTCGATATTCAATCCATATAATTGTCCAAAATTAATAGAAATAATTATAGCAATTTAGTATCACACATAAAAGTCTAAACAAATTCACAAAAAAACTAAGTACATTCAACTGTCATGTAGTTTTAGTGGTGAAACCAAAAATAATAAAGTTAAAGTTACTTTAAAAAAAATATAATATTAAAAATATATAAATATATATATTATATAAATAAGGGGAATGGGAATGGGGCTCCACCCCCACCCCCACCCCCACCCCCACCCCCACCCCATTTAAATAAATAAGGAAATGGGGGTGGGGGACAGGTCCCCCCACCCCCATCCCCATTTAAGTTTTGGGGGTAAAATTTGCCCCCACCCCCACCCCCAAACCCCATTTAGGGGCAAATAGGGATGGGGCCCCGTGGGGGAAATGCACATCCCTATGTGAGACCTATGTTGCACGGATACTCCATATTAGGGAGGGAACTCGTATCGAACTCGTATTCTGTCCGGATACACCCTCGATATACCAGGATACGCATCCGATACACCATTTGGGGTATCCGTTGATTTTGTTTCAAGTTTGACTGTGGGATACTACTAGGATACGGCGAGGATACGCGGAAATACGACAAGCATACATCTAGGATACGTTTGGGGCAAAAATTTAATTATTTTAGTTTAAAACGGGGTCGAATTAAGATTTTACAAAGTTGAAGGATCAAATTAAGATCTTACAAATTAAGATTTGAGTTTTGTAATATGTTAGGACTTATATATGTTGGATTATGCTTTCATTTTGAATGGATTATTGGATTATGTTTTTTGAGAATATGTTTTGAATGGATTATTGGATTATGTTTTTATTTTGAAATTTGAACGGAATGGATTATTGGATTATGTTTATATAGAATATGTTTTGAATGAATTAATGAATTAATGAATTATATATTTTTTAAATATAAAATAAAAAAAAATATTATTTTAATTGACGTATCATACCGTATCCGTATCCGTACAACCTAGTGTGAGACAAAAATATCATAAAGATGTGACAAAAATTTCCGTTACATGGGTTATGTGACACATAAGGGCAAGATTGTCATTTCCTAAACCTGTTCTCTATACTATTCTCTATGTCAGATTGTCAGCACATCATTTAAACCTTTGATATTTTGTAAAGTTTTGATAAAACCAATCACATTCCAAGTCCCCATCACCCCACAACTTAGCCCATTTTTTTGGTCTATAAAAAAATCTCAAGAAACCATCTTTTCTTACCTTTTCCAAGCAGCAGCAGCAGCCAGCCAATTTCACCAAGAAAAATCTCTTTAATATCACAATTTCACTGGCCATTAATGGAGTTACCAGTAACTTATCAGCCATCTCCATGGCACTATGTCCTCAACTCTACTGCACTTTTCTCCTATCCAATCACCGTTGAAAACTATGTTCACTGGACGCAAACTCCAGAATCTCACATTTTCTCTGCTGAACTTCCTGGTAAAGTAACCCTTCAAAAACTACTTCAAACTTGCCTAGTTTTTTTTTTTCCTTTTCTTTTTCGTTTATGTTTTCTTGAGTTCATCTTTTATATATTGCAGGTGTGAGGAAAGAAGAGATAAAAGTGGAGGTTGAGGACTCAAAGTACCTCATAATTCGAACTGCAGCCATCGATGAATCATCATCATCGATGATAACAAGGCCTGCCATGACCTTCCAGAGGAAATTTCGGCTTCCAGGTAGGATCAATATTGAAGGAATCTCTGCTGGTTATCAAGATGGAGTGTTGACAGTTACAGTTCCAAGATCTTTTACCCGGAAGGGTTTCTTTATTGACCCAGCTGATGTACCTGAAAGGCTTGAAGTTCTTGCTAGAGCTGCTTGACTTGGAAACCAGAACAACAAATGTTTGGATTTGGATATCTAGCTAAGTACTAAGAATTTGATTACAAAAATTGTCTTATCATTTGTAGGGTGTTGTGCTTGATTGATTTGGAATTGTATTTTGTGAATTATTCTGTACAAAAGTTTATTGAAATTAAGACTTATTTCTGTAACTCTAGCTTCCCTGTAAATCTCAGTCCAATACAGGATCTGGGTTGGTGGAATCATGTTTGTTTTTCTTCTTGTTGGTTGAGTATATTCTCAACTCCCAACTACAACTACCATAAAAGTTAGAGAAGATATTCACTCTCTATTGTTATCTTTTTGGGACACAATTTCATGACAGTTTTAAGGGCACAAGCTTTTTTAGAATACTACAAATTTTCTCAAATCCAAGAGTGAATTTCAAGAAGTTTGATTTTTCTATTTTTTGTTTTTGATGCTGTGGTATTAGATTTTGATGTTAGTGGGTTTGTACTAGGTTGTATGGGTGTGGTAGACGTAGTTGGATTGGGTAAGATATTTTTGGTAGTAGTGTAGAATCTGAATCTCTTGATCTTCAAATAGAAGATAATATGTCATGTGGGAGGACCATTGGGACCACCACACACCAAAATAATTTGATAAGAGAGCTAACATCCATTAGTTTAATTGACAAATAAATTAATTATAAGTTGCGTAACAAAGTTTGCAACAACTTGCCAAAGTTTTGGCGTCAATATAAACGGTGGTTTTAAATCAAGAAAAAAAAAATAAAGAATGATATCAGTTTCCAAGTTCCAATGCATGAGCCCAATTAAATATCATATCCAATATATTTTTTAAGCTATTAAATAAAATAATAATATTATGAAACAATTATAAGATATGTAATCTCGTACGTATGGTCAGGATCACAACTATAAAACGATACAAAGTAAATTCTAAACTCTTTAACGTTATAGAGTCGTATCTCGTAAAAAAAAACGTGCAGGATCCCACTCCAAATCAATCATCTATTATTAGATATCCTAATGAGATAGCAATAGAACTTTTAGTCCTCATTCATCAACAAATCAAGTCATATGCATTCAAACTCCAACAAGATGTCAAGCTCTCCATTGAACGTGTAATTCAATGGTACCAAAACAGTACTATGTACAAACAAATCCTAAACTTAAAAAGAACAAAGAAAATTAAGTCTTTGTTTACAGTACACCTTCTGTATATCTGCCATGTGTTATCAGTTTAACAAGTTCAGTAGCTTCCCTCAGTCTTCTCTCTATGTTCTCTCTCACAGCCAGACTTCGTGTATTCCTGCATAGATTGTTTATACAACTTAATCATTTGGCTTGATTACATACGAATCCGTCTAGTTTGGATAAATTTAGTAAAACTTAAGAGGTTTTTAAGCATTTTAAATAAAATTCATGATGATGTGATTAAAATTGATTAACTAACCTCTTCTCTAAGTTTGCTTTCCTTGTTAGTTCTTCAACGAGGCTCTTTAGTCTCTTCAGGTGAGGACGTAACTTGCATATAGCTTCAAGACCTTTCTGATTTGAACATATCTTCTTCAAAATCTGGGAAGCAATGAAATATCCATCATCTTTGTTCCTGGAAAAAAAAATTTGTTAGGGAAAGGACTAAGAACTTGATAAAATGAATAACAAATTTTTTTTTTTTTGTTGAATTCTTAGAAAATGATGAAGAAACCTTAGCATCTCCAAGAAAATGGTTTCTACGGATCCATGACAATCGATTAGGACTTCAATCAAATTTGGATATCTGGCAAGATTTCTGAGAGTTAAGAGCGCATGCTTTAAGATTTCTTGATCAGGTATGCTTCGACTGACCGAGTGAATAAGCTTCAGCAAGGTACCAATTGCCCCGGCAGCTACAAGTTTTTCACAGCATTTCTGAGAATGTTCTGTTGCCATATCTGCAACAGAGAAGTTTGACAATAGAATATGAATTTAACGATTCAATTTAGAGCCAAATAACAACAAAGCGAAGCATTAATATCAATATAACTCTCACCCAGTGTTGCACAGGTATGAAGTATGCCAGTGACACTTTTCATGCTTAGTAGTTCAGAAAGTGCGAATAGAAGTCTGTTGATAATGCGCCTGCTATCATCAACATTTATGGCAGACTTCTGAACTCTGAAGCGCAAATCTAGTAGCTGCTGATTTGACTCTTTCCGTGCAAGGTAACCTTTCCAGTAAGACTGATACAAAATTGAAAGATAGCTTGACAAAAATGTAGAGGTACTCCACCAATTCATGATTGCTTCATTCCATTTTAACTATAAATATAACCTAGTAAAGCACAGAAGAAGATATAGATATCTTACTTGGATCAAAACAATACAATGTTTCTCTTTAGAGACCTTTTGCCTTGCAATCCAGCCTCGAACGTGAGATTGGATAATGATGGCTGACCTTGTTCTTAATTTTAGCAATAAAACATGCCTCCACCACCTTTGCAGTTTTACAACGTTCGTGGCAGATTTCTGAACTCTTAAACGCATATCCAGTAGCTGCCGGCTTGACTCTTTTTGTGCAAGGTGACCTTTCCAGTAAGACTGATACAAAATTGAAAGAAAAACTTGAATAAAAATAGTGGTAGTCCACGAATCCATGATTGCTCCATTTCATTTTACCATAAATAAAACCTAGTAAAGCATAGAAGAAGATAGAGGTATCTTACTTGAATCAAAACAATACAATGTTTCTTCCTCGCGACCTTTTGCCTTGCAGTCCAGCCTCGAACATGTGACTGGATAATGATGGCTGACTTTGTTCTTAATTGAAGCAATAAAACATGCCTCCACCACCTTTGCAGTTTTACAACGTTTGTGGCAGATTTCTGAACTCTTAAACGCATATCCAGTAGCTGCTGACTTGACTGTTTCTGTGCAAGGTGACCTTTCCAGTAAGACTGATACAAAATTGAAAGAAAAACTCGAATAAAAAATGGTGGTAATCCACGAATCCATGATTGCTTCATTTCATTTTACCATAAATATAACCTAGTAAAACACAGAAGAAGGTAGATGTATCTTACTTGAATCAAAACAATACAATGTTTCTTCCTCGCGACCTTATGCCTTGCAGTCCAGCCTCGAACGTGTGACTGGATAATGATGGCTGACTTTGCTCTTAATTTAAGCAATAAAACATGCCTCCACCACCTTTGCAGTTTCACAACGTTTGTGGCAGATTTCTGAACCCTTGAGTGCAAATCCAGTAGCTGCTGACTTGACTCTTTCTGTGCAAGGTGACCTTTCCAGTAAGACTGATACAAAATTGAAAGAAAAACTGAGTAAAAAATAGTGGTAGTCCATGAATCCATGATTGATTTCATTTTACCATAAATATAACCTAGTAAAGAATAGAAGAAGATATAGGTATCTTACTTGAATCAAAACAATACAATGTTTCTTCCTCGTGACCTTTTTCCTTGCAGTCAAACCTCGAACATGTGACTGGATAATAGATGATAACCACACAACAGCCAAAATATAAATCAAATTTCTACAAAATAGCCATAATGCCCAGCCACTGAGCATTAATTATCTTTTCAATGAAATGGAGTTACAACTGAGCTATGAGTAGACACAAAAACTTATTGCAATGGAGTAATAAATCTCTCATTCTCTTTTAAAATGTCATGACCCATAGTTAGAAAAAGAGTACTTGCTTGGGTAATAATAATTAAGGCATTGCAAGTACTTACTTGGATGACAACAACAAGATACTTAAGTCTCTGAGCTCTTCTTCGTGCAATCCAACCACGCATGTAAGATTGAATGAGAATGGCTGACTTGGTTGCGGTTTTGTATTGTTGAAACTCCCGCCAACATCTTAGGCATCGAAAATCGTTTTGAATTTGTATTGCTGCTCGTCTCTGATCTAAGAACCTCCTTCTTAATAGCCAACCACGGAAATGACTTTGAATCTTAGTTGCAGCAAAGCACTTCTTGCGAAGGGACTTTCTTGATTTAAAATTCAACCAAGCAAACTGAATTGAGACTGCTGCTTCAGTTTCCAAATCAGTCTCTACCTTTTTTTGACACATAAGTGGAGCTTTTTCAAATTCAGTGATGCCATGATCAAATTTCTCCCCATCAGTAGCACCATTGAGTATATCAGGACTGGAGGCACCATGAATTGTATTACTCCCAACCTGATGTATGCGAGTGATCCACAGTCTAGTTGCTTGCTGAATGAGTAATACTGACCGTTTTAACTTGACAAAACTATGTCTCTCAGCAAACAACTTGACGTAACTCCCAAATTTTTCAGACTGTTTCTGATTTTCTGTATGATTAAACAGAGACCAAGCATGTTAGAAATTCAATTAATTTAGAATAGCAAATAAAAGAACTTCTGAAGACTAAGCAGGTGACCTCTACTAGTCTCCGAATTGTTAAGAGCTGAATTCTGCTTCACTGCTAACCAAGCTCGAGAGACAATTTGCAAAAGTAAAACAGCATTCCTCAACTTCAGAAAATTTCGACGTGCAATCAAACTCCTGAAATGAGATTGTATGACCTTTGAAGCATTTTCTGGAAGCATCAACACTACAAAAAGAAAGCACCAAACCAAAAAAAACTTATGTACTTTTTTCTGATAACTAAAATTGAGGGCAGAAGAATGAAGATATCTAATTGATGCACTCTAGAAGAACTATCATGCTGCTTTTCATTCATAATTGAGTGAACATATAGAATTAATCAAACCTGCTATCAACAATAGTAGCCAACCTACAAGTATAGGGTAGGGGGAGCCGTGATATAGGCCATATGGCTTCAAAGAAACATTCCATAAATAGCAATTTAATCAGTAAACATGTCAATTGACGAAAGGATGGATAAGTAGACCAAAAAAACAAGTTACTTATGATAAATGAACCAATTAAAAGATTTGAGGTTTTATAATCAGAATTATGCTAGAGAAGGTCATGACAATAACCTGTTTCAATGTTAATGCTGTCTTTACTAGTTGATAAGCTTTGCAAAGTAGCAATAGGAGGTTTAGAGACATCATTGTATTTATTTTCAGCCATTTCTCGCCACCAGGCCTGGAGAGCCTTAAACTTTCTCACAGCATCTGCATTAAGAATGTCAGTTGAAAAAGAAACAATCAAGTTTTAAACCAGGGCATCTTTTTTGTAGTTAATATGCTAACTTAAATAGTTAAATCTCAGAAAATTTCATAGTTTGTCCACAGGCGGCTTGTTAAAAGCAAATTATTCAGACCCAAATGATTGTAAGTTACCATCACCTGCAGTTATTTACGTTCTGAATTTGAGCATCTAATAATTTAAATATTATGAAACTAAATCAAGGCCATAAGTCAAGCTATATGAGCTAACAAGTCAATCAGAATTACAATGAAGAAATCATTGAATAACTACAAATTGGAACTGCATTTTAAGGATACATATTGTAGATACAGATATATATCTGGAGAAGAAACAGCATATTGGCCTGAATGACATGCATAACTTACTAAAAGAAGAATACCACTTAATTAAAATGTGCACCTTCAGTACTGTGATCCTTTTCTTCTTGGACCTGGTAATGCTCCAGAATTTACTAAACATCGATTGATATTTGAATCGTCTCCTCTCCGAACTTTTACAGTTACAACCCAATAGTTTATGAAAATTCAGTTGATCCTAGAAGTAGATAAAGGGCCATTAAGATAATTTATCAAGGTAGTTTAAATATCATCAGCAAAGTACTCATAGGCTCCTAGCATTACCATATTCTTCTTTACCATCAGCTGGGATGCAAGGAATACCAACAGAATTACTACACTCTGATCACTACAAGCACCATTATATTCAAGTATGTCACTCATTTGCAGGACCTGTGAACAAACAGTGTAGAACAATAATGAGACACATGAATATGTCAAATTGATATATACATGAGTGTGTTTGTGCGAATGTATGCATGTAAAAACAAGTCAAAAAGCATCAATTTCTAAGCTTTTTATCATGTTCAGCCACTATAAGAAGTTCAAGATCACTTCATAACATGGAATAGGACAAATTTAACTGAGCTATTTTGGACAAGGCATTGCCTCACAAAAGTGATGAAGTATAAATTGTTTCCTGATGCCTCAACATGAAGGTATGACATGAACAATGAGAAAACTTACCTCTGGAAAGTTTCCCAACAATTTTGTCAATTTCTGTGACAATATGAAATTGTGGAATGCATCGTGATAGTCAGTGGCTGACATGATTGATTCTTCACCTCTTGTATCATCCTGTGACAAATGATAAAATGGTAACAAAGTGAAGGGAGCAGAATATCTTTGCTGGTACAAACTCAGTTGGATATTAAAGACTATACAGCACCTTAGAAAAACAAGAACAGCATAGTTCCTTCCGGAAGTAAAAATCAAGCAGGCACCAAATGGCTTTTCCATCAACCAGTGAAGAAAAGTTGTCAATACCAAAATCATACTTTTTACAGATCACCTGCAAAAACAATTAAAATGAATGCCCGTAAGCAAAATAACATGTATTAAAAAAATGAAGAATTTACAGATCACCTGCAAAAACAATTAAAATGAATGCCCGTAAGCAAAATAACATGTATTAAAAAAATGAAGAATCGTAGTATGGAAAAGCAACAGCCGGAAGAAAAGAAAGACTTGGGTTTGGGTATTGTACTTTCCATCGGTGCATACTAAAGTAACAGTTGCATAATTGTAAATTATATTAATTAAACTCAGATGTCATCTAGTGTTCAACATCAGAAAACGAAAATTGCAAAAGGAAAGGAGGAGACAGAAAAATTGAAATTAAATAAACATGACATTGCAACAGCTGGAACTCATACTTCCACATGCGCCCTTATGTGTATGGTTTGCATTTATAGTCAAAAACATATTTATTTCTTATCAGACCACTAGTGGTACTAAAGGCAAAGAGATAAAACCATAATACAATTTCTGGCATAGTAGTTACCTGAATCCAATTCAAAAGCAAATCCAAAGAAGTAGAATCAACACTGTTCAATTGCTCCAGCTGAAGGAAAAAATTATGAAACAAATATCAGGATTTATTCAAGTTATCTTAAATGTAATGGCAACTTGGTTTAAGAATCTTTATATCATGTGGATTGCTTAATGAACAAGCTAAATACAGAAAGCTTATCCAGTTTCAAGTATACCTCCATAGTTTCGCTGATTTTGCAAATTTCCTCTTCGAATATTGATTTGTTTATCAGAAGGGGTAGCTGCAGGTTCAATAACAAAGTAAATTTTAAAATTGTTACCATTCAATACTGCAGTTTTCAAAATCTAAGATAAAGAGAAAAAACCAAATATCACCTGCAAGTGTACAAACATGTTCCATAGCAAGGAAAGCACAAGTTCCTTATCTCCATTAGCAACATCATCTTCAATAATTTCTGTTCCATCTTGATCATATAACTTCAAACCAGCTTGCCTTAGATATTGTAGAGCAATACCACAATTCGTCAAATTCTTTTTGCGCGTATCAGATGGAACTACCATTTTCTGCCAAAAGGTAAGCCTCAATGTCATATAGTACATTCATCCTACAGCTTATAGATAATTGGCCCAACTAAATACATCTAAAAAAATGAATAGAAAAAAGAAACCAACCGTGAGGATAGAGGAGTCCTGTAGCAAGAGCTGAGTGATTCTGCATAGGCGCACTCCATCTTGAAGATCTACAAATAAATTTGTCACTTTGAATTCATAGTCAACCAGGGGACACTGCAACAAGAAATACATTTTATTATCAGATCAGCAATTGATAAAATCTTATCTTTAGGAAGTTATTGTGAGTTCATGTTTAATGATCAAGGCATAAAAGCTTCAACACTAGGGTGCAGATTTTGAATTAGTAGTATTAGTACAAAATGAGCCTCACTACAGTTAAAAAACAAACACCACAAGCGCACATGTGGAAATAAACATAATAAATGGATTGAAACACATACTTGTTTGTAAGAAACTTTGTATCCCACAATCACTAGATGTGCAATAAGATTTCCTTCTCCATGCATTACATCCGAAGACAAGAAATCTAATTTTAAATCAAAACGAGGGAAAAAATCAACATCTAATGGAACAGGCATAGTTAGAAAATAATCCACACAATATCCAACTAGAGTATTAAAAGAGTAAGAAACAATTACCAAGAATCACTTGACTGCTCGTTTTGATATTAGACTGTAATAAGAACAAAAGAGGAGAACCCCCATCTACTCCATCAATTCCATATTTAAGAGGAAGAGAGCTTTTCGATTTAGCTCTATCAAGTACCAAAACAAGAAGCAAAAATCTCTTCAATATGATGTTTCCCAAAATCTCATAGTAACCTGGTTTATATAAACCCTCAACATTCTTGTTATAAGCATAGGTTTTTGCCAGTCCAGCATGTGCGAAAAACTGTTTTTCGATCATCATCTTCAAGAATGACATTTCTTGATCAGAATTAATATCTCCATTTGACAACAAAGAATCACCACCGAAAATGATGTGCAGCCCAATTCGAAGCCAAGTCGGATTATAACACATGAGAACGCTAATGGCTTTCTCCTTCATTCCAACATCAGTTACTATTGGACAGTGTGACTTCATTCTTAATCGCCCCTCATCAATATTCTGATAAATAAATAAAAACCCAAAAATTATAACCTAAATAAAAATTGAATGATTCTCAATCTATGCAACCAAAATTCTAACATGTTATGTTACAATGTTAACATAAATAAAAATTCACTTAATCAAGGAATATTCTTCAAAATGGGTAGATAATATTACTAAATTTAGAGAGCAAACCTTGGTGACTTGACTCATGACATCGAAAATTTCCTTGCAACAAGTCAGACTCAAATAAACTCTCATCCTCTGCTTCAAATCGTAGAAGCTACACACATCCTTCAACGAATTATTCAACTTCAGATACTTTGAATCCAAAAACCCCGCTTCATTTTCAATAATTTCATTCCCGCCTCCTCTCCACCAATTGTCCCTCTGCCTCTTCGGGCTCCGCCACGTCACCACCTCTCCTCCCTCCCTCTTGCCCTTCCCTATCACCAATGCAGGTCCGGCAGTGTTATCAAAATCGGTTCTATTGCTGCAGCATCCACAAGATTTAGGATTCTGGAGGAGGAAATTGAGCCAAACGGTGAGGGATTTGGAGAGTGTCTTGAGTGATTGTTCCTTTCGAAGATGCGACTTGTAGGCGGACTGTGACTGTTCGAGTTCCAGCAATTTGAGTCTCCGAGCCGCGGTGGTCTTGGTCTTGGTCTTGGACTTGGACATGGCCGAGGGCGGGCCGCGGCGGTGGAGAGAATGCGAATACGTCGATTTAGGGGTTAGTTTGGAGGCAGTGAAGAATTTCTCCGGACAAGGAGAGTGATAATTCGTGGTTTGTTGTGGACGTTTCGGCGTTTTGAAATTAGAAACGTCTCTGAGAAGCGAAGAGGGCGACGGTGGTCGTGGATAGAGAGACGGTGCCGGAGACGGCGGTTGATCGGCGTCCATTGAACGTTAAATCAGAGATTTTTTCTGAGAGAGAATATGGATTTATTTTTTTTTTCTTGCAAAATTTGTCTGAGAGAGAAAATGAGAGGGACAATGGTTTGTTTTTTGAATTTGAAAAACGGTGGGGATGAGAGCGGGAATGGAAATTACGAGAATGTCCTTAAAGAGATTTAACAATTTGAATTCTCTATCTGGAAAGTAACAAACAAAATGATAAATGTCTACAAACAAGTAAGTGATACATTATCACTTTCAGTACTAACGTGATAATAAGCATGTCATAGTATTTTACAGACGTGTTAAGACACATCAGCGTATGTCTAGATATGTCAGCATATGAGTGATGAAGTGTCCGGACACATCATAACTAATACACTGATATGTCAAGACATGCCAACTCCCTCATACTGATGTGCCTTGACATGTCGTTAAAACACGTGTGTCCACACAAATCAGCACAACATATTCATGGCACATCACCACCAAATGCTGACATGTCTAGACATGCCACACTCCTTATGATGACATGTCTGGACAGTCGGCAAAATATGCTGACGTGCTCACATACATCAACACCACACTGAGACACATCACCACCAAAATGCTGACAGGACTAAATATGCCACCTACTCCACTCTGACGTGCCTGGACATGTCAGCATTTGGGTATTTTTTTAATCAGCTGTATATTGAGTCGATGTTCGATTCATGAACAAAACCGACTCAGTTTGTCGTACGGATCTCTCATCCATCGGTGTGGCAAAAAAAAACAAAAACGAAAAAGATTGCAGAGAGCATTTTCAACTCAATATTCACTTGTCGAGGAAAATTCATACGGTATCATATCAACACTGGTGCAGAAACTGAATCTGTGGATCTCGACAAGGTATTTTCGTTTCATGATATCAAAATTGTTTTCGATTGATCGTAATTTCGTAATTGAACACACATTGTTCTTAGCTGTGAATTTATTATTCAACACTTGTTGTAGATTATAGAGTCTGATTATGATTCCAATTTCACAGAAAATTGCCAGTTGATTTTTCCAAAACTCAACGAAATTCGCATTTTCAATTTTCAATTTGTTTACTGGTTCATGAATCTAATTATTTACTGATTGTTTTGTTTTAATCTTAACAATGCATAATTATTATCCCTGTTCATTTTTGGTAATTTATTTCAAGAATTATTCACTTCTTTTTCTCTGATCTTATCTATCTAGAAATTTAGAAGAATTTTTTATTGTATGGCTTTGTTGGTGTAACATAAGATGCTTATTACTTTGGTCGCTATTTAAAAAAAAAAAAAAAACTGATGAAGATACGAAGTCTTCAAATATCCATCACCAGAAGTTATGTGAGTTTAATCTTTTTTTTTGAACTTCATATTGTCCTGTCCATTTAATTTTCCATTTTGATGTTGTAGCATTGTGAATGAATCATAATCATGGATTGTGAAAGGCTCGGAAAGCGGTATAATAAAGGAGAAGACATCATAATAAAGGAGAAGACATCATAAGTAGATTGCCAGATGATGTTCTTAGCCACATATTCTCCCGTCTTGTAGTTAAAGATGCTGTAAAAACTAGTGTTTTATCATCTAGATTTAAGACTGTTTGGACTTTAATCTAACATTCGTTTTGGGTTGACAAGAGCTGGCATTCTAGGCAATCAAGAATATCGTCGAACTTTGTTTGTCAATTTTGTAGAGTTTTTTCTTCGTCGCTGCCAATCCAATAACATTCAAAAATTTTATCCAAGGACATATTATTGTTCTCTAGAAAGTGAAGCAGGTCCGTCTCAGAGAATTGATATGTTTTGCAGTTGAACGCAATATTTGTAGTCTTACGCTCAAATTCAATGTTGAAGTAGAAGTAGTAAGGCATATGATCCGGATACCTCAAAGCATATTAACTTGCAAAAGCTTGGTGAGGTTAAGCCTTGGTTTTTCAGATTTTGTCTTGGATATTCCGGATTGCGCGGTGTATTTCCCGTGCTTGAAATTCCTTTCTGTTTATGTTAACCGTCCAAATGACAACTTAATGTGGAAGTTGTTTCGTAGCTGCCCTATACTAGAATAATTGAAAATTAAAGGATGTAATAATAGGAATGGAAATGTGTTGGCAGCTAAGAATTTATTTGATGGAAGACGACAAAGCTTATATCTTGGTGCATAGATTTGTGGTTAGAGCTCGTAATCTAGAATACCTCCATGTTTGTAATGGTTTCTCAACATGTTCTGATCACCTATGTATCTTATAATTGTTTCGACTTTAAAAATTTCAATCAGGTAAAATTCGTCTCTTCATTTCGAATGGATCAATACCTATATCATACACCTTTTCTTGTCTTTTATAGTTTTTTTTATTTTTTTTATTATTTTTTTATTCTTGAAAAAAAAAAAGTAGGAATAGTAAATAAAGTAGCGGGATTAGATTTTTGATTTAGATAAAGTAGATTTTTTATTTATATAAAGTGTACCATAGTGGTGTAAAAGGGGGCCGGCCCTGGCCCACATCAGCACGGCCCCCCCGCCTGTTTAGGGAAACGGGCCGTGCCTGGCACATCCCGTTTTCCTAAATGGGGGCCCGGCACGGCCCCTCCGTGCCGTGCCGCGTGCCGTGCTGGGCCGGCACGTGGGCCAAATGGGCCGACCCATATCTAATTTTTTTCTTATATATATTTTAATTTTTTTAAAAAACAACCGTTATATTTAAAAAAAAATTAAAAAAAAAAAAATTTCAACGTGCCGACCGTTGGGCCTGGCACGCCGTGCTGGCGTGCCGTGCCTGGAACCCTGACCCTGCACGTGCCAAAAATGGGGGCCGTGCCTGGCACGGCCCGCCATCCTTGGCAGGCCGTCCGTGCCGGGCCCTGCAGGCCCGGCCCATATTTACACCACTAGTGTACCATTGTGGACTACTCAATCATCAAATTTAGCAATCCTAAAAAAAAATCTTCAAACGCTGAGGTGTCAACTTTTGATGATTCAAATTTACTTATACCATTGGAGATCCTCTAAGCCACTTTAATGTTCTTCATTGTTGGTATATGCCCATGTTTTGTCTCCTCTTATGCAATTTATTATGTAAATTAATTAATGCCTCGTACATGAGATTCGAACCTGCAATTTCATAATACGGTTGTGAAGAGTTTACAACCGCACTAGCCTCATTTCCTCCGTAGCTTAAATCTTGTCTCTAGAAATTTGTGTCATATATAGATTCGAAAAGCATATTTCAATATTTTAATTCTGTAGTCAAATTGGTCTTATTTATTATTATTATTTTTTCAATGAATTTGAACAATAATAGAAAGTGTTACGAACAATTGACAATCAGATGAAAAAAAAATCAGAAACTGATTCTCTTATGCATACACATCAACACCGCACAGACGTGCCAGACACATCACTACCCATATACTGACATGTTTAGACATGTCACCTCCTACATGCTGATGTGTCAGAACATGTCAACAAAACCCTGACGTGCCTTCTCTATTAAGGGCGCGTTTGGTGTAATTTTGAGTACTGTGTTTTTGTTTTTTAAGTTAAAAAAACATCGAAAACCTGTTAGGCAACGTTTTGAAGGAAAAAAAAAACACAAAAACAATTGAAATCAGTTTTTTAATTTAAAGCATATAAAGTAGTTGGGAGAGAAAACAACACAAAGCTGTTTTTTTTTTTTTTTTAGTTTTCGTTTTATATGGGCCCACCAGCTTTATTTATTATAAACAATACCAAAGTAAGATCTCTCTCTCCTCTCCCTCTCACTTTTCACGAGTAAAATCTGGTCTCATCTTTTTTTTTCTTACCGGATTGGAGTGAAATATTCCGGCAGATTCTTCTTAAAAAGCAACCCCACAGCGTTGAGATCACTCGTTCTTCAAAACTCTGGTCTCATAACTCTCATCTCTGCCTCTCTTCATTCTCTATATCTTATATTTCATTTTCTCTTTTTGGATGGATTTCGAGTGGATTTTAATTAGATTGAAGTTTTTTTCGTAGGATTTACAGTTGTGTTAAGTGGATTGTAGTTGTGTTGTTCAACAACAATCAAATCTGGAAAGGAAAAAAAAAACATGAACAAAGTCTAATCAAACCAATAAACATGGAAAAGAAGAAAGAAATATTCTTATGTATTTTTCTTGCATCACCAAACGGAGTGTACAAGAACAAAGAAATCCCAACAATTGGAACAAAAACATGAAAAAGAAGAAGACTAATCGCTGGAATCCGGCCATGAGCCTCCCGAAAATCTGCACTGCCACCAGTCTGTGTGGCGTGACGGCGTGAACGATGACTCATCTCCTGCGGCGTTGTTGGTGGTGTGCAAGTTGTGGAGGGATGCCTTCTGGCCTTTGAGAGATGCAACAGTGCTGTAGAGATGGAGGGATTCCATTTGATGGAGCTCTTAGAAGAGATCTAGACCTTCCAGATCTCTTCAAGATCTTTTCTTCCCTTTTCTGTTGAATGGCGAAACTCCATTGATGTGGATCTTGGAACAGAGCTGATTCTTCTTGAAAATCAGTCATGCCAGACGCTGTTTTTAATGTTTTGATTATCTGAATATCGTTTTCGATTATCGCTACCAGAACCGTTTTCGAATCAGAAAATCTAAAAATCAAAATTTTAAAAACAAATAAAAACAAGAAAACAAAAAACGAAAAACGAAAACGTTACCGAACAGCCTCTAACTTTTCATTAGCTGTATCTTGACTCAGATTCAAAGTTGGAGTTGCAGAGACCATTTCAATTGTCCAGGAAATTTGATATGGTTATCATATCCACTCTGGTGTAGAAACCGATAAATCAGTGGATCACGACAAGGTATTTTCATTTCATAATATCAAAATTGTTTTCGATTGATCATAATTTAGTAATTGAACGCACATTGTGGATTGTGGTTAATTAGTTGTGAATTTATTATTCAACACTGCTTTTTTGTAGATTACAGAGTCTGATTATGATTTCAATTTCTTCACAGAAAGTTATCTGTTGATTTTTCCAAAACTCAATGAAATTCCAATTTTCAATTTACCTAATTTTCTTCTTTGTAATTATCATTTCATGAACAATAACACTTGCATGTCTTTCAAGTTTAATCTTTAATTTATTTGAACTTTATATTGTCATGTTCATTTAACTTTCCAATTTGATGTTGTAGCTTTGTGAATTAATGAAACATAATCATGAATTGTGAAGGGCTTGGAAAGCAGCATAATAAAGGAGAAGACATCATAAGTAGATTGCTGGATGATGTTCTTAGCCACATATTCTCTCGTCTTGTAGCTAACGACGCCGTAAAAACTAGTGTTTTATCATCTAGATTTAAGAATGTTTGGACTTTAATCTACAACCTTCGTTTTGGGTTGACAAGAGCTGGCAATCAAGAATATCATCGAACTTTGTTTGTCAATTTTGTAGAGTTTGTTCTTCGTCGCTGCCAATCCAATAACATCCAAAAATTTAATCCAAGGACATATCATTGTTCTGTAGAAAGTGATGCGGTCCGTCTCAGAGAATTGATATGTTTTGCAGTTGAACTCAATATTTGTAGTCTTACGCTCAAATTCAATGTTGAAGTAGAAGTAGAAAGGCATATGATCTGGATACCTCAAAGCATATTAACTTGCAAAAGCTTGGTGAGGTTAAGCTTGGTTTTTCAGATTTTGTCTTGGATATTTCGGATTGCGCGGTGTGTTTCCCGTGCTTGAAATTCCTTTCTATTTATGTTAAATGTTAACCGTCCAAATAACAACTTAATGCGGAAGTTGTTTCGTAGCTTCCCTATACTAGAATTATTGAAAATTAAAGGATGTAATAATACGAATGGAAATGTGTTGGCTTTTGATATTAACGTGCCAACTCTTAAGAAGCTAAGAATTTATTTGATGGAAGGTGACAAAGCTTATATCTTGGTGCATAGATTTGTTGTTAGAGCTCGTAATCTAGAATACTTCCATGTTTGTAATGGTTTATCAGCATGTTATGTACTGGGAGAGACTCCCTTCCTTAATAAAGTAATACTGGATTGTAAAGATAATGTAGAGGAGTTATTTAGACCCCCAAATGATGAAGCTACTAACCGCGCAACAGAATTTTTAAGAGCAATCAGTGGTACAAGGTTTTTCAGTTTTTATCATTGGATGTAACCGAAATGCCTGTAAGTCTCTTTTCTTTTATATACAAGATTATATCATTAAATAGTTGTGATTATAATCAATTCTCTCTTATCTGCTATTATCATTTTTCTTATGAAGGAATTAAGGCCGTGATCTTTATGATAATTTGCCATCCTTTCCTAATTTGATTTATCTGGATTTGAGCGTTGAAAGTTCCGCTGGCTTTGCACTGCTGGTTCAGTTCCTCAATAATTCGCCTAATCTGGAAGTTCTTATACTTGAAAAGGTGAATCAAAAGAAATAAACATGTACTACTTAACCAAGTTTGTGGTTATTTTGCTTCCAGTATGTGCAGAAACTCGTATGATTTGAAGTATTGTTAAAGCAATTGAATATTGGAGACTTCGAGTACAATGCTTAGCATTAATTATTGGTAAGTTTCTGCTTTAGCAATTAATATTCTATTCTTCATTTTTCATCAGGAGGAACAGGCTGAATGTTACGACGAGGATCAAGTTGTTTGGTATGAATTAGAGTGTGATCCATCCTGTATGTTGTTACATCTTAAGGAGATTTATCTCTTTTCCATGGATAGGATTGATAAAGATCTGGAAGTGATCAAGTGTTTGTTGGAAAATAGCAAAGTCTAGCTTGGAGAGGTTTTCATTCCATACCTGGGAAATCATTGAGGACGAGCAAGAGATGCAAAATGAAATTCTAAACTTGCCAAGGGCTTCACCCATTTGCGAAATTGAGTTTTTTCAGTACTATAGTTGCAAGAAAAAGCTCCTGTCTGAGTTTCATAAATATAGATAGTCAATTTAGATTATGATATTAAGTTTAAGACATATATGCCTTTGTTTTTCCTTGGACAATTGGAGCTCCTTTGTCCTGTTAAAGGTCACCTAACTTTTTGTAATGCAGAATCTATAAGTTTTACTGGTGAATAGATTATAAACCAGTTAATTTCAGAATATCTCTTTTGTCCTGGAAATGAGTTTGCAAGAGTTAATGTAATTCTCAGTCTTTTTATTCTCTTCTGCAACTTTTTTTTTTCTCTATTCATATGACTGAAAATTGAATCATGTGATGATAATAATTGCCTATTCATAAGATTCAAAGCTAACTTTCCAAGGGAAAGGTTGTTGTATTATTATTTTCCCATATAAGCTAGCTAAGCTCTTTCATATACATGAAATATTTGCTTCATTATCATGCAATAATGATATTAATCAGCAGTTCTTAATTTCCCGTAGAAATTTGAAAAAAAAAAAAGGAGAGCCGTTCCTGCAATGGTTGTTTTTTCTTATATTGCTTGTTTTGATGATTGTCTCAATAGTTGTCTCGATGACTCGATGGTTCAATCTCTATTGACTTGTTTTGGAGGCGCTCGTGTTTCGGTTATTGAGTTACTGAATTATGGAAACAGTCTTCATTGATTACAACTTTTCCGATGGTTCGTTTTTATATTTGTCATTATTTCTGTTATTTTGTGAATGATTTATGGAAGAGTAATTTCAACTCAAATGATGTGACAAGTGAGTTGTCATCACCACAGACAACATGAAATGATGTGGTTAATGAAAAAACCACTTTCCACATCATTTGGATTGAAATTTGGGCCAAATTTTTAGGTTGTCTATCATTAGTATTTATGGAAACCTTTTTTGTTCATTTGTTAGTTGTTTTACAAGATAGAGAAATTTATCAATGAAGCTAATAATTTGTATTTATGATACTAAATTCGCCAATCATCTCATATTCTGATTGAATCTCTCTATGTTAGCTATATATGAATCCTGCAATATATCTTGCATTGATTATAATGCTTCTGTTTCCAAACTCCAGCCTGTTTGGGATCCCCAACAGTTTCCCTCCACGGGCAGGCCGCAAACAAGCTTGTCTACACTTATGCGAGCTAGAGACACACTAGCAAATCAGCCAAATTTTCAACTATCAATATAGACTTGGACATTGTTATTTCAAAACAGCCAAACTATCTACTAATGAGTATAATTGATTCTACCGTAGCCTGACAGAAAGTGCAAGAATTAGAACTATGATCATGGATCTTTTACATGAAAAGAGGGCAGCATTCAAGCAAAACACTCGCTTGCAATTGTGATTGCAGTGCAAGAAGAGATAGCTAAGAACAAGGCTTTAGGGGAGCTCCTAACATGTTTGTATGATCTTGCTAAAATGAACTAGACTTAGTGGCATCATAATCCAAGGTTTTATTTTTATATACTTGACATGTAATTTGAGCTCCGATGTAAGGTTGCGTTTGATTTTTTGTCTGAATACTGGACAGTGCTGAATTGTACTGAAGACTAAATGGTGACTGAAAACTGAAAACTGAAAAACATGTTTGTTTTTTTTTTTCACTGAAAACTTAATATAAGTGATAAGTTGTTTGTTTTGTTAAGTTATAAATATCTGAAAATTGATAATTTTACACCTATACCCTTTCAACTACTATTTGTTATATATATTTACATTTTAATATATAAACATCAATTAATTTCTTTTATTTATTTATTTTCATTTATTCTTTAATCTATTAATATTTTATTTTTTTTTTAAATTTTTTCATCTTATTTGTCATATTGAATCTTGAGAGACTATGATAATAATTAAACTAATAATAAATGGAGAAGAAGGTGTGGAGAATTGTAAAGATATGTTGAAGTTGCTGTGATGTTGTCTTTGCTTCTATTAACAAAGTATCTTCTTCTTCTATTGTGTTTTTCTCTTTTACTAGAGAAAAACTAAAGATAAAAGATAGTAGAAGTATAATTTTTTCCCCAGTTGCAATTGCAGCAAATGAATTTATATTATTTTGGTATAAAAGTAATTTTGTTATAGGTTATTTAAGTAATAATATTTTAAAGAAAAAATGGGTGTATGGAGACATTTCGTGGGTGGTAGTATAGTCACCTAAAAATTTAATATGGTTAGGACTTAGGGTTGTGGGGGAAGACAAAGCTGGACATTTATTAGACTAGTGAGGATAGTTTTGGAAATATAAAATTGATATCAATTCAGTAGCTTTTTGGTTAAGTGAAAAGTGAAAATTTTTCATTTTTATAAATAAGTGATTTTAAAAGTTATTTAAATGATTTTGTCACTTAAAAAATCAAACAAAACAACTTAATAGGACACATTAAGTACCATTAAGTGTTAAGTGGGAAAATCAAACAGACCCTAAGTTATGAAATAGTGAAATAATATTATATTAATTTGTTATCAAAAATTTTATATTTTCAAAGTTGAAAAACACATGTTAAGAGACCATTAAATTTCAGTAATGCTACACATCCCACCTATAATCCCACCATTTTCATCTCAATACACGTGGCAGCTGAGGTGTCACTTGGTGGGTGGACAAACATTAATTAGTGAGTGAATATATGGGTAAGAGAGATAAGCATCAATTAATGTGTGCCCACTCACCAAGTGACACATGAGCTGCCACGTGTATTTGGATGAAAATAGTGGGATTGTAGATGAGATGTTTAGCATTATTCATTAAATTTAATTAAATTGAACAAGATAGTAGAAAGACATTTTTTGGAAAATGGAAAGACAAATTAATCTGGATTGTTGGTCAGTGGTCAGTCATGTAAATTAAAGGACTCCTCAACATATATTAAATATAATTAAATGTCATGAGACCGGTGGTCTGTTCAAGCATTTTGTTGTTAAAACTTCTCTTATACACTTCATCAAGTTTACAAGTACAAAACGTTGAAACACTTTGCTGCAACTTTTCTTCATCAACTTCTTTTCTCTTTCTAACTATTTTTTCGTGAGGGCCAGCCCTGTTATGATATCATGAACTAAAAAAAAAGAGATGAGAGAGAAAGGTAGAGAGAGGAGCTCTGACTCCGTTAGACATGTGAGAAGTAGGGATTTCAGGGGAAAGTTACATTCAATTTTTGTGGATAATCTGAATCAGAAGGTTGATCTGATGTGCTTATGGGGAGTGTTCAAATCTTTTGGTAAGGTGGATGTCTTCCTTACGGGTGTTACCGAAGAACGACGAAGATGATTCGCATTTGTAAGATTCGCAACTTTGGAGGAGGCTAGACGGGTGGCGGAAATGACAAACATAATGCATTTGTATGGGTGGCCGATAGAAGTAAAAGTTGCATTGTATGTATGGAGGAAGGGGAGATCCTATGGTACAAGGGAGGATGGTAGACTGAAAGCTGACCCTTGGACAAATGAAGATTGTAGGGGCTTCGAAGCTAAATGGCGAGGGTGGATCAAAAATTGCATTTCCTCCCCATCTTTGTCTGTGCTTGTGAATGGAAGTCCAACTCGGCAGTTTGGCATGGAGAAAGGCTTGAGGCAAGGACACCCCATTTCTCCCCTCCTCTTCAATATTGTTGCTGAAGGTTTAAATTGCCTTCTGATAAAGGCGCGTGACTTGGGGATGATTGAAGGGGAGAGTTTTGATGACTGAAATGTCCATATTACTCATCTTCAATTTGCAGATGACACAATTCTCTTCCTCAAACCGAGAATGGAGTATGTCCTCAATGCGAAAAGGGTACTCAGGTGTTTTGAGTTAACTTCGGGTTTAAAAATTAATTTCCATAAATCGTGCGTAGCACAAGTAAGTGTTGTAAGAGAATCGGAATCTCCGAGGTGGGCGGAGGCCTTCAATTGTAAACAAGCAAAACTTCCCATATCTTATCTGGGGTTTCCGTTAGGAGGCAGGCCAGAGTCGAAAGATTTTTGGAATCCGTTGATTTCCAAAATTGAGAACAGAATGACACCGTGGAGGAGGAAATTACTGTCAAAAAGTGGGAGGCTAGTTTTGATAAAATCTGTCATCTCGAGCATCCCAACGTATTTCCTATCTGTTTTTAAAATGCCAATAGGGGTTGCTCAAAAGATTGAGAAGCTTCAAAGGAGTTTTTTATGGGGTGATGAGGTCCTTAGAAGAAAACTTCATGCTGTTAGATGGGAGGAGGTTTGCAAGAGAAAGGATAGGGGTGGTCTTGGTATTGGGAGAATGCTGGACAAAAATAGGGCCATGTTGATGAAATGGGTTTGGAGGTTTGGTAGGGAAGATAAAGCTTTATGGAGGAGAGTCATTTTTTCTAAGTATAGGATTCCAGAAAGATCTCTGAATTGGAACTGGCAGGGAATCAAGTTTGCGTCTTCTTTTGTCAGGTCTATGGAAGGTTTATTGAAGGCTGGATCAAAGACTGCTAAAGTGATCAAAAATAGGTTCCAAATTATTGTTGGGTGTGGGATCGTGCTGAGTTGTGGACGGACATTATCAGGGATGGTAAATCATTAAAAGAAGCTTTTTCGAGGGTGTATGCGCTGGCTGGTAAGAAGTCTGGTGTGCTGTAGGATTTTGCCAGCTGGTCAGGAGAGAGTTGGCGCTGGAATATTGTCACACGAAGACCTTTGTTTGACTGGGAAACAGTCCAATGGAGATGTTTTTTAACATTCCTGGAATGTATCCCCATCAGAAAACATTCTTCTGATGCGATAGCTTGGATGGCAAGCTCTAAAGGAATGTTCTGATCAGTCAGTTCCCGCAGAAGAGAATTGGAAGATTCGTCGAGCATTGCGGATTCGAACTCAAAGTTTATCTGGAAAGGAATTTGTCCTTCTAAAATAGAGGTGTTTGCTTGGCATTTGTGGAGAGGAAAATTTTTCGTGAAGGATGTTCTGAATAGATGTGGTATGGACCAAATCTCGAACTTAGAGTGTGCTCTTTGTAGAGTTGAAAAGGAGACTATTGATCACCTTTTCCTCCATTGCTTGTGGACGAAATCCCTTTGGCATATATGTATGGCATGGTGGGATGTTTGTTATTGTGTGAACCTGACTGTGTGTGATTGGATGGAAGGATGGAGAGGGTTATGCCCTGCTTTCAACCATGAGAGATCTTGGTGTTCAATGTTTTTTGCTGTTGTTTGGACAGTATGAGAGTCAAGAAATCGCTACATTTTTTAAGGTGAAAATCCTGAGGTGCATCAAACGGCAGATATGGTTAAATTCAGGATTGCCAGGTGGTTTAAACATCTAGGGAGAGGCTCGATGGAGGCTGTGGATGCTCTGTTACTTAACCTGAAGGATCTCTGTGTGGAGCACAAGAAGGTGAAGGAGAATAAAATAGAAGACTAGATTCCCCCTTCAACGGATATTCTTAAATTTAATGTTGATGGCTCTGTGAAAGGAAAGCCTGGTCCGTCTAGAATTGGAGGAGTGTTGAGAGATTCTAATGGCAGTGTGCTTTGCCTTTTTTCTCAACACATGGGTATTTTGGATTCAAACACAGCTGAGTTGTGCGCCATAAAAAGAGCTATTGATCTGGTGCAGTCCAATTCTAACCTCAGAGGTCATGATATCATGGTTGTTAGTGATTCGAAGGTGGCGGTGTTGTGGGTGAATAAAGGTGACTTTGGGAACATTTCTCATATGAATTGTATTTTAGACATTCGTGGTATTCTCAAGGCTGTAGGTGGCATGAAAGTCGACTTCAATTCGAGAATTTACATTTCCTTTGCGGATAGTTTGGCGAAGATGGGTTCAAGCAGGTCGGGAGACTTCGTGAAGTGGAGCGACGTTTGATGCTTCCTGGGGTTCTGTTTGGTTAGGGGGTTGTTGTGCATGTGCTTTGTTTTTTTAGGGGTGCTTTGTTGTTGTAGGTTTTGTTTCTTAGATTGTTGGGGATGGGTTTTCTTTTCAATTTCTTTTTTCCGTGGCCTCTTTGGCTTGTTTTTTGGTACTGCCTGTGTTTTTACTCAGGTTTGTTTGGCTTGTTGTTTCGCCTGGCCCTTGTGACCTCTTATTGCTGTTTCAAAAAAAAAAAACTATTTTTTCGTGAGTGTAAGTTTTACATTGTTTTCATGATTTTCGTTTTATTTTTATTTTGTTTTTTTCAAGAGAAGGCGCGTTTTAATTTGTTTTACATTTTTTTTCCAGGTTGAAGATCTATAGTCTCTAAATCTGTGGCTAGGTAAGTTCTGTGAATAAAGGTTTTATGTTCATTTTCTTGTTTTGTGTTCAATAAACCAGTGTATGTTTCATTGTAAATTATAGGATAAAATTAGTATGATTATAATTATTATTATTGGGATTAATTCGAGTTGCACTTTTTTCTTTTCCTCTTAATTTATTATTTACATATACCGAAATTCTTCTTATAACTTAAAAAGTGTATGTCAACATGTTCTATAATCAAATGTTTCTATCAACAACATACTCCAATAATTAAACATACAAATAGTTTAAAATATTTCAAAATTTCAGTTTAATCTAAATTATTAGTTCATGAAAATATTTAATTTTTCATGACCAATAACATTTGCATGTTTTCCAGGTGTTGTACTTGAAGATTTGAAGGAAATGTTATTTCATATATTTCAACATAAACCTCAATCTACTTGCATTCAGCCATTTATAGCTGATGTTCGAATGAGTAACTACAACCGTTAATAATCAAAGCAGTTAACAAAACAACTACCAAAAGAATGGGGACATGATCACATCATCTATTAGTGGGTGACGCCACTCACTTCAGTTAATGCCACGAAACACTCATGGTTTCCCCATTTAACAACACACTAACTCACTAACAATTTAAATGACAAACAATTAACTAATTCTTGACCAAGTCACCCGATAAAGTCCTTCCCTTTTGCATGGTTTTAGCTTTGCTTGCATGGTGTGCCTAGTGCACACATCAAAATCATGGATGCTGAAATGCTCGAAAGGCTGTATAAAGGAGAAGACATCATAAGTAGATTGCCAGATGATGTTCTTAGCCTCATCATCTCTCGTCTTGAAGCTAAAGACCCCTTAAAAACCATCGTTTTATCATCTAGATTTAAGAATGTTTAGACTTTAATCTATAACTTTTGCTTTAATTTGATTAGAAATGGCAATGAAGGAAATCGTGGAACCTTGTTTGTCAATTTTGTGGAGCTTGTGCTCCGCCGTTCCCAATCCAAAAGTATTCAAAAATTTCATCTCAAGTCAGATTGTGTTCTTCAAGAAAGTGATGTAGCCCGTCTAGTAGAATTGATATGTTTTGCAGTTGATTGCGATGTTTGTAGTCTCACACTCAAATTCTTTGTTGCAGTGGAAAATCCTATAATCAGGTCACCTCAAAGCATATTAACTTGCAAAATCTTGGTGAAGTTAAGCCTAGGTTTTTGGGATTTTGTCTTTGATATCCCGGATTGCGTGGTTTGTTTCCCGTGTTTGAAATTCTTTTCCATTTTTGTTAACTGTCCAAATAGTAACTTAATGCAAAAGTTGTTTCGTAGCTGAGAAGACTTTTGCTTACCCCCCTTCAAGGGGGGTGAGCATTACCCCTCTCCCCAATAAATGACATGTGTTCAAAGAGAGGTATTTTTGTCCAAAAACTCTCATATGTTTGGACAAAACTACCCTCTCCATAGACACGTGGCATGTATTGGGGGGGGGGGGGGGGGGGGGGGGTAATGCTCACCTCCCTTGAAGGGGGGTGAGCAAAAATGGACTCTTCGTAGCTGCCCTATACCAGAAGAAGTGGAAATTAAAGGATATCATATTAGGAATGAAAATGTGTTGACTTTTGATATATTTTTTTTGAAAGGCTAGTTTTATACAGGCTCAACTAAGGAGCAAAAGAGAACACAACAGCATAACAAAACGCAGCTACAAAAACAGAATAAGCTGGGCCAAGCCTCTAGCCAAAACAAGAGAAACAGGATCCCCCGAAACACACAGCGAAAACCCAAACCAGCAACCCTTAACCTAAATCACTCCAAATTAAAATATCTCCTTCTTTCCCCGAACCTTTTTTTTGTTAGAGATTTGAACCGATGATCGCGGAAGCCTCATGCCTAATATTTGCCCATAACTCATAACAATTAACGTCAATAGCAAAAAAATAAGATGAGAGAAAATAAACCAATCACAACACAAGATATACGTGGAAAACCCAAATAGGGTAAAAAACCACGGGCCGTCAGGAAGACAGAGAAAGTTCCACTATATGATAAATTGTTACAACCATATACTCTAGGATTCTCTCTCACACCTTAACCCCAAACCATGCTCCAACGCTCACAAGATCCTCACCAAGAACCACCCCCCCCCCCCCAATATCCCCTAGGTCTCCCCTGAATATCACTCACGGATCTTATACTTGATCCACTGATATTCCTTTGGATCCCTCTCCGGATATTCTCTTGGGTCTCTCTCCCGGATCTCACCACTCTCTGATGTTACATGGTGTTCTTTTTGACTCCACACAAAATAACCTAATTACAAGGTCTATTTATACTAGCAATAGGGAGTTTAAGAGAAAATGAAATCCTACTCCTAAACATACAAGAATTACTTGTTCCATATAAATACTATTTCCTATTTATAACAAGTCTTCTTGTAAAGAGTATTCCTTTCCGTCAAGCACAAGAACTTCCCAAAAGAATTACTTTCCTTTTCCGCTGAAGATTTCCTTTTCCACGTATGCTTATGATTGACTACGATTCGGATCACGGTTGCGCACCCGCTTCCTAAACCATTACAAGTCACCTGGAATGCACCGCGTTTCCTTTCGGAATCCGATTCTTCAGTTCTTCTTCGGTCTTCAAATCTCCCTCAAACACCATCTCTAACTTCCAAACGTATCCCACGTCTCTAGGAAGTTCCAACATCAGTTGAGTCTCGTTTGGTTCACATTAGGTTCACTTGAGAATACGAGCCAAAACCTAACAATTCTCCAATTTGGCTTGAATTCTCAAGACCTTTGTCCACAACCACAATTCTCCATACCGAGAATCACCATACCTCACCACAAGGTATAACCACTTAGGAACGAACCATCCTAAGATTTGTTTTTGTTCGTTGTTCCGGCACCATGTCGAAATAACTTGTTGAAATTGTGGTGCAACTCCTCACGTCAGATTACCAGGGAGTTCGTCAGCCATCGACATCTTTGTCCACCATACACCTTGCATCACTTTCTGACCAATGCATTGTGCACAATTATGGACCACTAGCAGCAACATATCCTCTTCCATGGCTAGTGGGGAAAACTGCCAAAAGGATAAATATGTCCTGACATCACTCAACCATGTGAAAGACCTTTTGTCCTTACATCACATACCTAGTGAAAGACTTGCTGCTAGAACTGTGAGTGCTTTGCCGGATAAGCCCCACACCACCACCAGAGACTTCGAGCGTTCAAATTTTTTTTAATATGCATACAGGAGTTGTTTTTTTTATCGCCTTGTGTAACCGAGATTGGATCTCCATGACTTGTACCTGCCACCACAAGCCAAAATTCTCCTCCATCTATATTATTCTTTTCATCAAACCCTATCGAGTTCGAAACCGCTTTCAAGACGTATCTTCATTGCTAAACCCATATTAGGCAACCATCATCATCATCTCAATGCCACCAAGTCCTTCATACGATCTCCTGTAAAGACTTGTAAAAACGCCATCGCCAAACCATGAGGCTTTGATACCAATTGTTAGGGATTTGAACCGATGATCGCGGAAGCGTCATGCCTAATATACGCCCATAACTCATAGCAATTAACCAATCACAACACAAGATATACGTGGAAAACCCAAATCGGGTAAAAAACCACGTGCCGTCAGGACGACAGAGAAAGTTCCACTATATAATAAATTGTTACAACCATATACTCTAGGATTCTCTCACACACCTTAACCCCAAACCATGCTCCAACGCTCACAAGATCCTCACCAAGAACCCCCCAATATCCCCTAGGTCTCTCCTGAATATCACCCACGGATCCTATAATTGATCCACTGATATTCCCTTGGATCCCTCTCCGGATATTCCCTTGGGTCTCTCTCCCGGATCTCACCACTCTCTGATGTTACATGTTGTTCTTTTTGACTCCACACAAAATAACCTAATTACAAGGTCTATTTATACTAGCTATAGAGAGTTTAAGAGAAAAGGAAATCCTACTCCTAAACATACAAGAATTACTTGTTCCATATAAATACTATTTCCTATTTATAACAAGTCTTCTTGTAAAGAGTATTCCTTTTCCTTCAAGCACAAGAACTTCCCAAAAGAATTACTTTCCTTTTCCGCTGAAGATTTCCTTTTCCACGTATGCTTATGACTGACTACGATTCGGGTCACGGTTGCGCACCCGCTTCCTAAACCATTACAAGTCACCTGGAATGCACCACGTTTCCTTCCGGAATTCGATTCTTTAGTTCTTATTCGGTCTTCAAATCTCCCTCAAATACCATCTCTAACTTCCAAACGTATCCCACGTCTCCAGGAAGTTCCAACATCAGTTGAGTCTCGTTTGGTTCACAATAAGTTCACTTGAGAATACAAGCCAAAACCTAACATTTTTGCCAACTCTTAAGAAGCTAAAAATTGCAATTGACTTTGTTGATATCTTGGTGCATAGATTTGTGGTTAGAGCTAGTAATCTTGTATACCTCAATCTTTGTATTGATTATTTACCATGTGTTGTAGTGGGGGAGACTCCCTTCCTTAATAAAGTAATATTGGGTCATGATGTTACTGTAAAGTTTCTATATGAACCGCAAGAAGATGAAGCTACTATGCGCGCAACAGGATTTTTTAGAGCAATCAGCGGTACAAGGTTTTTATCATTGGTTATAACGTTCACGATTGTAAGTCTCTTTTCTTTAAACATTTTGTAAAGTTGATTCTTTTAAGGTTATCTATCTTTTTATATTATAATTTATGGTATTTTAGTGTTCAAAATTTACAATACTACAAGTTTACAACGTTAAATAGTTATTACTAGTAAAATGGCCGGCCCGCGCTTTGCTGTGGGAGTATTATTCAATTTTAATAAATTTTATTTATCTAAATTATGACACAAAAAATTAAAATGATTGAATATTAATATGTGAAAATAGGAATCTATTTAATTTTATTATTCAATGACATTTTTGTAAATAAATAAAAACCTATTCAGTATTGGGTAAAGATTTTGTATTTCCCTATAATCTTTTCCACAAACAATATTGGGTAGAGATTTTGTATTTCCCAATTTTGTTTGTGGAAGAAATTTTTTGAGTTTTGATGTTATGAGTTTCCATGGATTTTTGATGTTATGAGTTGGAACTTGGAAGTTTTAAATTTTGATTTGAAATGAGTTTTGGTTTTGCGAATTTCAATTTGAATTGGTTTTGGATCGTAAAAATAATTTAAGTTTTAGTGTTTGAATTTTTTTAACTTCAGGGGGTGTTTTTTGTGTAATAAGCATATTTGTCTATTTGGGTGTAATTAACACAAACCTCAGGGGTATCAATGCAATTTGCCCTTTAATATATTATATTATATATTCAATGGTATTTTTGTAAATAAACCGAATGGTATTTTTGTAAATAAACCAAAATCAAATGAATAGTGAAATTGAAAAGATGAGTTTTAGTGTATATATATATTAATTGTTATTATTATTATTAACTATTATTCTTTTTCTGATGAAGGAACCATGCCCTCATCTTGATGGTAATCTGACATTCTTTCCTAATTTGATTTATCTGGATTTGAGCTTCGATATTCTCGGTGGCTTAGAACTGCTGGTTCAGTTCTTCAATAATTCGCCTAATCTGGAAGTTCTTGTCCTTGAAGAGGTGAGGCAAAAGCAATAAACATGTACTACTTAACCAATTTTTTGGTTATTTTGCTTCCAATATGTGTGTAAACTGTTATGATTTGAAGTATTGTTAAAGCATTATTGGTAAGTTTTTGCTTTTGAAATTAATTTTTGATTCTTCCTTGTTCATCAGGTAGATGACGGTTGGTATTACGATCGGTTTGAATTAGAGTGTGTTCCATCATGTATGTTGTTACATCTTAAGTAGATTTATCTCTTTTCGATGGAGAGTTACCTGGAACCTATGATCTGTTAGGTTTTGGCTCGTATTCTCAAGTGAACCCGATATTAACCAAACGAAACTCAATTGATGTGAAACTTCCTAGATACGTGGGATAACATTTGGAAGTTGGAGATGGTGTTTGAGAGAGATTTGAAGACCAAAGAAGAACTGAAGAATCAGATTCTAGAAGGAAACGCGGTGCATTCCAGGTGACTTGTAACGGTGTACGTAGCGGGTGGCCAACCGTGACAGGAACCGTAGTCAATCATTAGCATGCATGAAATGGGAAATATTCAATGAAAAAGAAAAGTAATTCTTCTGGAAGTTTTTGTGCTTATTGGAAAAGGAAAAAGAGTTTGTCTTCATGAAGAATAGGAAAGTCATGTACTTGAAGGAAAATGATTTTTCCTAAACAAGAAGACTTGTCATAAATAGGAAATAGTATTTATGTGGAATAAGTAATTCTTGTATGTTTAGGAGTAGGATTTTCTTTTATCTTAAACTCCCTATAGCTAGTATAAATAGACCTTGTAATTTGGTTATTTTGTGTGGAGTCAAGAAACACCATATAACATCAGAGAGTGGTGAGAACCGGGTGAGAGACCCAAGGAATATCCGGGAAGGGATCCAAGGGAATATCAGTGGATCAAATATGAGATCCGTGGGTGATATTCAGGGGAGACCCAGGGGGATATTGGAGGGTTCTTAGTGAGGATCTTGTGAACGTTGTAAGCGTGGTTTGGGGTTGAGGTGTGAGAGAGAATCCTAGAGTATATGGTTGTAACTATTTATCATATAGTGGAACTTTCTCTGTCGTCCTGACGGCCCGTGGTTTTTACCCGATTTGGGTTTTCCACGTATATCTTGTGTTATGACTGATTCTTGTGTTATAACTGATTTATTTTCTCTCATCTATTTTTCTGCTATAGACTTTATTATTGCCATAAGTTATGGGCGTATATTAGGCATGACACTTCCGCAATCATCAGTTCAAATCCCCAACATGATTAATTGTTTGTTGGAAAATAGCAAAGTCCTGGACAGATGATACAAAATGAAATCCTAAACTTTCCAAGGGCTTCACCCATTTGCGAAATTGAATTCGTCGACTATAGTTGCAAGGAAACGCTCCGGTCTAAGTTTAATAAACATAGATAGTCATTTTACTATGCTGCCTTGAGATTATGATGTTAAGTTTTAAGACATATGCCAAGCTAAGCTAAGCTCTCTCAAATACATAAAATATTTGCAAAAATGGTATTCATTAATTTGCTGTTCTTAATTTCCCGTTGAAAATAGAAATAAATGGAGAGCAGTGTTCACTGATTACAACCGTTCCTGTAATGGTTATTTTTATCTTATGAGATCTACTCCAAGATATCATGGTCGATGGATCATGGTGCAGAAACTGGAAAATAAAGGTCAGTCTCTCAAATACAGGGGCACTAACTGTTAGCGCACAAACGTCACTACGCGGAAGCGTTGCCGGATAGAACACAAACAAACAATAGCAAAAGAATTAAGATGGAAGAAGAAAAATAATCCAATCACACACAACACAAGAGTTTTACGTGGAAACCCAAATCGGGAAAAAAACCACGGCCGTCAGGACGACAAGAAATCAATCCACTATGAAGAAAATTGTTACAACTTCACTCTCAGGATTTTTCTCTCTCTAACCTCAAACCCAATTACACCCAATGCTCTCTTTGAGATCTCTAATTAATTGCTAATTTGCTCCACACATAATAACCTAGCTATTATGGTCTATTTATATGAATTACAGGGAGTTTAAATCAACAAGGAAATCCTTTTCCTAAACATACAAGATTTCCTTGTTTCACATAAATAATATTTTCTATTTATGACAAGTTATCTTGTAAAGGAGAAATCCTTTTTCTATAAGAACTTCTAGAAACAAAACTATTTCCCTTTCCATTTAATCTTTCCTGATTCAACGTGTGTTTAAGATTGACTACGATTCAAGTTGCAGTTGGCCACCCGCTTCCTAAATCGTCTTGAATTACATCGCTCAGAAACCGCAATCCACGCGCCACCAAGTCACTACCGCTGTGCCATCCACAGCGCAACTCACAGCGTAGACTTCTTAGAACACAGCCGCTGTCCTTACCGCTGTCGATTCCCACAGCGCAAGGCACAACGGTTGCCTCCTGGAATGGGACCACTGTCCCTGCCGCTGTGGAAATTCACAGCGCAAGGCACAGCGGTTTGAACTGTTTTCAGTTTCTCCGATTCTTCAGTTCTTCAAATCTTCAAGCCTCCCTCAAACTCAATCTCAATCTCATACTTCCAAACATGTCCCATGTCTCCAGGAAGTCTCCGCATTGGTGAATTCCGTTTGGTAACCATTGGAAATTCGAGCAATATCCAACACTAACAGCCCAACAAAACAAACAAGACCCTGGAGAAATACATGGATCATTGACAACATTAATATCACCGGAACAAGCATAATTTATTAAAAATGCCTTGCAAATATATAGTAATCTATTTACCTTGTAGGAAGGTGGCTCAAGGTCTTAGTTCTCCTAAATCAAATCACTACACCACGTTCTATCTCGAGCAAGCCCTACTTGAGGTGCTAAATGGAATGAAATAAATTTTTGCTTCAAAACTAGCAAGTAGCAACCTACATTTAAGTCAAACAAAAACAAATATATGCCAAAGTTTGGAAAGTACTACATAAATTCTTTCAGATGAGGAAATATAGGTGCAATAGGCAGATCCACCTTGGCATAAACTACCCAGAATTGACTCTCTGCACTATCAAAAGCAGATTCATTATTCCTCCCAACATCATTGCCATTGTCTTCCTTTCAGTATCAAAATTAAGAAGCCATACCCCCTCCTTCAGTATCAAAATAGCTTTGTGTACAGCATCATCAAGCTCCATGTCTTCGATATATCTAAATGGAAATATGGACATAGTAAACTTCACATTAGTTGATTAAAACTATATATATATATATATATATATATATGAGTAATGCTAGGCTTTCCAAATTTCTTCTCAAATAGTGTTGGCACAGAAAATGTTAACGTCTTGTAAATCATGAGATTATGTGGTGAGTGACGTAATGTTGACACCTCACTTGCCAACACTACTTGAAAAGAAATTTGGAAAAAAATTGAGAAGCCTAGCATATATATATATATTCACCCTTGTTTCTTGTTTGCTCTGGTGATAGCTTTGTGCTTGTGTTTTGTTGGGGTTTCTTAGCCTTTTTGGCTTATTAATATATTAGCTGCTCAAAATATATGTTTTGTTAGGGTTTCTTAGCCTTTTAGGCTTATTAATATATTAGCTGTTCAAATATATATATATATATATATATATATATATATATATACGATTCTTTTCCTATCAGTGCGCACTGATAGAATTATATAATGATATTGAATGTGAGTCACTCATTTATAAAAGAGCTTTGACAAGTGCATACATACCAAGTCAAAGTATATAAAACGAGTGGTCCACATTCAATGTCCTTATACAATTTCATTATTGCGCATTTATGTGAAAATTTCCGTGTATATATATAGCAATTGAGAAGATATTGGGAACTTAAAATGTAAAAGAAATCAAGTCAACTACAGATATTCAACACAAATTATCGGAACAATATGCTACACAGATGTAAGTTAATATATACAATTTCAGACCTTACAAATCAGAAGGTTGGAATTGGCATCGTCAATTCATTTAATTAATTTTATCCATTGAATTGTTGCTTTGCTAGATTTAGGCTATTCGTAATTGTGTCAAAAACATTTATTTTATTATTTCAAAATATATTACAACTATCTAAGCCAACAACATAGCAAAGTAACACCGTTACTTTAATTAATTTTAGAAACCACCCATATGGACTAACACCGTTAGCATTTCGTTTGTGTTGACTGAGTTTAATAGTTAGAAAGTTTAAAATGTCTCTATTTAAGCTTCAATTGTATGAATTGACCATTATATCCTCATACTTTTACCGAATAAATTAATAAAATGATAAAAAGACGGGAATGTTAACTTGTAAAGAAGAAGTTATTTTATGGACAATTTTATCCCTAAAAATAGCAAAATTACAAGTAAACCAAAAGCATTTAAAATAAACCAGAATATATATTAATTTATGTATTTATTTGACTTTTTTTTATAAATCCAAACAAATACTCATTTTCAATATTTTTGGTTCATTTGTAATTTATTATTTTAAACTTTTTAATATTCAAACTCAGTCAACACAAACGGAATGTTAACGGTGTTAGTTATTAGGGGAGGTTTCTAAAATAAAAGCATTTGTATACATCTAATAATAGTTCAAAATCATCCTCGCAGTGGAAGTGCACGGAGGCTTGTAAAAGTGGCCTTACATGAAGCTGCCAAAAAGAGAGAAATGAGATACTCAGATTTGAAGAAGATTGATCGTGGTGTCCGCAGGCACTTCCATGACGACATCACAGTCATAGTTGTATATCTCGATACGAATCTAGTGAGTCGAGCCAGTTCAGTGAAAGGCCCTTCTCTGTCTGTGAGAGGGGGCGGTGTAAACATACGGGTAAAGACTCTGGCCCCCTGCGGCACTCCTGTGGAACTCAACACAACATAATAGAGCTGTTCTTGGAAATTTCATGACTATATCAGCTGGTATATGCAATCCCATTCATGAGAGATAGAAAGGTGAAAAGTCTTTAAATTAAGATTTTAATGTGCAATTAATGTAACATTTTTAACTTGAAGGACATGTATTCTATTTAGTTTCTCTAAGCACTTTGGAGCTAGACAAAGAAAAAAGAAGAAAGAATCAAGAGAGCATAAGCTGCAAAGGTAACAACATTAAAAGATTCTTTCTTTGGACAATCCTACCATCTCTACCCATTCAATTTACTTTTTTTTTTTTTTTTCCTTTCCCCTCCTTTATTTTTGCATTTTTGGCTTTTGTAAATTATGTGAAACAATATATCCCTGAAAATCAAATAAGTCTATGTACTTGTTTGCTTGTTTATGTTCCAAAAAAAAATATTAACCCTTATTATTATTTAAACAGCAACCCAAAAATCCAAACTTATTATTATTTAAAAGCCTTTTTTTTTCTCAGAATCATCTCATATGTTTCTGTTAGAATTTAGAAACTCTCAGTTTGATCAAAACTTCCAACTGACTACCTTTTTCTTCTTGTTTTTTGGGGTTTCTACTATTTTTCTTCTTCTTTTCATCCAAAAACCCACGAGAAAACCCTCAATTCCTGCTAAATACTTGCAAATTCCCCATCTGGGTTTCTCAACCGACGTCTCAAAATCCAATTTTGACTTTTCATTAATCTCATTATTATTATTAATTTTGTTTCAGATGGTTTAAGCTGCTTTAATCCTCAATTCCGATGAGTGAACCCAGGGCCGGACCCACATAGAGACCAGATGGTGCCCGTGCCCCATCTCAAATTTTCAAAAAAAAAAATCATTTTCTGTTTATATATATATATATATATATATATATATATATAATATCACAATAACACACTATAACATATGTTGTTACATAGCACTGTTGGTTTATTGTCTTCATTTTTTTAGTTTTAGTCACTGGTTCAATTCTCAGCGTAAGTAAAACAAATACTTTTTAATATCTATTTATTTTACACTCATTTTCAATTCCTTTATCAAATTTCCATTTTCTTCTACAACAAAATAATCCATTTTCTTTTTCCCTTCATTGTTAAATTCTTAACTACCCTTAATTTGTGGTTTACTTAATTCAATTTTATTACATAGTAAATTATCTTATCTATTATTATTTTGAAATTTTCTTATTTCTAATATTTTTAGTTTGACATACCTAACACATCCAATCAATAAACCCTAAAATCTCAAATTTAAATTTATTATATTAAAATAGTCCATCTATTATTATAATTCATTTTATTTTATCCTTTATATTTTTCTTTGTTTTATTATTCTAATTTATTTATTATCAATAATTAGAAAAATAAAAAATTCAAAAACATTTCTAGTAGTATTTATTAATCAATTATTTTTGTATAAATTTAAAGTGAATTCACTACAAATACAAAACAAATTTTTTGATTATAAAACTATATTTTAATTTTTTTTACTAATAAATACTATAATTTTTCATTGTTCATGTTGTTTTTCTTGTTATTGTTTATTTTTTTAATATTTTATTTCTTGTTTTTAGTTCTTTTAAATGTAAGATTATTTAATTCATTTCGTGTAAGTATTCTATTTTTTTATTATTAAAAATTCATTATACCATCATTTTTTATATAAAAAAACACATTTTATTATGATTTTAAATTTTCATTAATTTTTTTAAAATAATTGTTTTTTGTTCAAGTGCCCTACCTTGTTAAAATTTCTGGATCCGCCACTGAGTGAACCCCTATTGCTTCCAGAGTTCCAGGTATTCACCACTTCTTCCATGAAATCCCACTACCTTTGCATTAGTACATGCAGGAGCTAGAGTTGAAGAATGTTCCAATTTCAGTTCCAAATGGTACGGTCCATATTTTCCTTTATTAGTATAAAAAGAAATAGAGCGCACTACTTGATAATCCACACAGCAATTTAATTTCCGTCAAAAGCCCCGTAAAATCCTAAGAGGCCAACCAAGTTCTCTGGGGAACATTTGTCCGTGTCCAGTTCAATCTGTAATTAATATATGGTCCAATTAAATTCCTAATTATAATTTAACGCAACATTTTAATTATATATATATAATTTATAAGAGAGTATATAATTTATAAGAGAGTACGTAGCTATATAGCTAAGGTTTCCATTCCATAATCCATATCATCTTACTTGATATATAGTAGTAACACCTTCTCCACCGTGCTTGTTGGACAAGACTACTGGTGTTGAGTCGAAGTAATCTTCGCTCTCGTATCGATAATGTATTGCATGAATTACTCCATTTCCAACATGCACATCAATTTCCATGATACGGCCTTGCAAACGACCATCATCCCATGCCTTACCTTTGTTTCCTCCCCAAGGCCTCATTTCTCATGATATGTCCTTGTTCATTGTTATTGCACTGATAACCTATATATATATATATATATATATATATATATATATAATGAAAAAGCAATATATATCGGTACTAGCCTGCAACACTATGCATGGTATAATATTAATTTCTTTATTAGGAATAACATATTAATTAATAATTTAACCTTGGAGGTCACAATCGGTGCTGGGGATCTTTATATGTAATAGACCCTTATAGGGTCTGTAAGAAACTCACTTTTGTGATTGACTTGTTTCATGACAAATCACATTGGAGATGTTTATGTAACGGGTAGCATAGGTTCTCGAAGACATGCTTCCGATCATCCCAAAGAGCTTCAAGAGAGGTAGTTCACTTGTCCTTAACTCTTGAAGAGATTTAGTTGCACACACTCACATTCTATGCATTTGTATTGACATGCATGTATGGTTGAACACACACACACACACACACACACACACACACACACACACACACACACACACACACACACACACACACACACATACACACTTCTTGCATTTTGGAGTTGATGGGCTGCACAGTGGGTTAGGCGACATGCAATGCCACTTGTACATGTCGCCTGACAAGTCGCCTTAGACTTGAGTTTTTCCTACAGTGTGTTAGGCAACATGCAAGGCCACTTGTGCATGTCGCCTCCAATGTGGCCTTAGTCTTGACATTTTTCCTCCAGTATGTTAGGCGACTTCATAGGCGACTTGGGCATGTTGCCTTACATGTCACCTCAGGCAACGTGTTTTCTTTCCAGTGTGTTAGGCGACTTAGTCATGTCGCCTTGCATGTCGCCTATGTTACCCGAAATGGGCATTTCAGGTATTTCACACCAGCTCGTTTTTGGTCTCTATAAATTCTTCATCTTCTCCACCATTTAACCCTAGAGCTTCAGAAATTGATTTTTAGAGAGAGGAAGTGGTTCCTTAGTGAGAGAAGTTCAAAGAGTTGTCTTTGACTCTTAAAACCCAAACACCCGCATCCATTCATTATTCAAGCATCATCTAGCTTCATTTAGGATGTTTCTAAGCATAGGTCTTCTTCAACATATTTGACTTGGTAAGTAGAACACCATTCTCATACATTCTTGTGTTCTTACTTAACAAGAAATCTCTCTTATAACTTGTTTGCATCTAGATTTAGATTTTAATTACAAGTTGAGATATTTGTTGATGTTTGGGTTGTTGTATTGTGATAGCTAATATTTAGGACATATTTGCCCTCTAGCTAATTAGGACTCATTGATTACATTTGTTAATTGCATTTATTGTCCTTGCCATTTTATGTGATAACATGTGTTGATATGGCTTTGTGTTGATGACTAGATTTTAGACTTGCATATCTATATCTAGTTAGGTCTTTATGAGCATTCATATTGCTCATAAAGACATTGATATCTAGGATTTGTACTTAGTGTCATCTTAAATCCCTAGATAAGCATTTAGTGTTGCCTAGCATTATTTGCATTTTGAATATTCATATATTCACTTAGGTTGTTAATCTGTTCTTGAGAGTTAAGTCCTGTGACTACAAGGTGTAGTGCACAAGCAAGTGAAGTCTTGCAACCAAGGTGTGGTTGGCAAACAAAGTGATCAAGGATTCACTATAAATGCCCGTTGGGTAGTAGTGGTGGGTTAGTGACTGGGAATGGTGTGACTAGAGGTCAACCTAGGTTGTAAACATCATTACAATAGTGGATTTAAGGATCGTGTGTGGCTAGAAGGATAGCCCGTGGTTTTTCCCTTGTTGAAGGGTTTCCACGTAAAAATCAAGTGTTATTTATATTCCGCACTTTTACTTGATTTTGTATGTTTGTTTATGTTGGGTTATATTATTAATATTGACTAATCGAAAAATTGGTAATAATCGATTAACAACCCATTCACCCCCCTCTAGGTTGTTAGACACAAGCTTAGAGTGTATTTTCAGGGTCGATGAAATTGCCTTGTCTTCCAAAAAACCCAATTATTGTTACATGTATTCATTCCACAACGTTAATAAATCAACATCCCACATTCATCTAACGCCTTGTTACCATCACACATATCCAACGCTGCCTTGACTTCCTCTAGGCTGAATTCCACTTCCAGACACTGCCTCTCCACCTCTGATATTCTTTTGATGTTTGCAAGAGACAAACTTGGCCTATTACAGTATTCTTTTTGAAAATGCATCTTGAAGAAGTTACTAATGCCACTGCTAATCAAGGATGGATCCTTTACTGATACCTCATTCAAGAACACTTCACTTATTAGATTTCTTGTCTTTCGTCCATTGGCCATGCTGTGGAAAAAGCTTGTGTTTCGGTCACCTGCCTTCAACCAAACTATCCTAGCTTTCTGCCTTCACTACTGCTCTTCACATCTCATGCATTTCCACAAATCTTTCACAATCTTCAAACGCCTCATTCTGCTCCCCTCCGTCCACCCATCTCTTTCAGCTTGTAAATCTAACGCTGCCAGCTTTTCCTCAAAAGCACAAAACCCTTCGATCCCTTCGATCCCTTAACGACACATGAGGACCAGCTTTTAAGAGCTTCCTTTATCATCTCTTTCTCTTCCAGCCACCAATTAAAAAAACGGAACGGGCCAGGTCCCATGGTATACCAGAGTCACCAATCATCATCAGGTTGTGATCGGAAAGGCTTCTAGGGAGCCCTGTTTGTCTCAAATTAGGGAACCACATCAAAATTATAGGAGAAAGAAGAAAGCGGTCCAGTCTCGCCCAAGCTTCATCTACCATGTTATTGCAAACATCGAAAATGGAGAGCTGATAACGAGGGAGGATTGATAGTGAAGCTAGATTTTGAGAAAGCCTACGACAACGTTGATCACGAGTTCCTGGATACCATGATAATGGGTATGAGTTTTAGTTCTAAATGGAGAGGATGGATTAAGGAATGCGTTGCCTCCCCTCTGTTGTCGGTTCTAGTGAATGGAAAGGCAACCCCACAGTTTAAGGTTGAGAGGGGGTTGAGGCAAGGAGATCCCTTATCTCCATTTTTGTTCAATATTATGGTGGAAGGATTGAACCATTTGATCCTTAAAGCTAGTAATTTGGGCTTGTTTAAAGGTGAAGATTTTGATGACAATAGGGTGCACATTACGCATCTCCAATTTGCGAATGACACAATTCTCTTCATTAAACCTCGCACGGATTACCTCCTAAATGCGAAAAGAGTCTTGCGTTGTTTTGAGTTGATTTCGGGGTTAAAAATAAATTTCCACAAGTCATGTGTTGTGAAGGTTGGTAATGAGAGAGATTTTGAGCAAACTCAATGGGCGTCAATTTTTAGATGCAATAAAGCAACCTTGCCAATATCTTATCTTGGCTTTCCTCTAGGGGGAAGACCGGGAGCTAAGGATTTATGGACTCTTTTGGTGAAAAAAATTGAGACGCGTTTAGTTCCTTGGAAAAGAAAATTTTTGTCTAAAGGAGGTCGTCTAGTTTTGATTAAAGCTGTAATGTCCAATATACCATCTTACTATCTTTCTCTATTCAAGATCCCAGTGGATGTGGCCCTCAAGATTGAAAAGCTTCAACGAAGTTTCTTGTGGGGTGATGGGGTCCTCAAGAAGAAAATGCATGTGGTTAATTGGGATGATGTGTGTAAAGATAAGTCTATGGGTGGTCTAGGCATTGGGAGGATTCTTGACAAAAATAAAGCAATGGTAGCCAAGTGGTTTTAGAGATTTGGGAGAGAGGATAATTCTTTGTGGAGGACTGTCATATGTTTGAAATATAAGGTTAATCAAAAAGCCATGTTTTGGAATTGGAGAGGATCCAAATTTGTGTCTTATTTTGTGAAATCCATGGCTAGCTTAATGAAGGACGGTTCTAAGACGAAAAAGCTAATTTTTGAGTGTTTCATCACGATAGTGGGCAACGGAGAAAGAGTTCAATTCTGGACTGAGTTGAAAGTGGAAGGTAGATCGTTAAAAGAAGCGTTTCCTCGTTGTTATGCGTTGGCGGTTATGAAGAGTGGAACTATTAGAGAGTTTGGCTCGTGGTTTGGGACAGGTTGGAAGTGGAACATCCCTCTGAGAAGGCCGCCTTTCGATTGGGAACAGGACCAATGGAGGTGTTTATGCACGGTCTTAGACTACATTTCGATTCGCAGACAGTTTTCAGATGCAATTGCATGGTCTGCCAACTCGAATGGGATTTTCTCGGTTGGTTCTTTTCGCAGGACGTTAGAGGCTACTGTCGGTGACTCAATTTCAGTCCCAAAGATGGTTTGGCAAGGTCTGTCCCCTCCAAAGATTGAGATTTTCTTATGGCAATTATAGAAATGGAGAGTCCTGGTCAAAGAGGTCATCCATAGATTTGGTATGGTCGGGTTTTGGACCAACAATGCTTACTGTGTAAGGCTGGTAATGAATCATGTGATCACCTCTTCTTGGATTGTTCTTGGTCGAATCCCATATGGGCTATGTGCATGTCTTGGTGGGGAGTTAGTTTTTGCAAAAATAAGTCAGTAAAAGATTGGATGACTGGATGGTCTGGAATATGTCTTGCTCCAAAATTTGAAAGGGTGTGGGGCTCTTTGTTTGGAGCAATTGTGTGGACCATTTGGGAGTGTATAAACAATCTTATTTTTGAAGGTCAAAATTCAAGTGTAGAACAATCTATTGACACGGTAAAATTTCATGTCGTGTGGTGGTTCAATCATTTGGGGAATGGTTCGACGGATTCGATAGACGCGTTACTTCGCAATGTTCAGGAGCTTTGTGTTGATCACAAAAAGATTAATAAAGCTAGGCTTGTTGATTGGATCCTTCCTCATGTAAACATCTTGAAGTTCAATGTTGATGGGTCGGTAAGAGGAAAACCAGGGATAGACAGTATTGGAGGAGTTCTGAGAGACTCGAATGGCAGAATCATATGCCTTTTTTCTCAATTCCTGGGGATTATAGACTCCAATTCTACAGAATTAAGAGCTATCAATAAAGTGGTAGAGTTTTGTGCTTCGAATACTCAATTGCAAGGGTGGGAAATCTCGGTGGTAAACGACTCCAAAGTGGCGGTCGCTTGGGCTAATAAGGGTGACTTTGGGAGTGTGGAGCATGCGAGCACCATTAGGGAAATTAGAGACAGTTTAAACGCAGCAGGTGGTTTAGAGGTGGTGTTTGAGCCAAGAATTTTCAACTCCTTTGCAGATAGTCTTGCGAAGATGGGCTCGAGTCAGGCTGGGGATTTTGTAGAATGGGCGGATTGGTGACCTTCGTCTCTTGTTTACTTGGTCTTTGGGTGGGCGTCTGGTGGTCCTCGTCATGTCTCTGTTTTGGAGTTGTTTTGGCTCTGTTTGGGTCTGCCCATGTGTCATTGTTTTGATTGTTGTCCTTCTATGAAGGCTCTGCTTGCTGTTCCTTTTAGCCTTTAGCGTGTAGGGCTTAATTCCATGTTGTTTCCTAGCTTCTTAGCCTTCTTTTTTCTTTTAAATAAAGACTTTCACCTTTCAAAAAAAATAATTTGTGCGTATATATAAAACAGTTAATACTTAATTTCCTGTTGGTTCTTTCCACCACGACCATGCACCAAAATTCTCTGAAGTTTTATCTCTGCTATTTTCATTAGCATGTTTGAAATGGAGCTAATCAACAACATCTGAATAATAGATTATCATTAGCATGTTTGAAATGGAGCGAATCAACAACATCTGAATAATAGAATGTTATCTCTACAATCCCACTATTTGGACAGTAATGTTAGGATTATGCTCAATAGCAAGAGTGTAATATTGTAATTGACAATCTTTTCATATTAATAAAGTGTTTTCTGATTCTTACAAATACTTATAGCATTTATTATTATAATTGTCAAGGTAAATAATCATAAGGTCAAAAGACTATGAGAAATGAAGAATTGTTCATACATCCGGATATGTGTGAGGTAGACATAATTCTTTAGTTAGTCTTGAATAACGTTCACAACTTAAGTTAAAGGTTGGGCACCTCTATCTTGATCAAGTTGTAGAATTCTTTTACTAGCATTTGAGTGGGATCAAATGAGTTATGATGAGTCTAAAATCATCGAAAGGTTTTCGAGTAAAAGAATCTAGTGCACTGGGTGCATTGAACAGGATCACAATGAAATACTTTATCTAGAACCGTCACTAGATATAAGTCTTTTCATTATTAGGACAATCGGAGAGTCGATCTTAATCCTGAGATAAATGATGGACTTATGGTTGCAAGTGTTATCATTTGAGCTATCAATGAGTACGATTATATAGCATTGTCTATCCTCGATAGTTTGGTGGTATTCATTTGTTAATCGATAGAGGACTTCATTTATAGATATGGACATCGTGACTCCATTTATTAAATGAGAGTATAATATCATCATATGGATGTTTTGAGGTATTGGATATTAAATCTCAACGTTGAGTTTTCAATAATGATTATTGAAGACATGGCTTCTGGACAAGTCAAAATATCCAAGTTCAAAATGTGGTCATATGAGGAAATATGGTAACTTGGAGAGCTATAGGCGGTCTATGAGCTCTTGGCGATTACTGATATTATTCACGAGGATACACCATCTCCTATAAGATTGTCTAGGGTATGCATGAGAAACATCTCCTTATTCTATCTTTATTTAAGAGTTCAATTTTAGCTCTTTAGTGGAATGAGTTAAAATTAATAGATCGTACCTAAGTGAATCATTTGTTGATTGTGATTAGGTTATGTCTATTGAAGCTTAAATTTAGATAGCCCGCCAAGATCCACAATCCACACGTACTTGCATGTATCACTTGATATATTCTACCAGACCAATTTATGGGTCCATCTAGAATTGCATTTAATATATTAAGAATATAATATGTTTATTATTTATTTAATGGGCTGCTCTATTATATTAATATATTAAAAGGAGACATGTGGGCTTGTTTCTTTTAGTAAGAATAAGTCTGGTTCACATGTGGGCTTTTATTTAAAGTCTAATGGATTAAATAAAATAAGAAAAATAATATTAGGCCCATGTATATATGGTGTGGGCGGCAAGGCTAATAAAATATCCCAAGATATTATTTTATTTTATTGTTTTGATTAAATGGAAATTAATTAATTATTTAATTAATTAATAGTTTAAATCAAAATCTTTTCCTGATCAGTAAATAAAATACTATGTGTTGGATTAAGGTTAGAATTCTTTTAAGTGATAGGAGTCCTAATGTGATAAGGATTAAGTCCACATACACTCTATACCACACAAAGAATTCGGCCACCCTAGTCCTATAAGGGTTAGGATTCTTAAATTGATAGGAATTAGGGAAAAGCACAATTCCTTTTCAAGTAAGGAAATTGGCCAACCTTAGATTTCCTACACAAAGAATTCGGCCAACCCTATTTTGAGAAGGAGAAATTTCGGTCACCTTATAAATATAAGGTGATAAATTTCAGCCACCTAGAAGCTTGAGTGAGAGAGATTTTTGTTTGCTTTGAAAATAAAAATCTTACTCAATACACATAGAATTTCGGCCAAGAGAGAAAAAGAAAAATAAGTTCTCATTCGATAGTGCACTTGCAAGCCTTTAACATCAAAAGGTTTTGTGCACACTTTCGATTTAGGGTTACGCGAGTTCCAATCATATCGATTGTGAATTCAAAAGTGACCGGAACTATTTTTCTAGGCTCTTGGTGTTTTGGGATTGAAGATCAGGATCAGAAGTTCCATACATCCATTCTCAGGTAAGCAATTCAAAGAAAAAAAGGAGACCACGCTCCTAGGTGATTCACGTACGTGCTAGGATTGAAGATCTTGCGGATTACCATCAACGTAAGTCAATCGGATCACGCGACAAGAGATATTTAACTCTAACCGTATATTTGTGTTTAATTAATTAAAGGGTTAAGGTTCAAATTGAAAATACACAAAGTGTGTCTAATACAACATAAAAGGAGGGTGAATAGGTTTTAGTTGATTTATTACCAACTTTTCGACTTAATCAATTTTAATAGTCCTACCCCATATTAGCAATTAATCAATCCAATATAAATATGCGGAAAACAATAAAAACACAAGGATTGATTTACGTGAGAAACCCTCCAACTGGGCAAAACTCACGGGCTATCCTTCTAGCCACATACGGTCTTCAAATCCACTATTTGAACGAAAGTTTACAACCTAGGTTGACCTCAAGTCACACCTACTTGGTCACTAACCCTTTCACTCTACCCAACGGGCCTTTAATAGTGATTCTAGACCACAAGCTTATGCACTAACCCACTTAGTCACAGAGCTTAACAATCAATGAAGAGGTTAAACAACCTATGTGAATATGTAAAAGATATTCAAACATGCAATTAATGCTAGGCAACACTAAATGCTTATCTAAGGATTTAAAGATGTCAATGAATGCAAATCCTAGATATCAATATCTAAATGCAAATGCAAGAAGATTTAGCTAGAAGGGTAAAATCGTCCTAAATGCTAGCTATCAATGAACAAAGCTCTCAACCAACAAACAACAACTCAAACATGTTATAAATGCTAATAAACATAAAGATATGCAATAAAATCATATAAAAGAGCTAGCCCTAGGCAAACAAGAGCATAAATGAATACAATGAGATTTATGGCATGTTCAAGTTACCTAGTCAATGAAAGCAAGAAGAATCCATGATGAGATGATGCTTGTAAGATGTTAGATGCACATGGATTTGTGTTTGGTTGAGTAAAGATGAGTTCTTGGGAGTTTCTCTCTCTAAAGAAAGCTTGGCCTCTCAAAAATGGCTTCTTGAACTCATAAAAACGAGCAAGGAAGAATAGAGAATATATATAGGAGCCCTAGTCAAAACTGCGTCGTTTTGAACATAGGGCACAGAAACCCGTCAATACCGCTTGATGAACCGCGTCACAGGCAAGTGTCCAGACCGCGGTACACACAGCAGTGCACCGTTTGGACAACAACGCGGTGTAAGGCGCTGTGCATGCAGGTGCACAGGCCGCGGTATGGGCAACAGAGGCCTACTGGACAACACCGCGACTTGGATCGCTATGCGTGCAAGTGTACAAGAAGCGGTACAGGAAGCATGACCCTACTGAGGTATACCGCTCTGAATGCCGCGGTGCAAGCATGTCTTGCCAAGCGGTCTAGGCAGCGGTAAGAGAAGAAATTCTCTTTTTCGGGGCAAACTCAACACACTAAGAGATGTGCAAAAAGTGCAAGTGTGGAGTGTGAAAAGTGGCATACAAAGCATCATTCAATTACATGAAGATAAGAATATAATGCATGCAAGTGAGTGTGTGCAACTAGATCTCTTCAAGGAAAGTTAAACAAGTGAGATACCTTTGAAGTGCTCTTGAAAGAGATGATGTCCTTGAAGCTTGATCACACTCAAGAGGCCTAATTTACCCTTACAAAAATAATCCCCAATGTGGTTTGTCAACGAAATAAGCCAATCAAAATATGAGGAACTTACAATCTCCCCCTTTGGCTATTTCGTGACAAAACCACCACTTACAAATCATCCTCACAAAAAAAATAAAAACTAGAGGTCAACAAAAAGATATTCTACATTACAAATTGATACCTAGATACTAGGTCTTCAAAACTTCAAGCTCTTGTAGAATAGCCACATTCCCTGCAAAACAACGAGACTACACTTTCCAAAACAAGTGTATGTGAGGTGATCAAAAGTGACAATAAATAAAAGCAATTTGCATAATAAAAGAAAGCTGCAAAGAAAGTTGCAACATGCAACATGCAACTGCTCCCCCTAAATAGGTTAACTCCCCCTCAATGGGACAATCCCCCCAAACATGCAACATGCAAATGCTCCCCCTAAATAGGTTAACTCCCCATCAATGGGACAATCCCCCCAAATATGCAACCCCCTTAAATAAACCACATTACTCCCCATTTTTATCATGAGATAGGCAAAGGAGTATTCCCCAACCGGGTCACTTTAGCAAAGAGAGTTATTTGCAAGATAAGTGCATAATCATATACAACAACTTTATGCAACTTAATTAATTAAGAGAGAATCATTGAGGGTTTATTCTTAAGAAGAAAATGTGTGACTTAGTTGCTTTGGATGTAAGACATGTAACATCATAGTTCAAGCAAATGGTATTTGGCAAAGAGAATATCAAAAGAGTTCCAAAGGAATTCAAACCAATTTGCACCCTTTTGCCATAATTAAACAAGATATAGCATTTAAATTTTTGAGCACACACAAGCAACCATGTCAATCCTTAATGGTCAATCAAGACATGGATATAAAATCCTTATTAATTGAATAGATATAGAATCTTTATTGGTTGGTTGTTGTCTTGTTCAACCATTAAGATAAGACCCAAAGCTAAATTGGATGAGACATCCTTATTTATTGCATGGACACAAGTTCCTTATTGAGTTTAGCTTTGTCAAGGTGCTTCCACACACATTTGCACACACAATTCATGCATAATAGTTTAGCATGTCAAAATCAAGTCACATGTCATGGAGATAAACTTTAGGTCATTCAAATGTACTTCCCAATCAATTCTCCTAATCCAAAAATCCCCATTTTTATCATGAGATAGGCAAAGGAGTATTCCCCAACCGGGTCACTTTAGCAAAGAGAGTTATTTGCAAGATAAGTGCATAATCATATACAACAACTTTATGCAACTTAATTAATTAAGAGAGAATCATTGAGGGTTTATTCTTAAGAAGAAAATGTGTGACTTAGTTGCTTTGGATGTAAGACATGTAACATCATAGTTCAAGCAAATGGTATTTGGCAAAGAGAATATCAAAAGAGTTCCAAAGGAATTCAAACCAATTTGCACCCTTTTGCCATAATTAAACAAGATATAGCTTTTAAATTTTTGAGCACACACAAGCAACCATGTCAATCCTTAATGGTCAATCAAGACATGGATATAAAATCCTTATTAATTGAATAGATATAGAATCTTTATTGGTTGGTTGTTGTCTTGTTCAACCATTAAGATAAGACCCAAAGCTAAATTGGATGAGACATCCTTATTTATTGCATGGACACAAGTTCCTTATTGAGTTTAGCTTTGTCAAGGTGCTTCCACACACATTTGCACACACAATTCATGCATAATAGTTTAGCATGTCAAAATCAAGTCACATGTCACGGAGATAAACTTTAGGTCATTCAAATGTACTTCCCAATCAATTCTCCTAATCCAAAAATTCATGTTTGAACATAGAGGTGACATGGATTACAAACCAAGCAAGGCACACTTATTGAATAAAAAGCCATATAAGAATATATATAAGCACAACCGAAAATACTCAAGCAATTAATAAAGAAGCATAAAGTTGATCAAGTTTTTGCTTATTTTAACATGCAAGGTTGCTCTCTTTGCTTGAGCTCCCCATAAGGGGTCAATCACCAAAACTCATCAAGGCATATGACAAATTCCAATAGACCTACTAAGTGACGTGAACCTAGTTGAGTCTAAAGGCTTTGTAAATAAATCCGCTAGTTGATCATTAGTGCCCACATGCTCAAGTGTAATGCATTTGTTTTCAACTAGTTCTCTAATGAAATGATGTCTAATGTCTATATGCTTTGTCCTAGAGTGCTGAACCGGATTCTTTGAAATGTTAATTGCACTCATGTTATCACAATAAAGGGTTAGAATACCTTGATCAAAGCCATAATCCACAAGCATTTGCTTCATCCAAAGGAGTTGTGTGCAAGCACTCCCGGCGGCTATGTATTCCGCTTCAGCTGTGGATAGAGAGATGGAATTTTGATTCTTGCAAAACCATGAGACCAAGTTGTTGCCTAGGAAGAAGCAACCGCTCGATGTACTCTTCCTATCATCATAATTTTCTGCCCAATCTGCATCACTAAAGCTAACTAAGCTAGCATTAGTGTCAAAAGAGTACCATATCTCATAGTTGGATGTCTCATTCACATATCGAATGTTTCTCTTCACTGAGGAGAGATGGGATTCCTTGGGATCCGCTTAGTACCTAGCACACACACCCACACTAAAGGCTATATCGGGCCTACTTGCGGTCAAGTAAAGCAAGCTACCAATCATGCCACGATAAAGACTTTGTTCCACACTCTTACCACTAGCATCCTTGCTTAGTTTCAAGTAGAGATGCACATTTTCTCCCGGATCCCCAAATCCCCACATCCCCATCCCCATTTGGGGAATTATTTTTGGGGAAAAATGGGGAATGAGGTGGGGATGGGGATGATTTTCATCCCCAAATTGAAATGGGGATGGGGATGGGGGGAGGTCCCCCCATCCCCATTTCCCCATTTCCCCTATAAATATATTGAAATGGGGATGGGGTTGGGGGGAGGTCACCCCATCCTTATTTTCCCATTTCCCCCAAATCATATATAAATAAATAAATATATTATATAACATTTTATGATTTTATTATGTATTGTAATGCACATTTTATGATTTTATTATGTATTTATAATGCACTAATGGATTTTAATTTTAATTTGTAATTGAATTATTTTTTTTTAATTTTTAATTTTTAATCAAAAGGGAGAATGTGGAAACGGGGAAATGGGGAAACGGGGAAAAATGGGGAAAAATGGGGAAAACGGGGAACTGGGGTTGGGGATGGATATACCTCCCCCTAAAATTCCCCATCCCCATTTTCCCTAAATGGGGAAATGGGGGGGGGGGATGGGGGAAGGGTCTGGGAAGTGGGGATGGGGATGGGGGGACCTATATCCATCCCCATTCCCCAAATGTGCATCTCTAGTTTCAAGGTGGTACTCATGGGTGTGTCACAATGTTTAGCATTCTCAAGGCCAAACTTCTTCACTAGGTTCTTAGCATACTTAGCTTGGGATATGAAAATCTCATCATGCAATTGCTTGATTTGAAAACCTAGGAAGTAATTTAGCTCTCTAACAAGACTCATCTCAAACTCATGAGACATGACATCAACAAATTGTTGGACTTTGGATTTGTTGGATTTGTTGGTGGAGCCAAAAACAATATCATCAACATAAATTTGAGCTATGAAAAGCTCATCTTTGTTTCTCTTGATGAATAAAGTTTTATCAACACTACCCCTAGTGTAGTCATTGTCAATAAGAAATTGAGTGAGGCGCTCATACCAAGCCCTAGGTGCTTGTTTCAACCCATATAAAGCCTTCTTGAGGCGATAGACATGATTGGGGTGGTGTGGATCCACAAACCCCTTGGGTTGCTCAACAAACACTTCCACATGCAAGAAACCATTGAGAAAGGCACTCTTAACATCCATTTGATGCAATTTGAACTTGTGCACACATGATATGGATAAAAGAAGCCTTATGGACTCAAGACGGGCAACCGGAGCAAAAGTCTCCTCAAAGTCAATACCCTCAATTTGAGAGTATCCTTGTGCTACAAGTCTAGCCTTGTTGCGCACAATGTTGCCATTCTCATCCGACTTGTTCCTATATACCCATTTGGTGCCTATGATATTAGTATCCTTGGGTCTAGGAACAAGAGTCCAAACCTCATTTCTTTCAAATTGGTTTAGCTCTTCTTGCATGGCAAGAACCCAAAACTCATCATTCAAGGCTTCATCAGCCTTTTTGGGTTCAATTTGAGAGGTGTAACAAGTATAGCTAATTTGATTAGCTATTTAACGCCTAGTCCTAACACCCTCATTCATATCTCCAAGAATGTCATTCTTGTTGTGGAGATGTCTAACCCATGGAGCGGGTTCTTTAGAGTCCAATGATGGATCTCTATCAAGAGGTTGAATGACCTCTTCATCAAGACTTAACTTCACATCAATTGAAGTCTCACCATTCTTCTCCAAGGAAGAATCATCAAGCACAATGACCTCCTCATCATGGTCTCTAGTCTTAGGCCTACAATCATCTATGACAACATTAGATGATTCCATGACACTCCGAGTTTTTAAATTGAAAACTCTATAGGCCTTACTATTAAGGGCATAGCCAATGAAAATCCCATCATCACTCTTGGCATCAAACTTGCCAAGTTGATCTCGGTCATTTAGAATGTAGCATTTGCTCCCAAATGAGTGGAAGTAGCTAACATTTGGCTTCCTACCCTTCCATAATTCATAGGAGGTTTGCCTAGTACCGGGCCTTCCATAATCCTATGTGAATATGTAAAAGATATTCAAACATGCAATTAATGCTAGGCAACACTAAATGTTTATCTAAGGATTTAAAGATCTCAATGAATGCAAATCCTAGATATCAATATCTAAATGCAAATGCAAGAAGATTTAGCTAGAAGGGTAAAATCGTCCTAAATGCTAGCTATAAATGAACAAAGCTCTCAACCAACAAACAACAACTCAAACATGTTATAAATGCCAATAAACATAAAGATATGCAATAAAATCATATAAAAGAGCTAGCCCTAGGCAAACAAGAGCATAAATAAATACAATGAGATTTATGGCATGTTCAAGTTACCTAGTCAATGAAAGCAAGAAGAATCCATGATGAGATGATGCTTGTAAGATGTTAGATGCACATGGATTTGTGTTTGGTTGAGTAAAGATGAGTTCTTGGGAGTTTCTCTCTCTAAAGGAAGCTTGGCCTCTCAAAAATGGCTTCTTGAACTCATAAAAACGAGCAAGGAAGAATAGAGAATATATATATAGGAGCCCTAGTCAAAACTGCGTCGTTTTGAACATAGGGCACAGAAACCCGTCAATACCGCTTGATGGACCGCGTCACAGGCAAGTGTCCAGACCGCGGTACACACAGCAGTGCACCGTTTGGACAACAACGCGGTGTAGGGCGCTGTGCATGCAGGTGCACAGGCCGCGGTATGGGAAACAGAGGCCTACTGGACAACACCGCGACTTGGATCGCTATGCGTGCAAGTGTACAAGAAGCGGTACAGGAAGCATGACCATACTGAGGTATACCGCTCTGAATGCCGCGGTGCAAGCATGTCTTGCCAAGCGGTCTAGGCAGCGGTAAGAGAAGAAATTCTCTTTTTCGGGGCAAACTCAACACACTACGAGATGTGCAAAAAGTGCAAGTGTGGAGTGTGAAAGTGGCATACAAAGCATCATTCAATTACATGAAGATAAGAACATAATGCATGCAAGTGAGTGTGTGCAACTAGATCTCTTCAAGGAAAGTTAAACAAGTGAGATACCTTTGAAGTGCTCTTGAAAGAGATGATGTCCTTGAAGCTTGATCACACTCAAGAGGCCTAATTTACCCTTACAAAAATAATCCCCAATGTGGTTTGTCAACGAAATAAGCCAATCAAAATATGAGGAACTTACACAAATCTTTAGAAAAATTTTAAACTATACGAAAATCTACTTTTCGCCTTCCGCTGCGGTTTTAGTTAATTTTTCCCTACAAGTAATCCCAGTCACGTCCCCCATTGACCTCCCCATAGCTCTCCCTTGATTGGAGATCGATCCTGGTTATGGCTACTTCCCTGCAGAAAATAATTAAAAGAAAGAGAGAGAGAGAGTAAATTAATATCCTACATACATAAGATAAGTTATACATAAGATAAGTTATACAAAATTGATAAAATGCCTGTATATCAAAACAAAGACAAGGCTATTTTACCATTTTTGGTTGCTGAGAGATTGCTTTATTTGCTTTAATAGATATTCAATACCACTTAGCTGGAGGTGTACATATATAGGTAGCAACTAGCAAGTCAATACAGCTTGTGAAATGTCTTCTAATTATTATATATTATATAGCAAGGAAAATGCTACATTCATTCGCCGGTGTACACTCTCTTAATGTGACCATGACATGTCTTTTTTTGTTACTTTTATTATGAAACTGCCATTGATAAATCACTTTTTCGCTTTTTAATTCAACTGCAAAAATGCAAACCTAAAAATATACATGTGTTTAAAAAAAATGTGCATGTGCTAATTATTATATTGGTTAGGAGTAAAGTACAAATTTTTTTGTGAACAACCAGAGTTTATTCATCGGCTGGATGGTCGAAAAGAGCACCAATACCCAGCAGGACCGTAACGACAAATCAACCCGAACAGACAAGCAAAGAAAGAAAACTCAGCTCCTAGACTAGGCAAACAACCGAAAACAAAACTATACCAACAGAGGCGTAATCTCCCCACCCCAACCTAAAGGAAACCAAAGAGCCTACATGTTGAACCTCCAAACCAGGGAGTCTGAGTTCGTACCAGAGCCTTTTTTCGCCAAATAATCTGGTGCGAAATTACTAGACCTCGGGTTGAAAATAACAGAGGTGTTCCCCTAAGAGATCAACCCACTTCGGATATCAAGTAGAACATCTATATGCTCCAGACTTCCAATTCCTTCTTCGTTCACTCACGAAACCGCGACTTTAGAATCACTAATCACATCTATCTCTTTACCCATCAGAACACCAGTCTGCAAGCACGAGGTGACTGCCTTGTGTATGGCTAGAAGTTCTGCTGTTATCGCATCTTGATAGCCCACATTGAGAGAGAATGAACCCAAAATCTTCCCTGAAGAGTCTTGTAAGACACCACAAATTCTTGCGCTACCAGGATTTCCCCTTGAGGATCCATCGACATTGAACTTAAAGGCACCATCTATCGGGGGGATACACTTTTCTATTTTGGCTTTCCTCGGGACTTTGGCTTCACTACAGCTTTCAGGCAGATTTAGGAGCATAGTAGTGATGGGAAGCATCGATCCTTTACCATGATGTTTAAACCACCACGTTACCTGGAATTTGATCAAATCTGTGACCTGATCTACTGACATTCTACTGCCTTTGAACACCAATTGATTCCTTGCCTCCCAAATGAGTAAAGTACAATTTTAACTCTATAAAGTTAAGGTTGACAAACGAAATTTACTTTGAAGGACTAAGTGTTAGACAAAAGTCTTGAATCATGTTGTATGTCTAGTGTTCTATATGATGTATTCTCTCCAAAAGCAGAAGATGTAGGATTCTTTAACCATCAACTCCACTCATCCCAAAAAGTGCCGTCGGAAATGTTAAAATTTTAATTTGAATTAATTTTAAGGGCTACTGCGTTGTTGAACATGTGGTATTATTTTCTATATCATTTGTTATGACATAATTGTCATGGAAAAAAAATAATTTATTTATAATTATAATATTAATTAATAAATTATAATGGAATGCATGTGATAATTTATACGCTACAAAAAAAAGTGACTTGTAGGTCAATATTTTAAATGCATCACTATATGCAATTTTTTTATTTGTCACCATATATTTTAGCAAAATCACTATGTTAAATATTTCGCCAAATATTTTGGTTCAATTTTGAAATTTTCAAATAATATGTCAAAAAATTTATAATTTATGATGATCATCGTAAGAAAATTATACAGTAGGGACCGGATTTTAGGGACAAAAGAATGGTAATCATAAGAAGTCTAGTAATAAAAATTAGGCAATAGGGGTTAGACTTTAGGGACAAAAAAATGGTACAATAAAAATTATTAATTTTTTTTGATAAAATGTTGATTATAAAAACAATTAAAAGGGAAATAATATGTTTTTCCTGTTTAAAGATAAAGATGTAGTTAAATGATACTTTCCTATCAGATAGGGGAAATATTTTAATAAAATATTAATTTGTGAAACAATATCACTAGTTATATTTAACGTCGCGTTTACTAATCATAAATAGAGGGAATCAGAATCAAGTGTAGCCATTGAGAAATATGGAAAAAGAAAAAAAAAACTATGGCTTGATATTGTTTTCCATAATGGAAAAGGTTCAGCCATGGTCACAGTAAAATAAAAATGGATGTTGTTCAAGCATTCACGGTAGATGTAACCTTATTTGCTTTTCTAGCTGCCTGAGCTGGTGCGATATTGTTGAAAAAGCGTAAGATGAGGCTAGGGCTGCCGTTGAAGAAGTTTAGAGAAATGTGAAGAGACTAGAATACCCAAGTCCGAAGGTTATCCATTTTTGTAGAAGGGAAACTTCTAACCATTTCAATTTGGTAATTGTTAAAAGGTGGGGATTGTTGATTTTTGTAGCAATAAAAGCATATGATTTTGGTCTAACTTTTTCTGCCTCTTCTATCCATGTCTTGTACAATACACGACTACACAAGTATGGTTGAATAATGCGATTCTTAAAAGTTTTATAGTATAAAGTTATCTTGAAATCTTCAAAGCAACAATCCATGGTTCATATGTTTGGCATGATGCACCATAATCTACTCTCTTTGAATTTCTTATCAGAATCAAAACCTCATTTAAGCTTACTATGTTAGGGTTTGACTAATTTGATTTGAAATGCATGTCATTTTGGAATATTTATAATGAAAAATCTTGAGTTTTGATACAATATCTAAGAAGTTCCTACTTTGTTTGATCATTATGTTTGTCTGACTTGAGTTTATATACTAGTTTTATTTGTGAGTATCACTTTCCTTAGTTTTTTTCTCTAATAATTAGCTGCCATTGATAAACTATTTAGTGCACACTGCACAAAAGGTATGCTCTTGTTGCATTATTTTTTTTTTGAAATAGCGAAAATTTTATTAACAACCAAGAGGCCAATAGAGACACCGCAAAGCATCAACACAACCAAAACAAGGAAAAAGAAGATAGCACAGCACACCCAAACAGAAAGGCCAGAAACGAAGCCCACCAACGAAAACGAAGGGTGCAAAACAAAACAAAACAACCCATACATCAACAGCTCCAAAAACCTCAACAGAACGAAACAAAACAAAACGAAACGCTAAAAGATGTCCCATTCAATCTTATCCATCTTCGAACTCAAACCCAACTTTGTCAATCCATCCGCTAGAGAATTCGAGTCTCTAGAAGAAAACTTAATATCCACATTATCCAATGAGTTTAGGAGATTTTGAATTTTATACACCAGGTCCACATGCTTTAGACTTCCAAATTTATCGTAGTAGATCTAGGACACCGCCACTTTGGAGTCGCTTAAGATGATCACCTTTTGAATTAATTAGGAACTGATTCGATGCCACCAGACTACAAGCGTTGATGATGGCCATTAGTTCTACTAAAATCTCGTCTTGGGCCCCCACAAAGGAAGAAAATTTACAGATGGTCCTACCTTTTGAACCTCTTAGCACTCCACCAATCCCCGCCACAGCAGGGTTGGCTTTCGAAGAGTCATCAACATTAAAAAGAAGTGTATCATTGGGAGGGAGCTTCCACCAACTCGCAGAATTCCTCTTATTTTTAACATGATCCACACACATATGCTGGATATCAAGGATAATTATGGTAATGTCATCTTTGCAGCCTTTTCCATGGTGCTTAAACCACCAGCCAACCCTGAACTTCACCATGTCCAAAACCGAAAGAAAATCAGGGTCTGTCCTGTAAGCGTTTTTCAGTGACTGTTTTTCGAAAATAAAAATAAAAATGAAAATAGTGTTTTTTTTTTGTTTTTCGAATTCTGAAAACGCGTCTGGTAGCATATACGGGAAACTGTATCTTGAAATTGAAAACAGTAAAAACGCGTCTGGTAGCTTCACTGAAAGCTGAATTCTGAAAATGAAAACAGTAAAAACACGTCTGGTAGAATAACTGAAAATTATCAAAAATTATAATTTTTCTTATATTTTTTCTATTGCAATTTTTAATTTGAATAAAAGGGAGTCAATAATTCATCTCAAATAATTATCAAATAACTCATAGTTTAAAAATTGTTGTAAAAATAAAGAGAAAAATATAATAATGAATCAGAGAAGAAAATTGATTCACCGAATACATACATATATACATATACATATATATATATATATATAATTTGAATAAAAGTGAGTCACCAGAACATTACACATGAAATTCAGAAAACTGGAGTTAAGTTAACAAAATCTAGAGTTAAACGTGCTACCAGTAAACTCATATCTCCACATTTAGCAAACATACCAACAAGACTAGTTCCTACAAACTGATTAACACTAACTTCACTCTTTATAATCAATGCATGGTATCTTCTTCCCAGTTCAAGACATCTTTCATTGCTACAAAATTTTAAAACATCAATCACAAAACACCTATCTAGTAAACTCCCTGAAGAAGAACATGTAGGGACATCATTAGTACACACATCGTCACTGCAATCATCATGAGAAGTACCATTACTTGTAAAATAACCATTTTTAACCACACCCTTTTCAACATCAATCACATATCCAGCGTAGTTAATTGGGATCAACTGTTGAAACACCAATTCGTTTAGGACTTCTATCGAACAGTGTATTTACAACTTTTGAAGGAATAGGTTCACTAGCCATAAATGTCATTGGGAGGCTGAAATTTTTAAGCTTGAATGGGTCTTTTACACTGGAAGTGGAAGGAAAGGAAATTGAAAAGCTGGTATTCAAAAAAAGTTCAGTAAAATTTCAAGGAAAGGAAATTTTTAACTTCGCTGGATGACTAATAAGTGGACTCGGCGAAGAAGAAGAAGAAGAAGAAGAAGAAAAAGCAGCGGATCGGTGAAGAAGAAGAAGCATTGGATCGGTGAAGAAGAAGAAGAAGCCGATCGGCGGTGAAGAAGAAGAAGAAGCCGATCGGCGGCGAAGAAGAAGAAGAAGCCGATCGGCGGTGAAGAAGAAGAAGAAGAAGAAGAAGAAGAAGAAGTGGATCGACGAAGAAGAAGAAGAAGCCGATCGGTGACGAAGAAGAAGAAGAAAAGGAGTCTGGAAGAAGATGAAGAAGAATAGTGACGGGAAGATGGAGAAAAGTAAAAAAAAAATAAGTGAAAAAACAAAAAAAAAAAACAAAAACGAAAAGCGAAAAACAACTTTCAAATGTTTTTCAAATTTTTCACTTTTAACACTAATTGTGTTTTTCAAATTTTTTTTGTTTTTCAAAAATAAAATGAAAAACGGTTAAGCGAACGCGAATTGGAAATCGTTTTTGGAAAACAAAAACGAAAACAAAAAAAACAGCTGCAGGACGGGGCCTCAGCCTCTTCCTTTTGAAACATGACATTATTGCTCACCTCCCAAATTGACCATACCACAGCTAAAAATAGAGTATTCCACACTCTGGTTCTACTTACAGAGGGACATAAACCTGACCGGCCTTGCCACCAATCGGACAACAAGGAGTTAAAACAAGAATTGACACCCCAGCATATCATACACCCATTCCATAATTTCCAAGACCAAGACCAAGAGCATAGCAAAAAAAGATGATCAATGGTTTCAATACCTTCCTTACACAGATGACACATCATACACATATTCTGTAGAACTCCAAATTGGCTGAGAACGTTTTTCACCATAACTCTTCCTTTGCTCAGTTGCCATGTGACGAATGGATTTTTGTGTCGTTGAAAGCATCGTCAAAATATTTATAATAAAATCAACCTTGCTATACGGCACGAGTCAAAATACATATGTAGAAATAAAACTAGTACAACGTGCAAGCAAGGGTATCGTTCCGCAGGGATGTGTTTGTTAACCGTTTCAAGTTTTAGAGTTTAGGGAAATCATGTAAATGGAATTCAGATGAGGTGAGAATGGTGTGTATGTGTGGTTTGCAGAAAGTGCAGATGGAAATATAAAAATAAACAAGAGAATATGGAAGGGTGAGAATGGTGATTAAATGAGAAATAATAAAATGGTGGATAGGAGAGATGCATGAAAGTGGTCACACAAGGATTTACAAGTTCACCATACATAAGTGCACACAAGTGGGTTGTTAGACATTAAGTTCATCCAATTTAAGTTAAGGGTTCCTTCTTGCCTTAATCCGATTTATACTCATTCATAGAGCTAACGGTTGAAGAGTGTGTCGAGAGCCTCTCAAACATGAAACCGCAACCGACATTTGTGAACCAATTCTACAAACCAATGCTAGATTGAGCCCCAATACTAACATGGTAATTGTAAAATGACAACTTTAGGTGTAATGAATGTGGAAAGAGTAATTGTTCCTCCAACCATAACTTACCTAGAGCCCCTAGCGCAAGAAATAGCCGGATTCCCAATTATTATAACTCCAACCACAACTCACCTAGAGCCCCTAGCGTGAGAAGTAGCCAAAGTCCAACATATAGCAAAAACAATGAACCAAACCTCTTTAAATATGGCAATTAACAAGTTCATCCATTCTTCCTAGCTAATTAGTCAAGTCTATGCCCGAAATGGCATTTCCAATGGCACAATCCTAACTCTAATTCACTCTAATCCATCCACACACATGCAAATTCGACTTTCCATCAACATACACACACAAATGGGACATTTGATTACAAATACTCCTACAATTACATTAATCTACTCCTAATCCCATTCATGAACATATTAATTTCCAATCTCCATACATAAGCATTTCAAGATAGAGATATATTCAATAAAAGCAAGAATGAATCAAAACACAAATTAGCTATAAAAACAACCACACATTATATTGAGCACAAATTAGGTTTACAAATATTCCCAAGTGGGGGTTTACACAATTAAGAAAACATTAAATACAAAGAGAATGAGTTTAAAGGAGACAACCCTTGAAGAAACCCTTCCAAGTGCTCCATAAATCCCTAGCTCGAAATTGGTCATAGACCGCTTCTATCTCCTTGCAATCAACTCTCAAATGTGGTGGGTGATGGGTAGAAATGGTGTGGGAGAGACATCCATGGAGGAAAACCCCCATGGATACTCTTGAAAGCTCTCTCTCTCTCTCTCTTAATTAGTGAAGAAGATTGAAGAAGATGAAGTTTGGGTCTGAAAAATTATGAAGAGAGGAGAGGAAAAGGTATTTATATAGTGTTGGGAGGTTAGGGTATGAAATGGTAGTGAAAGGACCAAACTGCCCCTCAATTTTGGGCAAAATTCCAACCTCCAGGTCCCGTTCGGCGGTCAGAACGGCGGCCATATAGTGCCAGCCAAATTGACAGCCGAATTGGTGATGAACCTACTGTCATAACGGCTGTTGGCTTGCCCGCTGTTTTGCCCGCCGAATGGCATTTCTGCTCTGTGCACCAGTTACTCAAACATGCATAGCTTCCTCCAGAAAGCTCAGAATTGCAATCCATAAAAAGTCTGAAAACTAGACTTCCATACATTTTCAAATATATAAAGATCTCTTCGTGGTTCGATTGGAGGAGGGAGTTATGGCACCCACAAGTCGGATATTCTACACAGGCTCATACAATTTCAACCCATAAACTGTAGGAAAACAGAGGGGTTCATGCACGCGGTCTCGGTGTTGCATTCTTGCTTGACGACAGATCAATCGTGGAAACATCTAGATTTTCTTGGCAACGATTGAGCTTAGATCAAGTCGCGTTCTGTATCAACGGTGAGGCACAGCACTTTGAATACTTCCATTTATTCTCGTTTTTGGCTCCTTTTGCCTCCCAATCTAATCTTTACGCTCAAAACCATGAAATAGGGAATATGTACCTACACATGGCTCAACAAACACATAATATACAAAAATACACTCGAAAACGAGAACAAATGATAGGAAATTGGGGACCTAAAATATGTATAAAATAGTCTGATCACCATGCAAACACTTCCACTTTCGGAGGGCATATCCTTTGCCATAAAAACTTAGAATTGTTGTTGATGTCGGTGGTTTGATTATCCAAACATCTCCTAAATGAACCTACTTTGAACAAGCCATTTGGGTAAAAAGACCAAGCCAATGCATCTGTCATCCTCTTACGAATTGAGATGGACTCCAAAAACTTCAAAAAGCAATTCCACTGTTTTGCTTCCCAATTGAAAAGAGATCTTCTAAGCTTCACATCCCACTCCCACTTAGACTCTCTCCAACAACCATACTCTTGAATCACTCATTTCTTATTGGAAGCCAAAGCAAAAATTCTAGGAAAAACACTAAATAAAGGAATTGAATCACGCTCGACATCACTCCATAGATTCACTCTCTTCCCATTTCCCACCACTACTTGCAACCCGTCTGAAAAATCTTATTTGGCCGAGACCCCACTGCTAAAAGTTTGCCTATAGACTTAACGAAAAAAGATGTCTCCTTAGCACTCTGCCAATCCCACCGTAAATCTACTAATTTCGGGCCATACTTTGCACAAATAACTTCCTTCCACAAGGAAGAGTCCTCTCTCCCAAATCTCCAAATCCACTTAGCTAGACGACTTAATCATTTATCTGAGATTCTCCCTATGCCCAGCCCCCCATGACTCTTCCTTTTGCATAGCATCTCCCAATCAACCGCGTGAACCTTCCTCTTAATCGCACCATCCCAAAAAAAAAGCCTCTCTGGAGTTTCTCTTGTTAGGATTATGCTCAATAGCAAGAGTGTAATGATGTATTTGACAATCTTTTCATATTAATAAAGTAATTTCTAGTTTAACAAATCTTATAGCATTTATAGTTTAATTATTATAATTGTCAAAAGTAAATAATCATAAGGTCAAAAGACTATGAAAGATGAAGAATTGTTCATATATCTGGATATGTATGAGGTAGACACAATTCTTTAGTTAGTCTTGAACAATGTTCACAACTTAAGATAAAGATTGAGCGTCTTTACCTTGTTAAAGTTTTTTTTTGAAAGGCTAATCAGAGATATTATTAAAGGCCATGGAGCCCGAAAAAAGAAAAAGCCAAAACAGGGGTGTTAACCACAGCAACAAGACAACACAAATGAAACAAAGCACCAGACACCTGCAACAAACAGAAACAGAACAGCAACAAACCAAAGACCAACCCAGAACCACAAGACACTACCCAGGCAGGATAGGACACACGAAGGCTGACACAATACCACCCAAGCTCAAAGATCACTCCAGGTCAGAATCTTTCTGTCAAGCCTAGCCCCATGTTTTGCCAACTGATCTGCCAAAGAATTTATGCCCCTCGGATTGAAGACCACAGATACCTGGCCACCATTGCTCAACATATTACGAATACCATAAATGGTTTGAGCATGCTCGATACTACCAACTCCCGCATTGTTGATCCACGTAACAGCTATCTGAGAGTCGCTCACAATTATCACCTCTTTACCTTCTAGCTCTATTTTGGAGACACAAAGCTCACAGGCTCTCGCGATTGCACGAACTTCTGCATTAATGGCATCACGGATGCCTATATTTTCAGAAAAGATGCAGCAGACTTTCCCCAGGTGGTTTCTCAGCACACCTCCAATACCAGCAAATCCCGAAGCTCCCCATGCCGACCCGTCGACATTAAATTTCAGAGCATCTTCTGGAGGAGGGATCCATTCCCCAGAAGACAGAAGCTTTTTTTTCACCTATGTACATCACATAGCAATATTGAGCAACATGAATGTTATGGGCTCCTCTGTATCACCACCTAAGTATTTGAACCACCAAGCCACTATGAATCTTACCATGTTCTCCACCTGAACAATGTTGATCTCACCATCCTTAAACACTTTGTGGCTCCTCGCCTCCCAAATTGACCAAGTTACTCCAAAAAAGAGCGACCTCCATGCTCTCTCAAAATTCTTTTGATAACATAACTCTATCCAACCCTCTCACCACTCCTTTAAAGACCTAGGCAAGCAAACGGAAACGTCCCACCATTTCATACACTGATGCCACAAGGAATTAGCCCATTTGCAAGAGAGGAAGAGATGATCAATGCTCTCTTCACTTTCCTGGCAGATCGGACATCTCACATTACTGTCGACCTGACTGCCAAACCTTTGCAGCACATCTTTGACAAGGGTTCTCCCATGTAACAACTGCCACACAAAGACCTCTATCTTGGGAGGGCACACTGCTTTCCAGACTCCAGTGAAATTCGACTGACCCCTGGCATTTCCCCCCTCATAGCATCTCCAAAAAGATTTGACAGTGAAGCTTCTTGTAGGGTTATGGCTCCAACCTATTGTATCTTGGACATTGTCTACGATAGACAAGCTTTCTAAGCAAACCTTAAAGCACCTTCATTGCTCTATTTCCCAATCGAAAAGCATTCTTCGTAGAGGAATCTCCCATTTGCTAGTCTCCCCCTCCTTGGACCAAAACTCTCTGATGCAATCTGTTTTGTTGACAGCTAAAGTGAAAATCCTAGGAAAAGCTACCTTCAACTTGTTTCCTTCCACCAGAACATCCTCCCATAGTCTTGCTTTGTCCCCCCCTGCCAACTACCATTTTAATGCCTTCCTCCAGAATTTTCGCTGAATCAGATCCCTGAGCAAACAAAGCTCCGACAGCTTTTGTGAAAGAAGAGCAATTTGATCCACACCTTCCACTCCCATCTAAGAAAATCTTTCGAAACCCCATACTTGGCACAAATAGCTCGTTTCCACAAAGGCGCATCTTCCGTACCAAATCTCCACACCCATTTGGCGAGAAGACTGTTGTTCTTGTGGAGTATTGCGTCGACGCCCAGACCACCGTTCCTCTTGTTTTTACACAGCACCTCCCACTTTATCGGGTGGATTTTCTTATTTTGAGTTCTATCCCCCCAAAAGAAGCTCTGTTGTAGTCTTTTGAGCTTATGGGCTACACTCACCGGAATTTTGAAAATCGACATGTAGTAAATGGGAATGCTTGCCATCACAGTTTTAATTAGAACAAGTCTACTTCCTTTGTTAAGAAAGGATTTCTTCCAAGGAGCGAGACGTCTCTCTACCCTGCATACCAACTCATTCCAGAAAGACCTCGCAGTAGGCCGTCCTCCCAACGGCAAGCCTAAATAAGTTAGGGGCAGCAACCCTTGAACACACCTAAAAATGGTTCCCCACTCCACCTCACTGCCTCTGACTTTCCCAATCCTCACAACACAAGATTTTTGAAGGTTCAACCTCAATCCCGACGCCATCTCAAAACATATCATGATTCGTCTAGTATTTGCTAGATAATCCGCTCTAGGTTGAAGGAAAAGCACCGTGTCATCCGTAAATTACAGATGTGAAATGTGGAGCTCATCGACTCCAAGAACGGCCCCTTTCACCAGTCCTATGTCCGTCGCTTTTCTGAACAACGCACTTAGACCTTCCACCGCAATATTGAACAGAAAGGGAGATAGGGGATCTCCCTGACGAAGGCCCTTTCCAATCCCGAATTGTCTCGTGGGACACCTATTGACGAGTACCGATAACACTAGTGACGACACACAACAACTCATCCAATGCCTCCATTTTCGGCCAAATCCCATATCCTTCAAAACCTTGTCTAAGAATGAGTGATCCAAGCTGTCGTAAGCCTTTTCAAAGTCCAACTTGACCACCAACCCGCCTCCTTTCGACTTTTTCCAGTGGTGTATAATTTCTTCCGCTACCACGAAGCTATCTAGAATCTGGCGGTCTTTAACAAAAGCCGATTGAGTTTCACCAATTACCGCCTCTATTACCTTCTTTAACCTGTTTGCCAAAGTTTTGGCCAAAATTTTGTAAAAAGAGCCGACCAAACTTATCAGCCTAAAATCCGACATATTTTCTACTCTTGCGCATTTAGGAATCAAAGCTATAAAAGTCATATTCAGCTCTTTCACAACCACACCATCATCATGAAAGTCGACCATAAACTTCAAAAAATCATCCTCTACTACTTCCCAATTTGCCTTAATGAAATTTAAATTAAAACCATCCGGCCCAGGAGTTTTGTTGCCGTCACAACTAGAGAGAGCTTCATTTACCTCCTTCTTTGTGAAATTTCCTTCCAGAGCCTCCCTATCTGTAGCCGAAATTTTCTTTAGCGGCAAGTCTTTAATAATAGGTCTCTTCCATGGCACATTTCTGTAGAGCATTTCGAAATAATTCGCTACCTCCTCCTTAACATCACTTAGATCCGATTTTGTCACACCTCCAAAAGATATATCCGCAATGCTATTTGTCCGACGTCTCCCCGTAGCTATACAATGGAAAAACCTGGAGTTTCAGTCCCCTTCAACCAGCCATTTTATCCTTGACTTCTGCCTCCACTCTTGCTCCTCCATACGAAGCACTTTCCAGAACTCAGCCATAGCTTTAATTCTTTCCCGCCTCAAATCCACCGTCCAGCCCTATGAGACTGCTTGTTCCTCTAACTTCCCAAGTTGGTTCTCCCACACTTTAGATGATAGCCTCGTTTTACTTTTATCCCTAGACCACATTCTTTTGCTAGAATTTGAGTGAGATCAAATGCGTTATGATGAGTATAAAATCATCAAAGTGTAGTATCTTTGGGCAAAAGAATCTAGTGCACTAGGTGCATTGAATAGGATCATAGTGAAATACTTTATCCAGAACCGTCAATGGATAAAAGTTTTCACTTGAGGACAATCGGAGAGTCTATCTCAATCCTGAGATAAATGATGGACTTATGGTTACAAGTGTTATCATTTGAGCTATCAATGAGTATGATTATATAGCATAGTCTATCCTCGATAGTTTGGTGGTATTCATTTGTTAATCGATAGAGAACTTCATTTATAGATATGAACATCGTGGCTCCATTTATTAAATATGAGTAGAATATCATCATATGGATGTTTGAGGTATTGGATATTAAATCTTAACGTTAAGTTTTCAATAGTGTCTATTGAAACATGACTTCTAGACAAGTCAAAATATCCAAGTTCAAAATGTGGTCATGAGTAAATATAGTAACTAGGAGAGCTATAAGTGGTCTATGAGCCCTTGGCGATTACTGATATTCTTCACGAGGATACACTATTACCAATAAGATTGTCTAGGGTACGATTGAGAAATATTATCGTATTCTATCTTTATTTAAGAGTTCAATTTTAGCTCTTTAGTGGAATGAGCTAAAATTAATAGATCGAACCTAAGTGAATCATTTGTTGGTTGTGATTAAGTTATGTCTACTGAAGCTTAAATTAGATAGTCCGCCAAGATCCTCAATCCGCACGAACTTGCATGGATCACTTGATATATTCTACTAGACCAATTTCTGGGTCCATCTAGAATTGTTCTTGGATTTCTGAATCCAAAGTTTTGGAGAGGTGTGGTCATGTGTGATCAAGACATGTGGTAACTCTTCAAAAAGGCCTGGAATGGGTGGCCAAGGATGTAGTAATCCTAGGGTGGCCCCAATGGGGTGCGTTCAGCATTCATTAATACATTAAGAATATAATTTGCATATTTTAAATAAATGGGCTGCTAAATTATATTAATGTATTAATGTAAGGCATGTGGACTAGTTTCTTTTATAGTAAGAATGTGTCTAGTTTACATGTGGACTTTTTATGAAAGTCCAATGGATTTAATAAAATGGAAAAATAATATATTGCACAAGTATATACTTGGGCGGCAAGGCTAATTAATTAGTCTAATTTATTGTTTTATTTTATTAATTAATCAAATGGAAATTAATTAATTAATTGTTTGATTAAAAGTTAAAATCTTTTTCTAACTAGGAGTAGGACTCTTAGTGTCATACTATTGTTGGTAGTATGGTAAATATCAAAGACTATATTTGATAAGTAGATAAATAAAAGTTTTATTTATCTAGTTAAATTAGGAAGTTTTTGATATAGTCACAATTTTAATATTCAATAATTTATTATTGGATAATACATTCATGAGTTGAAATAAGGTTAGAACTCAAAGTTGATAGGAGACTTGGAGAAGAAGTAATATTACTTGTGTGAGGATTTGTCTACAAGGTAGAAATCCTACTTGTGTGAGGATTTGACTACAATGTTGAAATCCTACTTGAGTGAGGATTAGGTCATCACCTGTATGTATATTATTAAATTCAGAATTAATAATGTGAGTTAAAAAAAGTTTTTTTTTTTAAAGAAAGAATTTTTATCCTTTTGCTTTTGAATGAAAAAAAAAAACTTCCAACTCAAGAAAGGGGTGTAGATTTTGGTCATAGAGAAGAAGAATAAGGAGTTTTTTATTTTCGATAGTACATTAGAAGCTTTTACATCAAAAGGCTTAATGTACAAGATCGAATTAGGGTTCACGAGAGTTTTCGATTAAAAGATTGAGAATTCACAAGTGACCAAACGTTATTTATTTTCTCTACTAGGATTATTGTGACTAACAAAAAGAAAAAGATTTTTGTTTCCATCCTCAGGTTTACAATTCAAAGGAAGGGAGCTCACACTCCTAGGTGATTCACGTTCATGATTGGATTGGAAGATCTTGTGGATTCAATTCGAAACAAGCGGATTTAAATCGACGCAATATCCAATCGTCACGTGAAAAATGTACGATATTTTTATTATTAATTAATCAAGGGTTAAGGTTCTTTCTTTTAAAGGAAAAAATTTTAAAATATACCACCCAATTTTTCGCTTCCGCCGCGTTTGAACCGTTTTTTCCATACATCTCTAACTTACTGCCCACACCTATAGGGATACTAAATACTAACATGTAATAGGTAGGCAAACTAGATAGCACTGCTTTGATCAATACAAGTCTACCTCCATTGGATATACACCCTCCCTTCCAAGGCGATAACCGTTGTTTCACCTTGTTAATCATTGGCCTCCAAAAATCTTCCCACCTAGAATTACCTCATAAAGGAAGAGCAAGATACATAATCAGTAAGGATGATTTTGAGCATCGAAAAGCTTCCAACCAACCATATCAGTAGGGCATGTTTTGCCTACTGTCACTAGGTAAGACTTGTAGAATTAATCTTTAACCCTGAAGCCAGTTCGAAGCATCTCAATATTCTCTTGACATTAAGGAGGTAAACCATGAATAGATCAATGAATAAAATAGTGTCGTTCGCGAACTGTAAATGAGTAATGTGCACCTTGTAACCCCCAAAAACCGCCCATTTTATCATCTGAAAATCTCTAGCTTTGATTAATAAGCAACTCAAGCCCCCTACCACTATACTGAACAGGAAAGGCTACAACAGATCGCCCTCATAAACCCTTTTCGACCTGAAATTGATTCGTAGGACTTCCATTCACCAGAACAGACATTAAGGGTGAAGAAACGCAGCATCTCATCCAATTGCACCAACGAAATTCGAAACCCATTTGAACCATCATAGCCTCCAAAAACTCATGATCCACACTGTCATATGTTTTCTCAAAATCTAATTTAAGAATCAAACCTCCCCTTTTACCCTTTTTCTATGAATGGATTATTTCATTCGCAATCATGAAACTATCCACAATTTGATGACCTTTCACGAAGGTCATTTGAGTGGGACCAATGATAGAATCCATAACCTTTTTTAACCTATTGGCCAAAACCTTTGCTAGAACTTTATACATAGAGCCAACTAGACTTATTGGCCTATAATCCTTTATGTTTTGCGGCTTAACCACTTTCGGACTCGGAATAAGAGCGATAAAGGTACAATTCAAATCCTTGACCACCAATCCATCCTTGTGAAACTCATGCATAAAATTCATAAGGTCCCCTTTAATCATGTCTCAATTAGCCTTAACAAAGTTTAAATTAAGCCAGTCCGGCCCGGAGCTTTGTTTCCATCACAATCGCACAAAGCCTCCCATAACTCCTCAACACTAAAACTTTCTTCCAGCCTTGCATTCTCCCTGGCCGAAATCTTCCTCAAACCAAGCCCTTGGATATATGGCCTCTTCCAACCTGAATTCTTAAAATTATCCTTGAAGTGTAAAAAAATGTTTTCTCCGACCTCAAGCGACCCCCTGCAAGGTCTGCCATTTAACATTAGCAGTAAATTGAAAAAACTTTGAATTGTTATCTCCCTCCTTCAACCATTTTACCCTCGAAATTTGCTTCCATTTTTGCTCATCCACCCGTAAATGTTCCCATATCTTCGACAAACACGCCAACCTATCTTGACACAAATTCTGAGACCATCCTTGATCCACTGCTTTCTTTTCCATTGCAGACAATTCTGCCTCTAGACCCTTGAGTTGAGACCCATTCGAAACTTTCCCTATTAACCAACTCTTGAAGTGACTTTTAATAGCCTTCATCTTAGTCCGATAGAGAGAACTTTTGGACTTTTGGGAATGACAGTTAGTCCAACTTGAAGCCACGTCTTTCATCAAATCCTTATTACTCAACCAACCATTGAAAAAGCGAAATGGTTTAGGACCTCAGTTTTAGTTCGGTTCACGAATAACAATCGGATTGTGATCCGAAATACTTTTGTTAAGGCCTCTTTGAATCAACCTTGGAAAGCACAATAAAAATGAAGGCGAGCAAATAAAGCAATCTAACCTAGACCACAAACTTACCTCCTTGTTATTAGTCCATGTGAAGGCCATGCCAAGGAGCGGAATGTCGATAACCTTGGTTGCATCAATGAAATTCCTGAAGTTACTCATTGAACTCGTGTTACACAATCCCCCCTTACTGTCAATAGGATCAAGAATAGTGTTGAAATCTCCTCCAAACACTAAGACCTTGTCATAGAAACTTGAGCTGAAAAAATGAAGTCCTACAACAACTTCCTATCACTTTCTCGATTAGCGGCGTACACATTGCAGAACACCACTTCCTTCCCCAAAGAGATGAGCTCACCCGAAACAATTATACACCGTTCATTTGAAATGCAAGCCTTGGCCGTAAATTGATCTTCATTCCATAAAGTTAACAATCCTGCTGCTGAACCGGCAGCCTTAACCCTCAAACCTCTGGTGAGAAAAGTGCCACCTAAGGACCTAATCACCCTATTGTCAAATTTGTTAAGCTTTGATTCCTAAATAAACAACAGAAAAGGATTACAATCCTTCACTAAATTTCTGACTGCCCTCCTCTTTCCAAGCCTACCCAACCCTCTGACATTCCATGAGAGAACTATCATTACCCAACCGAAACTGCAGCCAAAACCGTAGGCGCATCTATGCCCTTTAGTCATGACTACAAACATATCCACATCTTCTTTTTCCTTTCTTAATATCTCCTCTGAAAATGGACGCCTCGACACCATTGAAATCGAAACTTAGAGCTAGATCGGTTTCAATGACCTTTGCAACCTCTTCATTCAAGTTCCACACCTCTGAATCACCTACAATCATAGGCCCCTTCCTACCAATGCCCTATTTACTCTCATTTAAGACACCCAATTTCTCACCCTTATCAATCACTTTAGTCATCTTCTCTTGAAGATTCCACCCTACTACACCACCACCCATACCAGAATCTCTCTTCCAGAACCTCTGATAATAGAGGAGTTTTGCTTTTATCTCTCCTTGTCATCATACCATGCCTCTTCCCAGCTTCTCTCCTTTTTTTCCTAGTTATTTTATTTAGCTTAAGAATGATAGGAGTAAACTCTCCTTCTTCTAACATATTTGAAGATGTCTCCAGCTCCCTTTTATCATAAGATTCTGAAGTAAAGAGCTCTGCCCCTTCATAGACTTAACCCAAAAAAGAAACTGCCATAGTCTCACTAACATGGTCTACATCTAAGTCTTTAGATTTGTTCTCTAAAAGGCCTACCTTAACTCCCTTATCCTTAACAAGCCCAGAAACCAGCCCACCACTCAAGTCCACAACTAATCTTCCCCCTAGAAAAGAGTATGGTCTAATTTTAGAACTCTCCCCCTGTAGTTTAAGAAATTAGTTATTGGCCCTTCTCCACTCTCGTCATCAGACAATGACCTACTAACAGATCCTTGTTGCTCCTTGTCTCCATCACTACATTTCCTTTTTTCCAGCACAATCTTAGCATTAGGATTATAAGTGTATACATGTTTGAATTTTGGCTTCCTAATATAAACTTTTATTCCCTTTGGGGGAGGCTTTTTTAGTCTGATCCCTACTAGGAACTCTAACCAAGTTAAGTTCCAAGTTGGCCTTTTCTGACATATTGTTAACATTAGCCTTTCCAAACCTATCCCTCATCTGTAATTGCGCAGATGTTCCAGCGACCTTATCTTGATGTTTGTGTAAAGACGAGACTCTCTTCCTTGACAACCTTCTCGTTTTGTCCTTTTCTCCATCAAAATAAGCCACCACAGCCAATTCCTTAGACAAAGACTTGTACCTCTCTGTTTCTGAGCACGCATACAAACATTGTGATTTGACTGTACAAAACAAACCCAATCGCTTCAGAATCCATTCTGAATTCACCAGAGATTGGTCATTCACCACAGCAATCTGAAATGAGCTGTTACCAGTTGCTAGTTTGATCTTTGCTGGACAACTCTGTCCATATGGAATAAGAACCAGAACTCTTCCCCTGTCCAATCTACATTTACCTGCCGTTTCTTCCTCAACCGGTAATGGTTCCCCTACCGCCCATCCCAGCCTCATGAAGAAATCTTCACTCCTACAATGCAAAGGTGTCCCCCAGAAATATATCCACGCCAATCTTGATTATGGGGTTATTGCCTGCGTCCAGTCCTTAACCATGGAGAAGCAGTCCTTCCACAATGATATGTTTCTTACGAAAGCTTCCTTGTCCTTACAAGACTAGAACATCCAAAGCACATTCTTGTCGCCAAGATAAAAGGATGAATGAAGCATCTTCATTAACTTAAGATTTGAGGTAACAAGAGAAACATCTGAAAAGGTTTTAAGAACCCCCACCACACATAGGTCCAACCAACTAACATCATACTGGTAAAAGTCCCACTTCACAAATTCCTCTTTGATAACTCTGAAAATTCCTTTAGATATGCTCTCAATCTGACTACCTTTCAAAGCTTCCGTAAACGATCTACCCATTTGCGATCCACCACCCCTGCCTCTTGTTACATGATCTCCATTTCTCTGCCTAACAGGAAAAGCCCTCCCTTCTGCCAAACCCTCTCTGTGAATTTTCCAGTCGGTGGATGCAACCTTCGAGCTTACGGGCCAACAGTAAACATGCATACCATTTGTTAATTTCGCAACTCTCTCTGCCACTTCTATCGTAGTGAAACGAACGAAAGCGAAACAACTCCTTCTATTACTCATTTTTTATGAAAAATACACATCCCTTACCAAACCAAAAGCCTTGAAAATTCCCCACAGACCTTTAACATCCACTATTGGGTTGAGATTGTTGAAAAAACTGATACTAAGTTGTCCGTGAAATCTCGTCTAACATAGTGGCCCTTAAGACCAGAGCTTCTCTCTCTAAACACCTCTCTAAATTTGCTCATGTTGCATTATTAATCATGTTGCATTATTAATCTCCTTTTGTTGGACATGTTCCTTTTTTTTATCATACTTTATGGTAGTAATGTAGTATCAGTATATTGGAAGATAACACCTTTTTTTAAGTATTATTTTGGAAGATAACACTTATTCTTGGATATTCATCTATTTCTTTCAGCTCTATGCACTGTTTTGAGGGTCCATAGTGGCTCCATTTGAAAAGAGGTAGAGAATCATTTGCAATAGGTCCATTGATAAAGGTTGATCCTCAAGGAAGGTGTGGCAGTGTTCTTGTTTATGGATTGTAGATGATAATACTTAAGGCTGCTCGGGTCTCTTTTGCCTCCTATCTAATACTTTTGTATCTCTTCACGCAGAGATATCCTCATAATTTTCAACAAAATGCATGTTCTCCTTAAAATTATGATTTCTGCTTTATCTCAAAAGTATTCCTAACCTAAAACTTTTACATAGATTATGTCTTTAAATGTGCAAATATATTGCCTAAGATGAATATTTTGCTACAATGGCCCACAAGATGAATTTGTGAAGGTAGAGTTGAGATATCATCTTTACAAATATGATATCAATGTCTTATAATAAGAACTCATGAAGTATATTGAAGTTGAGAGAAAAACGGTATCATTACTGTAACTATTTGTATATAAGGCTGATATATAGGGCTGGCCTTTTTGTACTAGCGGTAAACTTCTAAATGAGGTCATCCTAGATTCTAGTTTCCCTTGAAGTGAGATCCAATGAACCTGCAGACTACATTTTTTTATATCTCACTGTTTTTAAGCCAGCTTGTTTCTTTCTTGAAAATGCCTAATTGCTTGCTTACTGATGCATACTATTATAACACTCATCTTTATTAAGTATTTGATTAGCCAACCTATAGTAGATCTGCTACCTGCATGGACGAAACTGAAGCTGCATCATAGCTAGAATTAAGCTAAGAGCAAAAGTTACAAATAAATTGATTGTAGATGCATGTTTATTTTAAGATTTTACCAGTAGAAGTCACTGGTGCTTTATCCCCTTTTTCTCATTTCTGGTTATGAACAATGCAAACCTTTTTAAAATATCCGATGAAGTGCTAAAAGCAGTAATTATTTTGCTGGAAAATTAATCCTTTTGCAGTGGTTGGTTTTTTGTCTACTGAGGGTTTTTTCTCGTTTCTATTTACTGTTATGTTTTATTCATCTATCATTTTTATTAATTTCATTTTTGAAAATATTGGTTGCCAGGGTGGATCTGGCTTGGTTGGAGATGAAGATAGTTTTAGTTCTGTTGGTACAGTTTCTGCTCGTATTGAGTCATCTTATATAATCTACTTAAGAGATTTGGACATGAAACATGAAAAAGATTTTGTATTTGTACATGCTGAGTGTGACTTACTAATTTTCAGTCACTGGTTCTATATATTATCAGGGAATAGCAATACACATGTATATTCAATTTTCTATTGGAGACATATATGCAAGATATCTGCAATAAGTAATTTGTTTGTCTTTATGGATTTTATGGCGCATATATCAAAATAAAATAGTAAATTTAGAGAGCTAAAGTAATTCAAATCCACTTCGAGCAGCTTCAAAATTCTTGATTGTTATAATTTAGTATTGTAATGGAAAAATGTATTGCTTGTTAAAATACTAATCAAGACTTGATGTATCTGGGAACTCTAAATGGGTGTTAGGTAATCTAGGTTCTTTCATGAATCTTGGAATTCTAAATGGGTAGTTAGATTTAATATTCACAACTATTACTAGCAATTAATTAGTTCATTCTAGAATGTCCTAAATGTAGTATAAAGGGACTGCTCTTTCTCATCTGTATCAGACTGATCTAGAAAAAACAAATAAAGTGAGAAATTATGTCGAGAAACACTTGTGAGTTTTGAGAGAACAATTTTCTTCTCTTAAATTTCTGTCCTAAATATTGTGTGAGTTTCTTGAGTTTATTTGTGGCTCACTAACCATTTCCAACAATGCTCAGGTTTCTGGACATAAGGGTGATTCTGTATTATTGCTATCAAGACATTTTGGTCTTTTGTGGTTCCCATTGGATTACGAGTTAGCTAGAGCTTTGTTTAACAGGTTTAGTAAGCTGTAAATGTTAATTTAAGTGGGTCTCGACTGGTGCAATTTGTTTTTAGTGTGTAAAGTTATCCTCAAGATTGTATGGTTTCCTAGTGTAGAAAATCCATAAGATGGATTCAATTTTATCATTTGAGGAAGTGGAACGAGGAATGAAGAACGAGTTGTACCCATTCTGCTGCTTTGTGTGGTGCTACATCAAGATCTTTGGATGTATGATGCTCTTCCATTCTTGGGCTGGATTCTTAGTTTTTTTATTTTAATCTTATCTCTCTCCTTAAAGGTTCCTTCTGATTCTTTTTTTTTTTTTTTTTCAAATTTCCCCGACTTCTTTAATTTGGAATCAAGTTGTTGCAACCTTCCCTAAAAGCTCTTAAAACTTTCAGATTCTAAAGGCGCGTTTGGTAACGTTTTCGTTTTTTGTTTTTTGTTTTTTATTTTCTGTTTTTATTTTCTGTTTTTCGAGTTTGAAAACGCGTCTGGTAGCAATTACTTAAAACGATATTCCGAGAATAAAAACATAAAAACCGCGTCTAGTAGAATACTTTAAAATGAGAAAACAGTGAAAAAATGTCTGGTAGAATTAATTTCCAAAATCATTTTCAACTAACTATAATCAAACATTCGATAAGGTTTAATTCAATTTTCCTTTATATATATATTTATTTGGAATAATTGAATTTAACTGCAAGTAGAACAACAATAATAAAATATAATATTAACATCATAAAAATATAGTTATAACACCTAATAAATTTATATTGATAATAACCCTACAAAGTTAATCAATCATAATAATGTTTAGTTATTACAAACATTCCACAATTGTGATGCGATCTCATTCCTAACTGAATTCATTTGTGTCATGTTTTCTTGAGACATATCTAAATTAAAAATATTTGTCTCTGCTTCTTCCTCAATAATCATATCTTCAAGCTCAAATTCTCTGAACAACCTATCACGACGAGCTTCTTTCCGTATAAAATTATACAGCACACAACATGAAAATCAATAATCTCTGCAACAAGTCAAAAAAAAAATTAAAACAAAAGCTGAACAAGAACAAAAAATAATAGTGGAAGTTACACATTATACATACCTTGAAAATGAGGAGAAAATGGAAAAGATCTTCAAACGAAGAAGATGATTAGAAGAAAAGATGAGAGAAGGAGAACTAAAATGAAAGTAAAAAGAAGAACGTGAGAAGAAGACAGTAGAAAAAATGGAGTTGTAAAGTGAGAGTAAAAAGAAGAAAGTGATAAGAAGACAGTAGAAAAAGTGGAGTTGTCGAGATAAGGAAGTCAAAAAAAAAATTGTTCTCAAAAACATTGAGAACTTTTTCTTTCCATGCTTTGAAAGTTAAAATTGATTTTTTTGATTTTAAAAATATTAAAATAAAAATAGTTTGTCGAACACGTTTTTTAATTTTTAACAACTCAAAAACGTGATTTGAAAACTTTACCGAACGCGCTCTAAACTAGTCCTCTAATTACCTATTTTCATGTGGTATTGATTGCTGTTATTGAGATCCTGCTGTCAAGTTTGGTGTACTACAATGGATCTGATTGTTGCATACCTTAAAGTAAAAGAATATGTAATTGTCAATGCATATAATTTTGCGTGGCTTACTCCCATTTAAACAAATTTGGTTCAAAAGCATTTTTTTTGTTCTCCTTTTCTTTTTCTGTTTACATCAAATCATGTCCCCATTGGTGTACTTTTTACTTCGGTTTATACTATCAAAATGTCTATTTTATGGCTTTTTTTTCCTCCATAAAAAATTGTGTTCCATACATTAAGAGGCAATACGTCCGCAGTGGAGCCCATCTATCTTGTTATAAATGAATCTTTTAACTAGGTTTTATGCTTAATAAAAGATAATATGATTTTGATTTGATCTTATGCTTGAGCAACTTTGATCTGAGCTTTATCTGTTTCTATATCTGGATAAACATATATCTTAAAGGTTATGTTGAGCCTGTTATAGCTTCATGAGCTGGAGCTTACTTGGGTTGGACGTGTCTCATGGAAGCACCACACTTGCCTGCTTTCTACACCAAGTATCAGCACAACTTTAAAGCAACATTCCCTTATATGGTCAGCCATGGTATGTTCTGAAGCAAACCTATCTGAAGGAAGTTTTAAATTTAATTAGAAAAATTAGGCCCCGTCCTGCAGCTGTTTTTCAGCCCGTTTTCGTTTTTGTTTCCCAAAAATGATTTTGAATTCGCGTTCGTTAACCATTTTTTCATTTTATTTTTAAAAAATAAAAAACAAAATGAAAAAAAAAACCAGTGTTAACAGTAAAATATTTGAAAAACACAAAAATACTTATTTTTGTTTTTGTTTTTGTTTTTATTTTTCATAAAAATTAACAATAAAATTATTTTCTTTTTTCTTTTTTCTGTTCAATGTGAGTTCTTCATCGGCTGTTCTTCTCTTCCCATCACCATCATCATCTTCATCATTAGCCCATAACCCCACCACCATCCATCTCCAATCATCAAACCTTAACCCTCAAATCAAACCAAGAAAATCATTCAAACACCCATTAAAACCCAAAAAATAAAACCAAACACATCCCGGATCCAATTTGGGATCTCCACCAAATACAAGAAACAAAAAAAAATTATGTGGGATCTCCATTCTGGGTTTGGGACGCTCAGTCTGCATCAGATTTGTGTTGATGGCCAAATCAAACCCATTCTACTTGATTTCAATAATACAATGGAGTCCATAGGTGTGTTGATGGCTTGCCAATGAACACCAACCTCGAACAAGAGCTCCAGAAGTGCTTCATCCTCTTCAAGTTCCCGGACTTCCCGGACAAGACCCATTTCCTCGACGCCCACCGCAACACCATCCGCACTGTCGTCGGCAACGCGACGGCAGGGGGCCGACACCGAGCTGATCGATAACCTGCCCAAGTTGAAGATTGTGTCGAGCTTTTTTTTTTTTTTGAAATGGTAATCTTATTAATAGGAAAAAGAAGGCCAGAGCCTTAACCAGGCAGGCAGGACAAACACCAACAAACAAAGGCAGGAAAAAACGGGAACAGGAGCAAACCCAAAACAGGCAAAAAGCGCCAAAACAAAAAACTATCAACCCAAACATCCAGGCGCTATCCCAGAAACAGAGCCTCAAGGCACACAACAGCACCACCAGGACACAAAAACCACCAAGCAGCCACAAAAACAAGAACAAGGAACAAGGAGCCAACAATCACCACTCAGCCCAATCCACAAAATCTCCAGCCTGACTCGAGCCCATCTTCGCAAGGCTATCGGCAAAGGCATTAAAAATTCTTGGTTCAAACACAACCTTCAAATCCCCTTCCGCACGAATGCAACTTCTAATCTCCCTAATGTTATTGGCGTGCTCCAGGTAACCAAACTCCCCTTTATTCACCCAAGCAACTGCCACTTTGGAATCAGTGTGGGGAAGATTTTTTTGAAGGGAATCGAAGATTTAGTGAAAGAAGAAGTCAGGGATTCGGATTTGAAGAATTTGGGAATTTTTTTTGTTAGGTAACAGTTTGGTGAAGAAAGTGTTCAAACAGTGGAGAGATTAAAGAGAGAGAGAGAGAGAGAGAGAGAGTGAAGATTATTTTAGGAATGAGAAGATTTTTTTGGTGATGGTCGATGATGATGATTTGAGGGTTAGGGTTAGGGCTTTCAGTTAGCCTACTAGACGCGTTTTCAAAATACGGATTTTAGTATATGCTACCAGACGTGTTTTCGGATTTCGAAACTGAAACCAAAAATATTGTTTTCATTTTCATTTTTCTTTTCGAAAAACACCAACTGAAAAAAGCTTGCATGACGGAGCCTTAGATACTTACTGTTGATTTGAAAATCATTTGGAGTGGTTCTATCGAATTAACCATCATTTTATCATTATTTTCAAGTTGATCATAAATTCTAAATTAGAATTTTTGTGATCTTATCTATTATGCAATAGTGCATTTGGAATAAGATTAAATCGGTCTATATTTATATTTTTTTATTGTCGAGAGTTTGAGTTTACTGATCCATAATTTATCAGTAAATGTCCTATAAATAAAGACACGATACCACCATAAGAAAGTGATCCAATGCAAATGTATGTATGCAACTAGACTATTAAATGGTAAAACTTTATCTTAAAACAATTAAGTTCTTGTCTTCTAATCACAACCATGTTAATAACTTTTTTAGCTTTATGCTTATACTAAAGATTTTGGTAAATGTTAAGATGAAATATTTCCCATAAAATCAGCCATATGAAAATTTCCACACAGAGAGAGGTTGAGTTGAAAACACTAGAAACATATTTTTGTTTAAAAATGCATATTTTTCCAAACAAATTTTTTTTTTTTAAACAGCCACCAAATGCTTTTTCAATTTTTGATAAAAAAAACGAGAAACTGGTTTGTAAAATGTTACCGAGTGGCTTATTATTTCATAATCCGTCGACACAATAAACGTGCGATATATAATATATATCAAGAAGAGACATGCATAACACAAACAATGGTGACTCTTTGTTTGTGATTCATGTCTAAGCCATATTGAAGTGAGAAAATGCTTTTCAATATAATTTTCAAATCCCACCTACATTTATTCAAAATATAATCTTCAATCATTTTCAAATCCCATCTATATTGATTCGAAATAATCTTCTATCATTTTCAAATCCCATCTTCAATCTTCATCTTCATCTTCATCTTCATCAAGGGGGTAATGATCTTTGAGATAAAGATTAAAATACTCATGTCAAATGCCAAAACAACAATGTATAAAGTGACTTTGAAACCAAGTGTACAAGTGTCAAAATAATATTCTCAATTTGAACGAAGAGCTTGAAATTATACAAATATTCAAAATTTTGAATTGACTGAATAAATAAAAATCTAAACATCACCCAGCTTTTCACATTAAATAAAAATTAATTTGGGATGGTGGCATGTAGTGGTCCTCAAGGGGAGTTAGAATCATCTCGTTTTTGTTTTTTTAAGTTTAAGTGAAACATCCACTTGTATAAGAGAGAAAAATATGACATAATCTTAACCATGCATTTTCTTGTATGCTTACGTGTCACTAGATTAAGAAAAGTCTTAAAAAAAATTACATGAAAGGATCCTTGATCCCTTCAAGGGACAGGACGACAAGAGATGACTAACCCTTAATTATTTTGATAGGGAGGAATCAGGAGATGACTAACCCTTATTTTGACAGGGAGGCCCAATGTTAAAAATTTGCATCAACTTTTCCTAATTCTTGCCCCATGTGCATTAAAAGCAACTTAAAAAGGCTTCCTTGTACATTTACAAACTATTGTCTTATAATGGACTTATCGGATTTTTTGCATTCGGATAAGAAGTAAGAAGAAAGTTACCTGCATTATAAACTTACCAGCCCACATTTCAACAAACGGGAGAGAGGGATCTTAAGGGTTTTGCCGCACCGTTGCTAGATACTGTCAAAAATACACTACTATGAGATCCTGTCATTTGTATCACCACCGATTACCGTAAAAGATTTATCATAAATAGATGTGATCTGACAATATATGTACCTAATTGAGGTCCTCATTTCCTAGTTTTTGTTCTTGTTTTCGTTTTCGAGCGTATTTTTGTATATAATGTGTTAGTTCAGCATTATGTAGGTACATAGTCCCTACATGTGGTATTTGAGCTTAAAGTCAAGTTTGGGAAGCCAAAATGAGTTAAAAAGTCAAGATTGGAAGTATTCAGAGTTGTCGCGGCATCGCCGTTGACCCAAACCACAGCTTGATTCGTGGTCAACCATGGCAAGTTTCCATGGTGGATCCGTCGTCGAGTCAGAACGTGACAAAGAGACTGCGGCACAGGTCAACTCTGTTTTCCAAAGGTTGGTGGGCTGAAATTGTAAAGTGACCATGCATAGCACTTACATTTTAGGGTCCATAACTCCCTCCTCAGAATGAACTGGGTTTCGTACCAACTAGTTTAAAAAACCTCGGAAGTCTAATTTCCAGCGATTTTTACGGATCGCAATTTCGGGTTTTCTAAAGGTTTTTATGATCGTTTCCGTAACGGTGCATAAGGTTGGAAACCAGACCGTGGAAAAGAGCTTCGTGCATAACACTCGACTTTTGGGGGGGTGTATCTCCCCCCTCAGATCGAACCACGATGATTTCTTTATATATTTAGAAAGCCCCAGAATCCTACGTTCCAGCAGTTTTTACGGATCACAATTCTGGATTTTCTAGAGGGACATATACGCGTTTTCGTAAAGGTGCGTAGCTGATTCCATACCAGTGCGCGAGGCGACCTACGAGGCAACCAACCCTCACTCGCCTCACCACTCACATCAACATCTGGCCAAACATCACAGCAGGCGAGGCGACAATTCCATTCTCCCCGTCGCTCGCCTCGGAGCCTGGAAGGGCCAAAATGGTCCTTTCGCACCCCAATTTGTCCCAAAACCTTCCCTAACTATAAAAACACTCTTTTCTTCTCTTCTCTACAGACAAAAACTGAACAGCAACACTTCACTACTTCAACCTCTTCATTTCCTAAGAGAGAGAGAAGCTTCCCAAGCTCCCATGGAGGTTGACCTCCATGGGAGGCTTTCCATATCCATTTTCGACCATCACCCACCACATTTGAGAGTAGATTACATAGAGATAGGAGTGGTCTTTGACCAAATTCGAACCAAGCATGGAAGAGAGCTCTTGGAGGGATTTCTTCAAGGGTTGTATCTCTTTTATTCTCATTTCTTGTATTTCTTGTTTTCGTTTATGTGTAATCCCCACTTGGGAAATATTATAAACTTATATTTGTGCTCAATATATGTTGCTTGTTTTATATTCATTTGGGTTTTGATTTGTTCTTGATATTATTAAGTAATCTCTTGTCTTGAAATGCATGTGTGTGGAGATTAGAAATTGATATGTGCTTATAGATGAGATTAGGAGTAGATTAACTTAATTGTAGGAGTAGTCATAATTAAATATCTCATTTGTGTGTGTAATTCTTTGGAAGGTCAAAATGCATTGTATGGATGGATTTGAATGTATGTGGATTTCGGTTTTACCTAGAGGTGCCCACGGTTTGGTTAAACAGTGGGTACCAAACCGAAACCCACCACCCAAAACCGAAACCGAAACCGCCGGTTACGAAACCGGTTGGAAACCGATTTTGAGCCGGTTCGGTTACGGTTAGGGATGTCCCAAAACCACCCAAAACCGGCAGTTTGGGGCGGTTTTTAATAAATAAAAAATTCAACCAATAGAAAAGTGCCACGGGAACAAAAAAACAAAAAAAACAACAAAAACCGAAACCGAAACCGCCCAAAACCGAAACACAAACCGCCCAAAACCGGTGGTTTTGGGCAGTTTATATATAAAAAAAATTCTAACCAATAGAAAAGTGACACGTGGCCACAAAATTGAAAAAAAAACCGAAATCGAAAATCAAACCGGTTTTCTAGGTTCGGTTACGGTTTGTGGCCACGGAACCGAAACCGACAGTTTCGAAATTGAAACCGCCCCGAAACCGAACCGTGGCCACCATTAGTTGTACCTCTATAGATGATCAATCCGGTATAACTGTAATCACTTAGCTCCTAAGTATAGATAAAACTTGTTTTATGCATGATCGTGCTAGAATATGTTTTGGTTTTATGTTCATGTCCATAATGGTAGGGACGAAAGACACACTTGCTCTTGCCATGACCTTTGGAGAGTGAGAAGTGTTTCAAATCTCTTAGTTGAGACAAGAGGCATAATTGCTCTAGCCATGACCTTCGGGGAGTGATTTGTGTCTCGAGTGTCTTAATAGAGAGAACAAGCCCTTAACTTGAATTAGAAATGCTTAATGTCTTAGGTTGGCTCTATGTTTTGGTGCTTAATGTGTCTTTGATCTTAAGACACCATTGCTCTATCCATGACATTTGGGGAGTGATGATTTGATTTCGGTATTCCTTAATCAACGAATGATTCGTAATAATAGATGATTTGGTTTCGGAATCCCTTAATCGTGAGAACGAGTCCCTAACTAATAGGATGTTATTCATTGCCTAACAACCACTTATGTGCACTTATGTATGGTGAGCTTAGGCCCCTTGTGTGATCATTATCATGCATCTCTCATATCCCCCCCTTTTATTTGTCACATTAAACACCATCCTGACCTTTCCATATTCTTTTGTTTGTTTTCTATTTTCTTTCTTTTCATTTCCTTTGCACGCACCACACCACATTATACATACACCCCACACATACCATTCTCACTTACCCGCATTCTATTTACATGCTTTCAATAATCGCTAGAACTCGATCCGGTTGACGGATACCACCTCCATGCAGAACGATACCCTCGCTTACCGTTTTACTAGTATTTTATTAGTTTAGAGCACATTGCGTAGGAACTTTTAGTATATATATCTTTTGATAATCGCAATTTGGTAACGATACAAAAAGTGAGCATCAAGATGCATAAAAAAAATAATGGTTTGACAATGTCATAAGCAAAATAATTGAATATTGCTATCTTCATTTTTGATAAACAACATAAAGAGACAAAAACAAAATTAAGATTATTTTAATATTTTGGCAAATATTTACTTGACATTATTTCCAACAAGCCACGCCACCAATTACTTAATGAATTAAACAACTACTCTTTTTATTTTTCATTCATGTTTATACAGATACCAAAGTGAAATGGAAAGTTGTTGAACTTTCCAAATATAATTCATATAATTGTAAGTGATTCGATTAAACACATAATCAACATGCATAGGCATATAATTAATCCGAAAATAACCTAAACATGTTTCTATATCATGATTAATCAAACCCTAAATACATGTTACTAAACCCATATCGATTCAAGAAAAATGGGAGATAATAGAAAGCGGAAGCGTACCTGAATCCATTGCCAAAGGATGGTGAACGGGTTGAGATCTTCCAAATTATCACAATCCTTGGGACACAAAAGTGTTCTCTCTTTTCTGTTGATGGGGATACAGAAAAGCCAAAAAAGATTGTGTAATTTGGGGACCATAACCCTTAATATAATCATATGTTTTGCTATTTCTAATTCGGCCCCTCATCAAATTAGAAATAGCACTCTGGTATCTACACATTAACTCCATGACAATTATACCCTTAAGCCTTAAACTTTAAATCTTAATTAAATCACTTTAATTTAGGCTTAACCAAAAGATAGCAAACACATTTAATATTTACATGTGTGGCCCCATATGGTGGAATTTTTCCAACAATCTCCCACTGGGCCACATATGTAACTTTACAAATGTGTATGACTTTATGAGCTCTAAAATTTTGCTATCACAAATTTAGGGTATATCCGAACAATCTCGTCCATTGATTATGTCGATATAGGATCAAAGCGGTTTTCGTCACATTTAGCGTGACTAAACCCATCAATGGTCACGTATACCAACATAATCAAATGACATAGATCAATCATGGATGCGTCGCATAGAAATTACATGCAATGTGATCTATACATGTCTATTTCCAACTGATCCTACTTTATTCTTTAGTGAGATCAAAACTTAACATAATGTAACAGAGTGAAATGAAATGAATACTTTATTTCTGATCAGAAAAATATCCAAATACATAAATGTATATGTATGTCCAAAACCAAACATAAAGCACTAAAATACAACATGATACAAACTCCCACTATAATGTGATATCCTCACACAAAACAACACCCATATGAGCAGTGTGCTCATGAAAGACCTTGGGTGGTAATCCCTTTATAAGCGGATCCGCTATCATGGAGTTTGTCCCAATGTGCTCTATGGATATCTGTCCACTCTGCACTCTCTCCTTCACAACTAGGAACTGAATGTCAATATACTTTGACTTAGATGAGCTCCTGTTGTTATTAGAATATAGCACTGCTGACTTATTGTCACAATAAAGTTTGAGTGGTCTTTCAATACCCTCCAGAATGCGCAGCCCAGTGACAAAATTCCGCAGCCATATTCCATGGTTGGATGCCTCATAGCATGCTACAAACTCTGCTACCATGGTGGAAGAAGCTATGAGTGTCTGTTTGGCACTCCTCCAAGAAATAGCTCCACCAGCCAACAGGTATATGTAGCCTGATGTGGATCTCCTACTGTCTTGGCATCCAGCATAATCGGAGTCAGAATACCCTATGATCTCCAACTGATCCGATCTCCTATATGTGAGCATGTGATCTTTTGTTCTCTGTAAATACCTCATAACCCGCTTGGCTGCTATCCAATGATCCATCCCAGGGTTACTTAAATATCTGCCTAACATACCAACAATGTACGCAATATCCGGACGCGTACACACCTGAGCATACATTAGACTCCCTACAGCTGATGCATAGGGAATCTTCTGCATTTCCTTAACTTCAAGGTTATTTTTAGGGCATTGACTGAGACTGAACTTGTCTCCCTTAGCGACAGGGGTGTCACCTGGTTTGCTGTCCTGCATGCTAAACCTTTTGAGCACTTTATCGATATAGTTCCTTTGTGACAATCCAAGAATACCCCGAGAGCGATCTCGTTGTATCTGGATCCCTAATACAAAGGAGGCGTCACCAAGATCTTTCATCTCAAAATTCTTTGATAGAAATCTCTTGGTTTCGTGCAACATGCCTATATCATTTGTGGCAAGCAGTATGTCATCGACATATAAAACCAGGAATATGTGCTTACTCCCACTGAATTTGTGATACACACAATTATCAACAGCGTTTATCTCAAAACCAAACGAGATAATCACTTGATGAAACTTGTAGTACCACTGACGGGAAGCTTGCTTGAGTCCATAGATGGACTTCGTCAATTTACAAACCATATTCTTTGGGTCTCCCGACTCAAAGTTTTCTAGTTGTACCATATAAATTGTTTCGTCAATGTCACCATTGAGAAACGATGTCTTGACATCCATCTGATGAAGCTCTAGGTCAAAATGTGCAACAAGTGCCATGATTGTCCTAAAAGAGTCTTTCGTTGAAACCGGAGAGAAAGTCTCTTTAAAGTCAATCCCTTCCTTTTGGGTAAAGCCTTTAGCTACAAGACGGGCCTTATATCTCTCCACATTACCTTTCGAATCCCTTTTGGTTTTAAATATCCATTTACAACCAATGGGCTTCGCACCTTCTGGTAATGGGACAAGTTCCCAAACCTTATTGTCTTGCATAGACTTATACTCCTCATTCATAGCATCAATCCACTTTTGAGAGTTGGAACCCTGCATGGCTTGATGTAAGTTGATTGGATCTTCTTCTATCATTCCAATGTCTTCCTCATGTTCCTGGAGAAATATGAAAAAATCGTCTAGAATAGCATTTCTCCTTTCTCTAGTGGATCTCCTTAATGGCACTGGCTCTTGAGGTTGTTGAGTTTGTTCCTCAGGAACAATTACCTCATCTTGAATAGGGGGTTGTTCAACATTGTCTGGTTGAGGATCCGGATTCGCTTCTTGATCAATGACAGGTATAGAAACCTGTTCATTGCCAAAAGCGATAGTAGGAATCGAAACCAATTCCTCCTCGAAGACAACGTCTCTGGCCTTATTTCTCCCCCCAAACTCAACATCCTCAAAAAATGTTACAGTTCCCGTCTCAAAAATTGACCTAAGTGTGGGATCATAAAACTTATAGCCCCTAGATCGCTCAGAGTAGCTAATGAAGTAGATGCTCACAGTTTTGGAGTCCAATTTCTTTTCATGTGGCCTGTAAGGCCTTGCCTCAGCTGGACATCCCCAAACGTGAAAGTGCTTTAGACTAGGCTTTCTACCTGTCCAAAGTTCATAAGGTGTTTTTGCAGCTGCTTTAGTTGGCACTCGGTTCAGAATATAAGCTGCTGTTTTGAGTGCTTCTCCCCAGAGTGACTCTGGTAAGGTGGAATGACAAATCATACTCCTTACCATATCCTTAAGAGTCCGGTTTCGCCTTTCAGCTACACCATTCATGCTAGGTGATCCTGGCATGGTGTATTGTGGGACGATTCCACATTCCTCTAGGAATTTAGCAAAAGGTCCTGGACGTTGTTCACCTGAACCGTCATATCTGCCATAGTATTCACCACCACGGTCAGACCTGACACTCTTTATTCTTTTATTAAGTTGGTTCTCAACTTCAGCTTTAAATGTTTTGAACACGTCCAAAGACTATGATTTCTCATGAATGAGAAATAGGTACCCATAGCGTGAGTAATCGTCTATGAATGATATGAAATATTGTTGGCCATTCCAGGAAGCCGTAGGGAATGGTCCACAGATATCCGTGTGTATCAATTCTAAGACGTCTGTAGTTCTGTTGGCACCTAATTTCTTTATTTTGGTCTGTTTTCCCTTGATGCAATCAATACAGACTTCAAAGTCTGTAAATTCAAGGGAATCTAGAATCCCATCAGACACAATTCGCTCAACTCTAGTTTTAGAGATGTGACCTAAACGTTTGTGCCATAATGTGGCCGAATTTTCTTTATTTAGTTTGCGTTTAGTACATCGTGATTCCACATGCAAGGTTTCATTATAAGAAACGATTGTATCAAGCAAATATAAGTTGTCATATACACATAGAGAACCAGTTCCAACAAGATTTGAATTTATAGATAAACTGAATTGATTGTTTCCAAATGAACAATAATGACCAGATTTGTCCAATAAAGAAACAAAAACCAAATTCCGTCTAAAAGACGGTACAATAAAAGTATCCAATAAATCCAAATAACAACCAGTTCCTAATAACAACCTAAAATGCCTTATCGCCTCTACTTCTACAGACTTGCCATCACCTACAAAGATGTGTCTTTCAGCATCACTTGGCTTTCGGTAGTTCAGGCAACCCTGCATAGAAACACTGATGTGAGTAGTTGCACCAGAATCTAACCACCACGTGTTTCTAGGTACTGAAGCTAAATTTACCTCAGAACAGACCAAAGTAAGGAACGTACCTTTCTTTGCACGCCATGCGTGATACTTGGTACAATCCTTCTTCATATGTCCAGGCTTGTTGCAAAAGAAACAACCCTCATTGTCTTTCTGTTGTTTCTTTTGAGCTGGACCCTTAGCAGCTTCAATATTCTTTCTCTTTTTGCTCTTATCCTTAGAGGTGCTAGCCAAATGAGCACTTTCAATCCTGTCTTGCTTCAATCTCTCTTCCTCTTGCACACAGTAAGAAATGAGCTCATTAAGAGTCCATTTCTCCTTTTGACAGTTGTAACTGACCTTAAACTGACTGTATTGTGCAGGAAGTGATAGCAATACTAAATGCACGAGCAATTCATCAGACAGCTCGAGCTTCAGTGCCTTAAGCTTAGAAGCAATATGAGACATTTCCATAATGTACTCTCTTATGTTCCCCTTGCCTTTATACTTCATAGAAATCAAGCTTTGCAAAAGCGTGCTTGTTTCTGCCTTATCGTTTTTCACAAAACGTTTTTCAATTTCGGCTAGGAACTCTTTGGCGTTGGTTATCTTTTCAGATACCGCACCCCTAAATGCCTCCGGAATGCCGCGCTTAATGATCATAAGACTCATGCGATTTGAGCGATCCCACTTCTCAAAGTTCTTCCTGTCATCAGGAGAACTTGCATCTGTAAGAGAAGCGGGCTACTCAATCCGAAGTGCAAGGTCCAGATCCATGCAGCCGAGAACAATAAGTACGTTCTCTTTCCAATCCTTAAAGTTGGTCCCATTAAGCATAGGTATGGAGTTGATATTAGCAGATATAGTAGAAACATTAGCTGTAAAGAGAACAAAACAAAACAAAACAAACAAACAAACAAACATGCTCACATTAATAACCAAATACAATAATCAACAAATTCAAATAATGGAAAATCCCATCTCAAGATACCTAGTACAACATTAATATCAAGTCTTTGGACAGTAATATTAATTGTAAGTGGTACTCTTGTTGTAGTGATCAAACATTGACAATAATTCATGTCAAATAATAAATCTATCTTTGGATCGACTTATTACTCACATGTAAAACCTTATAATTGTCACATGTTTACCACCACAGGTGTGTGTGCAATTCGGCCAAGTATTAACCTTCCTTTGGGCCGGCTAATACCCGCATAAATTTACACACACACAAACATCCAACATCCCTCATGAACAATCTATATAAGAGAGGTCACTTTGGCGACATCTTGTTTCAATTAGCTCATTTAAAATGTAAGACTACTTTATGTAACCATAAAAGATATACCAAAAATATTTGAATTTGATTGGATTCTTAAAAATAAAAATTACAAAAACTGCCCCTGATTTTGTAAAATTACAGAAAAGGGCCCTCAAAATTTGGAAATTACAAAGTGACCCAGTAACTTTCAATAATTATAAATCTGCCCCAAAACTTTTTAGTAATTACATAATGGCCCAAAGTTTATCGAAATTACAAAATGTCCCCAAATATTTTATATAATTAAAATTTGGCCCTAAAATATTTTCAAAATTTCAAACTGACCAAGTAAGTTTTGGTAATTATAAATTGGCCCATATTTTAGCAAAATCACAGTATGGCCCAGAATAATTACAGAACAGTCCCTCAAGAATATCAAATTCTCCAAAAGATGCCCAACACAAAATCAGGTCTGTGAACCCTAGGTTCACGCCGCCGCTGCTTCAGACCGCTTCACGGTCACCAGAAGGTAACCACGAACGGAGGAGCGACCAGTCGATGACCCACAAGCGCGGATCGAAGCGACGAAGGCCGGCGGTCGAAGCCCAAATCGATCGAGCGAACCGGCGGCTGTTCTTGGCTCGATCTGGACCAGATCGCGGTGGAAAACCGGCGATCGTCCTCGTCGCCGCAAAAGGCACGAGTTTTGGTGCGAAAACCGGCCAAACCAAATCGACCCAGATGAAGGTCAACGGGTCTGGAATGGCCGGCGATCGTCCGGATTCCAGTTTTTTTTTTTTTTAATCATCATATTTAAACCTCAAAACTCAACAAAAATTTCTCAAGAATCGATTATGGGTGGCTCTGATACCACTTGTAAGTGATTCGATTAAACACATAATCAACATGCATAGGCATATAATTAATCCGAAAATAACCTAAACATGTTTCTATATCATGATTAATCAAACCCTAAATACATGTTACTAAACCCATATCGATTCAAGAAAAATGGGAGATAATAGAAAGCGGAAGCGTACCTGAATCCATTGCCAAAGGATGGTGAACGGGTTGAGATCTTCCAAATTATCACAATCCTTGGGACACAAAAGTGTTCTCTCTTTTCTGTTGATGGGGATACAGAAAAGCCAAAAAAGATTATGTAATTTGGGGACCATAACCCTTAATATAATCATATGTTTTGCTATTTCTAATTCGGCCCCTCATCAAATTAGAAATAGCACTCTGGTATCTACACATTAACTCCATAACAATTATACCCTTAAGCCTTAAACTTTAAATCTTAATTAGATCACTTTAATTTAGGCTTAACCAAAAGATAGCAAACACATTTAATATTTACATGTGTGGCCCCATATGGTGGAATTTTTCCAACAATAATTTCACACACCTTTGATGCAGACCTCTCGTAGAAGTATGTATACTTTATACCTTCAAGTTTTCAACTACTAAAGTTCGGCAACAAAATTCTTCACTTTTGCAACCTAATTAAATAAAAAGCAAATATTATTAAAAAGTTGGCAAAATTTAGCACCAAAAAAACTCACTTCGGGATTGTTTTTCTCTTTTGTTAGAGGAAGTCCTATCGCTTATCCCGCCACATTATTATTAAAGTTCTACATAATGACAAATAAGAAGAAGAAGATTTAAAATTTCAACAACATCATATTAAAAATCGTAGCACAGTGCCAACATATATATATATATATATATATATATATATATCACATTAACAAATGTATAAACATATACACAGAGCATTAAATGAGAGATATCATACCCCTTATATTCTGACTGAATTCCAAATCTTGGTATGAAATACCCTATGCTTACATAATCGCCTGTAACGGTCAAACCTAGCAAAGATGCACCTCCAAGAGATTTCCTCTGCGCCATTTCCTTGGTCTTCTTTTGGAATTCCTTGACCAAGGTGTGTGGCCTGATGTACTTCATCTACACGAATAAATTTCAAACATAAAATAATAATTAACTTGAAAAAAATCGCTAAAAAGGGAAAAAAAAGTATAAATTTCAAACATAAAATAATAATAAACTTGAAAAAAAAAACGCTAAAAAAGGGAATAAAAAATTCACACGAGAGAGATGCACTAACCGGTGTTCAGACTGCAATATTCATCAAAAAAAAGCAGTTTATATGAAACTGCCTTAGTGCCCGGTGCTTACTTCATCATCTACTTCAATAATCACTTTTGTTTTCAATTCAACATTTCAAAACAAATTAATCAATCTAATATTCATGTCCGTAATAATAATACAAAAAAAACCCTAAAAATGAAGAGTTTATTTTAAAAAAATAAAAATAAAAACGGGACCTCAGCAAAATTACATATAATTGATATCAAATTATATATGTACAATCAGGTCTCAAAGATTACACGCCATCATGGCTCAACAATCCTTCATGAATCTATGCCTCTTGATTATCAACAACAACAACAACACAGATTGAACAAAGAATAGATCCATTGAGGGGCCGTTTGGTATGGGTAATCAAATTTTTCTGATTCCTGGGAAAGTTAAACAAAGTAATGTGATTCCTGGGAAACTTGTATACCTGTGTTTGGTTGTGCATGGAAATATTGTATCAGATTCCTGGGAATGTCAGATATATGTGTTTGGTTGCACATTTGAACATATGGGAATCTTTTTTTTTAATGAATTTTTAATTGTTAATAATCATATTTTTTATAATTACATTAAAAAAAATTCCATTTTCAATGTTACACACACACACGCAAACCTATCCCATTCGATCTCAGCAATGTCATCTTCAATGTTCAATAACAACAACATACAAATCTCCATCTCCGACGAAGACTCAGACGAGCTCGATCGGATGCGAGTCCGAGTCCGCAGAAAGCGCAAGAAACAGAACCATCATCGAGTGAAGTCCGAGTTGACTCATCGAGTTCTTAGGTTTTTTATTAAGTACTAGATGGTCTTGATCTTTCTTATCGCTGCTGGATTGCTCCTTTTTGAGGCCACAAGAATTGGGAAGAAGCCGAGTTCGGTTGACAACTCGGAGCACGGTGGAGTTACGCAGCCGCGCAAAGAGAAGGATTTGAGACTCGTTGGGTTGGAGAAGCCAAGCTTGGAGAAGAAACCGGAAGGGAATCTGAATCGGCTATAATCTCCCATCAAAAGTGCTTTTGTTTTTTGTTTCTGAGTTTTGTTGATCTAAAGTGTTTTGATGGTATTGGAAATTGAATGATTAGAGATTGTTTTCTGTTTAATTTAGTTGATGATTTCGTTTTTTAGTTCACTTGTTAATTCAACAATTTTATTTTTGCTTTAATCTTCTGAACAGATCTTGTTTTGTTTTTATTTTTGTTTTTTTTTAATTGATTGTGGGTCCCACAATGGGAATCAAATAGAGGGGCATCTGAAACCCACCTGTTGGGATGGGTTTCAGATTATCCCCTTTGAGGGTAATGTGATTCCCATGGGATTCACTTTCCCGGGAAACAAAAAACCCAAATCTGCTACCAAACATGGGAATGCTATGAGATTCTCATTCCCATGTAGAGATGACCCCATACCAAACGGCCCCTGAGAGGCAAAACTTACTAGTCATTATCATCGAAGATGCTTACCTCGTCAGAGTTGAGCGACGGCAAGTGCGCAGCAAAAGAAATTGAAAGGTCGACGGTGAATGCATGAGGCGGCAAGATTCATGGACTCCTTTATGCACCATGTCAAAACCGAGACCTGGAACCGAACCCGAACCCGATACGAATACCTAACCAGACCCATACGGTTCGGGTTCTGTACTATAAAATTGCCATATCCCTAATTTAAAGGCCGACAACAGTGGCCCACGGAGAATAAAGGTAAAATAGGAATTGGGCAAATAAAATTTAACCTAACTGTTTAGAAATCCTAACCTTATACAAGTCGCGACTTCCATTCCACCATTCCAATAATCTTCTTCTACTCTTTACCAGGTTAGTGTATCTCTCTCGTTTTAATTTTCTTTATATTCCTTTCTGTTTCTTTTTCTTTGATTTAAGATTCAATTATAATCTTTAATTTGTGTTATTTGTATGAATGTTAAAATCAAAACTTTACTTTCTTTTTTTTTTCTTTTTTTGTAGATGAAGTACGTGAGACCCTACGCCTTGTTCAAGCAAATCGAAAAGAGGAACGTGGAATTGGCACAGAGGAAAGCTATTAGAGCTCAATTGCTAGGTTTTAATGTTCTGGATGATTACGTTACCGTTGCAATTTCAGACACGGCTATGGAAAGAGTCAAACATTATGGGTAAATTATCTCTTGTGCATTGTGATTATATCATACACAAAATATCTCATTATCAAAGGGGTGTCCTTGTGTTTACTTCTGTGTTCTTGGACCAAATGGATGCAACTCTGTTCACCAGACTTTTTTAAATTAACAAAGTTCTCCTAGTCGTAGGTTTGGTTTCTCCTGAGCACGGGTCGTGTTGGTTTGTAGGCACTATGCGCTAGTCGGGGCCGACTAGGCAGAGCTCTGGCCGAAAGGGTTTTGGAGAAGATGAATAGCGGAGAAAAGGAAAGAACATAAGGGATGGTGGCTAGATTTTTTTCTTTTTTTTAAAGAAGCCCGAACTTGGGGGCAACCGCCTAGACCAGATCATATGACCTCCGACCTTCGATCTCCTCCATGAAATGTAGGAGATCTGATTTAATGGAGGTGATGCCATCACCTCCCAGATCACTTGGTTTATTTTTTAAAACATACATAATTAAAGTTTTTAAATTATTTATTTTTAAGTCAATAAATTTTTAACTAGGGTCATGTTAGTCATTTCACACTAGTAATCAGGTCAACTACTAACGGTAGGGAAGGTTTGTGCAATATTTTACAAAAGTTGCATATACATGCTGTTATATTTATGGTTATTGTTGGGGATGTTTGTGCAATTTGTTCAAATATTATTATATTGAATTATAATTATGACTATTAATATTTATTTCATTTTATTATGTTTATGTTTGTACATATTACGTAATTTTTGTCAACTCTACGGTATTTTGGAAAGGAAGAGAATGAACATACACACAATAGCCGATGCATAATTATCAATTTATTATGTTCATGTTTGTACATATTACATGATTTTTGTCAAGTCTACAGTCTTTTGGAAAGGAAGAGAAGGAACGTACACACAATAGCCAATGCATTTCGAACCTTGGTAAGTATGTGGTATTTTTTTTTATTTTTTTTTGGTTAGAATGATATATTTGTTTTTTTTATTTTTCTTATCTGTGAATATAATATCAACTTGTTTGTTTATTAAAGATATAATTATTTATCTGACATTTATATCCTTGTTAATTACTATTAATAAATTGTCATATATTTTCATTTGATATGATATAAATAACTAAATAAAAAATTTAATAAATCCTAAATTACTTTTGTAAATAATAATAAGATATTAATCATGATTACAATATGATAAATATTGATTTTGATTTTTACAAAATAAATAATAAAATTGAAGTAACTAAAGTGAGTTTACAGTAACAACGTGATTATAAAGGTTTATTTATTTTATAATCGTTTATCATAAGTAATAGGTTCAAAGATAGAAATTTGTTTAATAAAATTTTTATGATAAAATTGGAAATATATTATCTTTTCAGAGGATAATTTTGGAAGGGAATATTTTAAATGCAATCCAGAATTTGGAATTAAGTTGAAATTCAAGATTTTTTACTTTTTTTTTCAATTTTTTTTTTTTTTGTATTTTGAAGTTGTTGACCGAATGAAAAAACAAACAAAATAACTCAATAAAATCAATTCAAACACATTAAGTATTAAGTGAAAAAAATCTAACAATTGGGTTTAATTGAGTTAATGCTTTTACTCCTAGTTGTATTGTACTAAAATACCATTTTAGAAGAAAGTAGTTTACTTGCTTATATATATAAGGAAATGTATGATATTAAAGTGAACAGTTCAGATGGAATGCTTGCTATCAGTGCATTAGATGTCCTAGTCTATGTTTAATTAAATTGCTTCTTGTTTATTTATATTGTGTTTTAAAGCTATTTTTCTTTCTTGAATGTTTAATTAAATTGTTTAACATATGTCCTCTGTCAAACATGTATATCACAAATTGTGTTTAGTTAAAGCTCTTTTTATTGCACCTACCAACGATTGGCACAACTCTACTCATGCTATTACCTTATAATGTATCTATTATGGAATTTTTGAGACTTAGAGTTCTTCAAATTTCAAGTCATGTCTTTGTGCAGATCCCAAAATATAATCTGGAAGGTGTTGTGATAGGATGTCCAGATGCTAAAAATTATAATCTAGAAGGCGCTATGATAGGATGTCTGGATGCGAAAAATATAGAGAATCGTGAAGTGAGTTTTCGTGACACTAAGTTTTCAAAATGTTCTCACATTTGCCTTTTGATGTGTTTATATTCTTTACATTTTATTTGATTAGGTTGCAAAAGTTTTGAGTTTTGTTTACGACCTTTGCAATACTGGAAAACTTGAGGGTTTCAAGTACACATGTTGGGATTGGAGATTTGGCCCGAAGGTGCGTAAAATTATATAGTAAATATTTGGAAAGTTCAACATTTCTCACTTAAATATGGTTTAGACATTAATGGCATAGAGTCGATTTAACTTGGTAATTGATAGGTGGTTTGGCTAAATTATGTCTAGGGATGGCAACCATACCAAGCCGGGATGGGTATTTAGTCAAACCCCGTTCATGTTTTCCGGGTAATACTCATGTAGCTTTTACCTGTCTACTAGGTATGGATATCCATACTAGGTTAGTTTTCGGACTGTGTCCAACTATACCCAATAACTTGGTCGGGTACTCAGTTTGTTTTTTTTTGGGGGTTAAAATTGTCAAAAATGACCACATAAATCATATAAAACATACAAAGTTTTAATTCGATGTAGTGTTAGTGTTAGTTTAAAAGAGCTTCTTCAAGCATTAGATTTTTAAAGCTTCTACAAGTAGAGCTTTTAAAAAAAAATTATTGATCGTTTGATTGTCAATTAAGAAAGCTCTTTTTAATAATAGGATTATCAAAAAAACTCAAAAAGATATTAGGATTCAAACCTACGACCAGTCTATTTTAGACATTCTAGTGTTTTTAAAGCTAAAAAAATCTACTTGGAAAAACATAAAATTTAAACTTCTTTGAGTGAGTGTAAAACAATTTTTTTAATCGTCTCTAACCAAACCAAAAAAAAAAGATTAGAGCTTTTAGAATATAAAAAGCTCTTCCGACCTTACTTTTTTTTAACAGTAAAACAGAAGATAATATACGTATTCTGAAACCAGGCACCAACAAAAACAGACTCCAAGCAAAGCTAGCTGTCCAGGAGCTCAAAACCAACCCCAGAAACAAACCAAAACACCAAAAGCATTGAAAGACACTCTTCCAACCTTACTTGAGAGCTTGGTTTGGTTGGACTTTTAAAATTTTGCTAGTTGTAAAAGGTTTACTTGTAGTAGATCTATTATAAATAGAACTTTTGAAGAAAAAAAATGATAAATGTTTGGTTGTAATTAAAGAAACACTTTTATTAAAAAATGTCTATTTAGATCAAAAAAATATTTTCATACGGTCTATTTTACTATTTAGAAAAGCTCATCCCCGTGAGCTTTTGTCTAGTAGAGAATTAGATTCTTCTAACCTTTATTGAATTTAAAATTGACAATCTCAAAAGCTCCACCAAACAACTCTAAACAAACTCAAGTAGAGGTTTATAAAGCTTTTGAGCCGGTAGAAAACCTTAACCAAACGAGCACTAAATATGTTAAGTTAGAATGCTAATTACTAATATTGGACACGTTTATGTGCAAGTAATGTGATTTATTTAGAAAAACATTAATGACACTAAAAGTGAATTTGATATATTTAGGAAAAGAATATATTGTATCGAATGCAATAACGAATGATTTTAATCTGTTACCATTAATATTCAATTAAAAACCTTATTTTATTTATGAGTAATGCTACTTTGACCAAATTTGGTGCTTAAATTTGGAGCTCAAATGATTTGGCACAAGTAGAATCCAATCATTAAAACAAAAAGAAATCAACTTTCTCTCACATAACTTTCCAATAACATTGATACCAGCAATATTTAGCCAAATCACAACATATTCAATACATGTTAATACCTACTTAAAAACCAAAGTTTAAAAATAGAAATAAAAAATCAATTTTAAAAAACCAGGTAAAATCGGTTTTGTTCGGATGGATACTTGAACTTCAAAAACCATGGTATGGACCGTGTTCAAATGTTTTAAGAAACCTGGGTTTTTGCCATTCCTAGTTATGTTAAAGACTCAAAAGTAGATGTCTGTCACTATTTATACAAGTTCAATTTTGTTTGTCTCCTTCGTTGTAAGGTGTATAAGAAATGTAGATGGTAATTATTTTGCTTTCCGTGTTGCCAGGCAATTGTTTTTGTGTTTTCAATTACAAAATCTCACAAGTTTCTTGTGTTGACAGTATATGAACAGTTGGGTAGATCCTGATGTAGAGGATTATAAAAATAAATATTCTTCTGTTTTTATGTTAAAGGTAACTTTTTCTTATCCTTTGAAAAATATGATTAATTCATTTTAAAACGATAGTTTGTATACGTATATTTTATGAGTTTGTTTTGAATGCATAGAGAAATCTGGTTAAATAGCTGATAATACTTTTTTCTTAGTATATGAGATTTGGCATTTGACAATTTAAGGCTTTATGAAATGAGCCAATATGGAATGTTTGATAATGTTTGATTTTTTTTTTATATCAATTCAAAATTTATAATGTTATTTGCAGGGACGGACCCCTGTGGAGGCCAGCAGGGGCCGTGGCCCCCCCAAAGTTTTGAAAAAAAAATTTATTTTATTATTTTATTATTATTTTATTATTAAAAATGTGGCTTTCCCATTCAAGTGGGTTTATATTAAATACAATTAATGGACTCTTCTGTTGAGTGACAATTGTAAGTGGTTATATTAAATGAGAATTTACCACAAACACCATTTTCTATATTTTGTATAAATATATATATATATATATATATATATATGTGAATCCATTGTAAATGGGTGTATCATTGTAATTTTTCAGAAATCAATATAAGACACACACACTCTCTCTCTTTTCTCTCTCTTTCTCACTATTTATCTCACTAAATTTGTTTGTTATTTCGTATTAATTTACAACTTATGTTTCCGTGTTTATCTTTCTTATCTTTGGCTTCAGTTTCCTTAGAGGCTTAGTGCTGTGGCACTGAAGATTTGTTGTCTTTGGATTGTGCTCTTTGACTTGTAGATAGCTTCGTTACGTCACACTTGTTTTTTTTTCTAGGATAACACAAGTCAAAGAGCACATGACTACAACAATATTTTTGAATATACTTTAATGAGTTAAAACAAAATTAAGTATACTTTCATGATAATATTGTTTGTGTCATGGAGCACATGGTACTAAATCATGGTACAAATATACGATCCCTTTTGTTGTTTTTTTTTTCTTCTTGGTATCGAGGATCCCGAACTTCGTCCAGACACATATTTGTCTGTCCTACTTCAACTGCGTGATACTCGTCTGACCTATATACCCCGCTGAGGTATGTATGTTGGATTCACAAAGTAGGACATATAAGAAACCCCGTCCCGCACCACTGACCTTTATGTTGTGGCTCTGTTCTTTTTGCTGTTTGGGCTGCTCTTGTGCATTCTTTTTGGTGGAATACAATATACGGTTAAAAAAAATAATAGTACTAGTTTATATTCTATACACATTTTACGTGGGCTCTAGTCGCTATAGATTACTTTTATAATATAAATAATTATAAAAATATTAAATATTAATACAAATTCTCACCTCTTATGTTTTTCAATTTTCATATACAAATTTTCATTGAACTCAAAGTCTACCCTCAATTTTTGTCTCAGTCTAAAATCCACCCCCAATTTCCAACCTTACGAAAACTTTCCACCCCAGTCTAATCTCTCTACCCCTCACCCCCACTTTCCACTCTAAGAAAATGTTAATTTGAATGTTTATGTCATCATCGTGCATATCGTAAAAAATTCGTTAAATACTATGTGGCCCCCCCAACATCCAACTTCTAGTTCCGTCCCTGGTTATTTGATTTCAACCTCTTTTAAGCATTCAAATTGACAACTTTTTTCATTTTTACTTTATACACGGATGCAATTTAAATGGTTTCAAAGTTTCCATTTAGAATTTGGAGTCATATATTGTTACTTTCAAATTTTAAATAGCTGATGATACTTTTTTCTTAGTATATGAGATTTGGCATTTGACATTTTAAGGTTTTATGAAATGAGCCATGTTCGATAATGTTTGATTTTTTTTTCTTAATGTCAGTTCAAAATTATAATATTATTTGATTTCAACCTCTTTTAAGCATTCAAATTGACAACTTTTTTCATTTTTACTTTATACACAGATGCAATTTAAATGGTTTCAAAGTTTACATTTAGAATTTGAAATCATGTATTGTTACTTTCATATTTTACAGATGTATCTTCATGATTGTCGAAGGAAGCTGTATCCAGAAGATTATAATAGATGAAGATGTTTGATGCATCTCAAGAAATGATAACAATAGTAAATGTTACTTTAATACAATACATTTCCTTAATATTGTCACAACAGAACCGAAATGTGCAGCTGTCGATGGTCCGTCAAAATATCGGTTTAATGTACTGTTTATATGGATTTGTAGATGGGTATTGAGGATTTATTTGCATTTTCTGACGTAAACAGAAATTCAATTGGTCAAAACGTTGTTGTTAGATAAGTAGTAGATTTTGGATGTTTAAAACAAAAGAAAATATTGCCCACTAAAAGAAATCAAAATTAAAACAGGGTTGTGAATTGGATTCTATGATTGAAAATTCAGGTTGGTATCTAGAATAATAGCCTGATAGTACGTTTCAAGTTCATGAATTTGGTTAGTGGAAGTAGAATGATGATAGATATATTTTTACAATGTTGGGGGTGTAAACATATTTGAAAACAGCGGTTATGATTCTGTTTCTATTGTTGATTTTCAATAGTCTTAGCCGATAACTATTTTGAAGCCGGAAATTATGATCTTGCATTGGTGTAACTTTTAATATTTGGTTAGCCACACTCAAGACCTGCCCTTTGCTTCTGGTTAATATGGTATTCGATACAGGCAGTTTATACATTCAAGTTTTTCGAATCATTTACAGCAGAAACTTCCACTTCCACTTGGGTATTATATATATATATATATATATATATATATATATTATGTAATTGTTTGATAACGTTTGTTTTATTTATTTTAAGTATAAGCTAAACATCCACTTGTATGAGAGTGAAAGATGTGAATAAATCTTAACCATGCGTTTTCTTATATGTTTAGGTGTCATTAGATTAAGAAAAGTTTAAGAAATAAAATGATTAGGAAGAGGACTAGAAGAAAAACTTGGGTGCAACCGATGCACCACGCTAAAATCTGATGGTGGTGCATCGGCTCCATTAGGTGACTAACACGTGGTAATATGACTTTTAAGTTTTTTTTTAAATTTCTTTCTTCATCTTTATCTTCAATGGAAGCCCAAATTCTTTTCTCCTCACATCAACATCAACTTGTCTTCTTTCGGTGACCGTCATCGTTTCCGGTCCTTTCCATCCTCCGATGACCGTCGTTGTTTCATGCTCTAACCGGAGCTTATCCAATTGAAGATCCATTTGGAGCAGTTTGCTCCATCTACAGATATGGAGTAGTCCACCAAGTTGGCCAGTCTGTTCGTCAAATCTCACCGATCTACCTCAATTCAAGCCACACCGCCGCCACCGTTGTGTTCTCCAGTGCTTCCTCTACCAAAACGGCCGGTCTGTGCTCCGATCTAGAGTCCCCAGAATATCATGCATCACACACCTCCAACACCAAGTTTTCTTTCGACTGCGATTCATTAATTTTTTTTTAATTTCTTTTTTGTGGAATGGATTAGAGATGCAATTGTGTTTTTGTACATGTTTGATGTTTGACCATTTTCCATCTGTACTTCCTGATTTCTTCTGATGCAAATCCAATCAACACAAATCCAATCGGTTTTTTCTTTTTTTCACCCATATTTCAGATACAATTATATAATCGATTGATTGATCAATTAGGGGTTTTGTTTATTCTCACATTCACACAGAGAAAAAAAAAATCAGGATCCATAAAGACCCACCCAAATTATGAATAGAAAAATCACTTGAATGAAAATGATAATATGTGGTTGGCCGAACCGATGACACTCGCCAAACAACGGTGACCAATTGACTAAGGAGATTATGGTTTAGTGATGGAGAGACGATGGAAATCGAAGAGAGAGAAGATGTCTTTAGCCAGTGTCCAGAGGTAGAGAACCAGAAAATGCCGTGTAAAAAGAATCAATTTTTTTAATTTAATAATACCATATGTCAATTACTAAGTGGAACCGATGCACCACTATCGGATTATAACGTGGTGCATCGGTTGCACCCAGTTTTTCTCGAGGACTAGACGTCAAGAGATGACTAACCCTTGTTTTGACACGGAGTCCCACAATCAAAATTTGCAGTAACTTTTCCTAAATTCCAGGTAGCCCCATGTGCAATAAAAGCAACTTAAAGGCCACCTTAATTGTACATTTATAAACTTTTGTCTCATAATTGATTAATCAAATTTTTGCATTCAGATCAGAAGAAAGTTGCATGCATTATATACTTACCAACCTGCCTTTCAAGAGACAGGAGAGCATGATGTTGAGGGTTTTGCCATAACTTTAGTCCCTACTTTTTAGTGAAATATCACATTTTTAAACGTTTTTATTATATTAGCAATTTAAATCCCTTGTTTTTTAAAAATACACCACTTTAGTCCATATGACCAAAATATTAATGGTCAACTCTAACTATATATATAAAAGTACAATTTTACTCTTTTCAAAATGATTTATTAAGCTTCAAAAATAAATAATATTAAAATGGTTTATAAAAATAAATAAACTACAAAAAATTATTTTCTAAAAAAGAAAAAATAATAATTAAAAAAACTAATGGATTATGAAAACTATAAAGTTAAAATAAATAATAAATTGAAAGTATTTTTAAAAAAAATTAAAATTATTTGAAAAATTAAAAAGAAAGTTTTTTTAATTAATGGATCTCCACTGTTGAATTTGGATCCATCCAATGGTGGGGATCCATTAACTTTTTTAAAAAAAAACTTTATTTTTATTTTTTGAAATACTTTCTATTTTTTTGTTTTTTAAATTTATGGAAATGCTTTCAATTTATTATTTATTTTAACTTTATATTTTCCATAATCCATCAGTTTTTTTAAAATTATTTTTTCTTTTTTTAGAAAATAATTTTTTGCTGTTTATTTATTTTTATAAACCATTTTAATAATATTTATTTTTGAAACTCAATAAATTATTTTTGACAATAGTAAAATTGTACTATATATATATATATATATATATATATATACATATTGAGTGGTGCTATTGGCACACCCCATATCGGTCTATTTATAACCCACTTTTTTAATTACTTAGTATTCTTTTTTTTTTTCTTTTATCAAAATTACTTTAAGGGACAAACAATTTAAGAAAACAAATCTTCTAAAAAATAAATCTAATAAAATCTCATATTCCTTTTTTTTTAAACCACGTTATTGTAATCTATTTCTTTGAAGAAGAAAAAATCTTAACTCTTAAATCCTAAAAATTTACAAAATATATGAAAGAGTCTGAAAACGATATCAAGCATATAGAAGAATTGTCTGAAACATCTAAAAGAATTATCTAAGAATGATATAAGTATCTGTAAAAATTATCTGAGAATAATATCAAACACCTGAAAACAATTCCTTCTTTAAATCTTTGAACGATATAGATGATGATCCAGATGTCGTTCATAAATCTTTGGTCAATAGGTGGCTCAACAAATTGTGGTATTTATGTTGCTCTCCCTTGAGAAGTTTTTCTGATAATTCTGATTGTGACTTTCCCCATTCCAATACCAAATCAAAGTGAAAAAACTTCTACATCAAGTCAGCTCCAATAGCAGCCGACGCAAACACTCAAGTGGATAGCAGAACATCAATAACATATCAAGCACGTGACTGGAGTTTCTTATTTCTTTTTCTTTTCTATAATTTGAATGTCTTTTTTTTTTGTGATACTTTTAATTCGGCTATTAAAACCTACGATGGATATCAATTTTAAAAAAAACTCAAAAAATAAATAAATAAATCGTTCAATTGAGATGAGAGATAGATATCTAGAGAGATCAGAGATGAGGTATATTAAATTTGAAAAATAAGTAAAAATTGTAGTTTTGGAAATAAATCAAATAAATAAATAAAATTAATTAATTAAATCATAATTTTAAAAAATGGTATAAATAAACCAGTAGGGGGTGTGTCAATAGCACCACTCATACATATTTATTACTGTTAGTAAAAAACCAAAATATTCATAAGTTTATTTTTTCTTTAACTATTAATTAGAGATTGATTGAGAAAGGATAGAGATGAGATTTTTTTTTTTTTTTGAAAAATAGAGAGTCTTTAGGAAAGATTGTTTGATACGGTAAAAACAAATATGAGAGAGATTTTAATACATAATATTTGTTATAATAATTTAGGAGAGAGTTTTTTTTATATAATTATTTAGTTTGGAGTGTTTTTAGAATTGTTTTGTCTTATTTAGTAATTTTAATTCAGATTAAAATTGTCATTAAAAAAATAAATTAAATTAGAACGTAAATAAATAATTTGTGGATCGTAAGGATAAACTGGTTTAATAATATGACCAATTAAAAAATATTTAAAAATTAACGGTTGGGATGCAAACACGTCATATCCAGATTCAATTTTCCTCTATTTTCATTCTTCAAGTCTCCAACTGTTGATCTTCATTTGGCGCCAAAAAATCCCTAACACTACCAAAGAAGCTGGTGAGAAAATGGTTAATTTTTCTGGGTTTCTGGGTTCGTTTTGCACTCAGGTTAGTTTTTCTTTTTTGCTTTTGTTCTTTTAATGGTTTTCGGTCGATGATTGTTGCTGCATGGTTATTTTAGATTGTCTGTTTTACATGTATTTAATTAATTTTTAGGGTTTCTGTAAATTAAAAATTTTGGGGCTTTTACGTTTGAATGATAAAAACGTTAGATTGAGTGTCTTATTAATGTTTTCATCGGTTATTATTCATAAAAAGGTAAGAAATTCAAGAATTCTGGGTTTCGATTGGTTTTCGAAAAAGGGATTTAGGGTTTCTTTTACATCGTTTGGTTGTTTGTAATTAGGTTTGTTAGTTACTGCATGCTTTTAATTATTCAAACATTTAAATTTACCATATAGCAAATTAACACCATGTCTGTCAGAGTTTAATCTTTTATTTGAACTTTGTGAATGAATCATGGATTGTAAAAGGCTAAGAAAGCGGTATAACAAAGGAAAAGACATCATAAGTAGATTGCCGGATGATGTTCTTAGCCACATCGTCTCTCGGCTTGAAGCTGAAGACGCTGTAAAAACTTGTGTTTTATCATCAAGATGGAAGAATGTTTGGACTTTAATCTACAACCTTTGCATTAATTTGCCTGAAGAAGACGATGAAGGAGATGAAGGAAATCGTGGAACTTTGTTTGTCGATTTTGTGGAGCTTGTGTCCGTCATTCCCAATCCAAAAGTATTCAAAAATTTCATCTCAAGTCACCTTATGAATTTCAAGAAAGTGATGTAGCCAGCCTCAGAGAATTGATATGTTTTGCAGTTGATCGCAAGGTTTGTAGTCTCACGCTCCAATTTGATGTTGCAATGGAAAGACCTATGATCAGCTTTCCTCAAAGCATATTAACTTGCAAAAGCTTGGTGAAGTTAAGCCTAGGTTTTTGGGATTTCTTCTTGGATATCCCGGATTGCGTGGTTTGTTTCCCGTGTTTGAAATTCCTTTCTATTTTTGTTAACTGTCCAAATAGTAACTTAATGCATAAGTTGTTTCGTAGCTGCCCTATACTAGAAGAATTGAAAATTAAAGGAAGGTTAGGTATGAATGGAAACGTATTGACTTTTGATATCAACATGCCAACTCTTAAGAATTTAAAAATTCATTTGAGGCCTAGCTTTGATTATATCTTGGTGCATAGACTTGTGGTTAGAGCTCGTAATCTTGAATACCTCAATGTTTATAATGAGTTATTAGCATGTATTGTAATGGGGGAGACTCCCTTCCTTAATAAAGTAATACTGGATACTAAGGTTATTATAAGGTTGTTATATGGACCCCAAAACGATGAACATACTAAGCGGGCAGAATAATTATTTAGAGCAATCAGCAGTACAAGGTTTTTATCATTGGGTAAAACCTTAATGTGTAAGTCTCTTTTCTTTTAATGTTTTGGTAATGTTGATTCTTATAAGGTTATCTATCTTTTGTATATACAATATTACAACATTAAATAGTTGCTATTAGATTCTCTCGTAACTGTTGTTATTATTTTTCTGATGAAGGACCTAAGATGTTAGCTTAATTGTAATTTTCCATCCTTTCCTAATTTGATCTATCTGGATTTGTGGGTTGGAGCTTTCTGCTTTCCACCAGTGGCTCAGTTCCTCAATAATTCCCCTAATTTGGAAGTTCTTGTCCTTGACAAGGTGAGTCAAAAAGTAATAAACATGTACTACTTAACCAATTTTTGGTTATTTTGCTTCCAATATGTGCATAAATCGTATGATTTGAAATATTGTTAAAGCAAAATGAACACCGGAGACTTATAGTACAATCCCTAGCAGTCTTGGTAAATTTTTGCTTTTGGAACTAATTTTCGATTCTTCACTGTTCATCAGGAATTTGTTGCCTCGTACAACAAGGATCAAGTTGTTCGGTTTGAATCAGAATGTGTTCCTTCCTGTATGTTACATCTCAAGGAGATTTATCTCTTTTCGTTGGAATGGAAATCTCTTGAACTGGACGTGATCAAGTGTTTGTTGTTACATCTCAAGGAGATTTATCTCTTTTCGTTGGAATGGAAATCTCTTGAACTGGACATGATCAAGTGTTTGTTGGAAAATAGCAGAGTCCTGGAGAGGTTTTCAGTCCATATCTGGCCAGGCAAGGATAAGCAAGAGATACAAAATGAAATTCTAAACTTTCCAAGGGCTTCACCCATTGCGAAATTGAATTTTTTGACTATAGTTGCAAGGAAAAGCTACGGTCTAAGTTTCGTGAATATAGATAGTCATTTTACTATACTGGCTTGAGATTATGATGTCAAGTTTAAGACATATGCCTTTGTTTTTTCTTTGGAGAACTGGAGCTCCTTTGTCCTGTTAAAGGTCACCTAACTTTTTGTATTGAATAATCTAAGTTTTACTAGTGTATAGATGATATACCAGTTACTATGCAAGAGTTAAAAATAATTCTCAGTATTTTTATTTTCTTCTGCAACTCTTTCATTCTCTATTCATATGATTGAAAATTGAATCATGTAATGAAAAGAATTGCCTATTCATCAGATTCAAAGCTAACTTTCTAAGGGAAAAGTTGTTTTATTATTCTTTTCCAATAGAAGCTAGCTAAGCTCTTGCAAATAAATTAAATGTGTGGAACCGTGTTCTTTGTATAAAGTATTTGCTTCATATTCCTGCAATAATATTATTAATCTGCAGTTTTCAATTTCCAATAGGAAATAGAAAGAAGATTGTTCTGTTTCCTCACAGCATGCTCTCTGTAGGAGAGACTTTTCGGGTTGCTAGAATCATGTAACCATGAATTGCTTCTTCTTTCTTACTTGTGCTTTTAAGGTCAACTGAATCTTTGCTTCATTTTTCTGGACCTAGCTAGCTCTCTTTTAGAATCAGAAATGGAAGAAAACCATGTTTTCGAGGACATGGGAATGCTGTAAATCTCTTGATCCGAGCAGCAACAAGTCTTCAGGTGGTAATTCAAAGAAGCAAAACGTGGCATTGCACAACACCTGAGAAAGAGAGGCCGAACAAAAACAAGTGTCAGGTTGCTCCGGAAGGTTGTTTCACAGTCTACATAGGACCCCAGAAACAACTTTCCAATGGCACGTTTTTATCTTTGTTGTTATTTCTGTTATTTTGTCAATGAATTTATGAGGTGTGTATGTATATATATATATATATAGATATATATATACATATATAGTCTTTCTATTATCATGACGTCATGAGATTAAACATATCATGACATTGAATGTGAGTCACTCATTTATAGAGAAGTTTTGACAAGTGCATACACACTAAGTCAAAGCATATAAAATGAGTGACTCATATTCATTGTCCTGATATATTTAATCTCACGACGTCCTGATAATAAAAAATCTGTCTATATATATATATTATGGTTAATGGGTCAGTGTCATAGAACAAGCTGTTTGCAGTACTAAAATGATTCTACTAAGTCAGCAACACATTGGAATTTCCACCCTCTAGTGACCAATCTTAGCTTATTCTCAGGAATATGGAGATTATATAAACTCTTTTTGTTCTTTTGCTGTTTGTTTTACGAGATAGAGAAATTCGTTAAAAGATCCTAATAATTCCTATTTATGATACTAAATTTGCCAGGCGTCTCATATTCTACTTGAATCTCTATGTTAGTTATGAATCTTGCAATTTATCTCACATTGATTCTTATTATTTTGCCTGTTTATTTTATCTTGACAAGGAAAACTTCGAAAAAGCTTCCACCAGGTTCTTTGGGGTTGCCTATTATAGGCCAAAGTCTCAGCTTTCTACATGCCTTGCAAACCGACACAGCAGAAAAATGGTTTCAGGATAGAATCAGAAGATACGGTCCTGTTTCCAAACTCAGCCTCTTTGGGTCCCCAACAGTTTTCCTCCACGGGCAGGCCGCGAACAAGCTTGTCTACACCTATGATGGGAACACACTTGCAAATCAGCAACCACCATCGATCAGAAGATAACAGAGTTGAGAGGAGACGAACACAAAAGCGTGAGGGATGCACTTGTTTCATTCTTAAAGCCTAAAGTTTTGAAACAATATGTAGGGAAGATGGATGGAGAAATCAGAAAGCATCTTGAAATGCATTGGCATGGCAAGCAAAAGGTTACGGTATGTCAGTTACTAACATATGTATAGTTTTATTAGAAGTGTATGATTTAGATTTTATCGTATGTTATTCAGTTTTTTTTTTCTTTTGAATGATATTGGACATTACTCATCTTCGCGACAACATAGGTGATGCCATTGATGAAGACTCTCACCTTCGATATAATGAGCTCGCTTATATTTGGAATCGAACAAGGAGCAACAAGAAATGCACTTGTGGAGCTTTTCGAACATATGATGGATGGGTTGGTGTCGATACCAATAAATTTACCCTTCACACAGTTTAACCGTAGCCTGAAAGCAACTGCAAAAGTTAGAACTATGATCACGAATCTTATACATGACAAAAGGGAAGCATTGAAGCAAAACACTGCTTTGCTTCGACAAGATTTCATAACTTGCTTGCTTGATGTCCAAAGTAAAGGCAACTTGATAGTAATATCCGATGAGGAAATTGTAGATAATTCTATAATTATAATGTTCGCTGGACACGACACATCTGCTACACTCCTTAGTTTCCTGGTCAGGCTTCTAGCTAGCAATCCATCCGTTCGCGCCAACATTGTCCAAGGTTTGTTAGCAATGAAATTTTTCCAACGTATGATGGTAGTTGCTCAATTTATCAACAACTTACACTTTTGAGATTGCAGAACAAGAAGAGATAGCTAGGAACAAGGTTTCAGGAGAGCTCGATGATCTCAGAAAAATGAAGTACACATGGAGAGTAGCATTGGAGACTCTAAGAATGTACCCTCCTTTGTTAGGTTCCTTCAGGAGAGCCCTCGGAGAATTTGAATATCAAGGATTCACTATTCCCAAAGGATGGCAGGTATCAAAAAAAATCCTTCTCCGAGGTATTTATGTACTTGACATGTAATTTGATCTTCAAAGTCTGTTATTAACAGACAATTTTATGGAAATTTTACAGGTAATGTTGGCTTCATCAGTTACACACACGGATGAGAAACTCTTCCCGGATCCATCCAAGTTTGATCCAGCACGTTTCGAGAAGCAAGCACCGCCTTTTAGCTTTGTGGCATTTGGAGGAGGACCGCGGATATGTCCAGGATATGAGTTTGCAAGAATTGAAACTCTAGCTACAATTCATTACTTGGTGACCCAATTTACATGGAAGCTTTGTTGCACTGATAATTCTTTCTGCAGAAAACCTTTTCTGGTTTTCAGGCAAGGACTACCAATAGAATTAAAGCCCAAAAAACTCTGATCAATTATTGGTAAAAGAAAACCTGCGTACCTGTGAGGACTAGAATGCCCGTGTCCTGAAATCCGAAACTCCCAATCAACAAGTCTCGTGTTTTTCCCGATCAACAAGTCTCTCGTGTTTTTGTCACCATTGACAACATTCCTGAAGCTTGTATTTGCTCTTCTTGTGTCTAACTCCATCTTGAATCTATAAGAAGAGTCTTCTTCAAAATGCAAAGTGTGGCAATTGTATTCAACCAATATAGACTTGGACTGTTGGACATTGTTAGTTCAATATAATTTTCAAATTAGCCAAACTATAATCAACTAATAAGTATAATTCATTCTAGAAGGAATTGTAGTAACAAGGAAACATGATGCATACATGCAAAACAAAATTACTGATGATGTTTTCTAACATCTAAGAGACAAAAACATTAATGTGTCCGAAATCATCCACCAATCATGTTTTCGTGCCGGCCATCGACATGTTTTCTTGGGGAATTACTATAACAAGACTAACAATTATAGGGTACAAAATCAGACATTAAAATATTGTAGCATGATCATGTAGTTGCTCATTGATGGTCCATGTCAATATGTCATTAATAAAACAAAAATAATTTAATGAAAAACCCCATCTTGTTGAATTAAACCTCATGAGAAGAAACTGATAAGAAGTTTTCCATGATATTATCTCAAAACTATATGCAGCAGATTCTCATTGAAAACACCACCAAGCATTGCCCCACTTGAAGAAACCGGTATATCTTGCATACACCTGATACAATGCATTCGTTTAATAGATGCATGTCACGTGGCAAACAGAACCAATCAAACGGTTTTCCTTGCCAAATGACATACACCCATATTGGTTACAATACATTGCATCGGGTGCATTCAAGTTTTTCTTCAGCCGTCTTGTACATAACATCAATAGCACAAAGACATTATGTTTAAATCAATTGACAATGAATAAAAAACAAAAGGCTGCTCCTAATAACTTGTAATATCCATATTTAGGACAATAATAAAAGATGCTGCCTACAAAAATCTTCTAAATTTATAAGTCAACTTCATTTTTCCAATATAACATCCATCAAATATCATCAAAAAAAAATCTCAATCTCTCAATCAATCAACCATGAATCCTGAATATATTTTCACATTGTTTATCCTTATAGTCCTCCCTCTTCTTTATCTTCTTATATTAACTAAAAAGACTCACAAGAACCTCCCACCAGGTTCTTGGGGGTTGCCATTTTTAGGCCAAACCCTCAGCTTTTTACGTGCCATGCGAACAAACACAGCAGAGAATTGGGTTCAAGAGAGGGTGAAGAAATACGGTCCGGTTTCGAAGTTCAACTTCCTTGGAACACCAACTGTGTTCCTCCATGGACAGGCTGCTAACAAGTTCATATACACTTGTGACTGCAACACTCTTGCTAACCAGCAACCCACTTCTGTCAGGAGGGTCATGGGTGAGAGAAATATAATGGAGTTGAGCGGCATTGATCACAAGCGTGTGAGAGGAGCACTTGTGTCTTTTTTGAAGCCTGAAGTGTTGAAACAATATGTTGGAAGAATGGATGAGGAGGTCAGGAAACATATGGAGATGCATTGGCACGGTAAAGAACAAGTCCAGGTATGTCAAAATTGTTACGAAAAAAAGAAAAGCAAACGTAACAGAAAATCAAACAATCACACACGAAAGCAAACACTCTCACTTTCAGCTCTCTGCTTACACACAAAACCCTAAAACCCTTAGGGGTAAAACCGTCGACCCCAGTTAAGTTGTAGCGCAACATTATTGATTCATACTTCATAACTCAACAAAAATATCATTAATCAATCATGTCACTTTAAGTTTTTAGGTCTAGAGGAGCTAAGTTTTACGAAATAATATTAGATTCGAATTCAGTACCCCGTACATTTGTTTTACATTTGTTTATGTATTTATTCTGCATTTTGAATATGGAGTGTGTTAGAGAGTTTTATATTATTTTGTTTCTATATGATGCAGGCAATGCCATTGATGAAGAGCCTCACATTCAACATTATGAGCTCACTTATATTTGGGGTAGAACAAGGAGCAAGAAGAGATGCATTTGTGGAGCATTTCCAACATATAATAAATGGGGTGCTATCAATGCCAGTGAACCTTCCCTTCACACGCTTCAACCGCAGCCTCCGGGCAAGTGCGAAAGTTAGAGTCATGGTGAAGGAGCTTCTACGCGAAAAGCGCCAAGCATTGAAGCAACAACACACTAGTGCTGCTGCTTCTGCTAATCAAGATCTCATCAGTTGCTTGATCAGCCTCCGAAATGAAGATGATTCAGTTTTACTAACCGACGAGGAAATCATAGACAATGCCCTTGTTATAATGGTTGCAGGGCACGACACATCCTCCATCCTCATAACATTCATGATCAGACTTCTAGCAAATGATCCATCTGTTTATGCCACCATTGTACAAGGTACGCTTTCCTATTCAGTACGTGCTGAGAAAAAAACTATACTCTTGAAAACATCCGGTAATCAAATAATATGAGTCGGGTTAATGTTTGTAGAACACGAGGAGATAGCTAAGAACAAGGCTTCAGGGGAGCTTCTTACATGGGAAGACCTAGCCAAAATGAAGTACACATGGAGAGTAGCTATGGAGACTCTAAGGATCACCCCTCCTGTGTTTTGTTCCTTCAGGAAAGTCCTTACGGATTTTGAATATGAAGGATACATTATTCCGAAAGGCTGGCAAGTATGTGATCGATCGTAGATTCCTTCCTGTTTACGATACAATTGAAAACAATCTAACGGTCTTTGATATCTACTAGTACCGTACCAATAACTACTCAAGTTCTAGTATTAACATGCATGTTTGTTGTGTAGGTTATGTGGGCTGCATGCATGACACAGATGGATGAAAAAAATTTCCCAGATCCGTCAAAGTTTGATGCAACACGATTCGAGAAGCAATCACCATCTCCACCCTTCAGTTTCGTGGCGTTCGGAGGAGGATCCAGGATGTGTCCTGGGAACGAATTCGCAAGAATCGAAACTCTAGTCACACTCCATTACTTGTTGTCTAAATTTACATGGAAGCTCAGTTGCAGAAACAACTCTTTCTTCAGAGATCCAATGCCAGTTTTCAATGATGGACTATCAATTCATATCAAGCCAAGGAAACTGTGACATGCAAATGCACACATGCACATGAGTGCGAGTTAGTTTCATGTATTGTTTCTATTTCAATTGAGTCCTTATCTGGGTGTGGGAATTTCGCAGTTTCTTGTGCAAGATCGATTGCACATGTTGTGTAATATGTTCCGAAGATGTAATGCGATTATTACACAATGTAGTGCAATCGAATTTAGCTTGAAAATTGTGTGGAATTCAATTCATCTAAACTAAATACTTATAATGTTACAACTAGTGTGATTATTGTAATATTCCTGTCTCATTTTCCATAATCAAAAGAGTTCCGAGGATTGCCACAAGTAGTGTCTCCCTCTCACTTTATTGCGGCTTGATAACTATTAATTAATCCAAGAAACAAAAGAAAAACAAATAGAAATATTAAAAAGAAGAAAAAAAAAACTTTGAACCAACTCATAAATTTTAAAAAAACTCATAAATTTAAAAGCAATCAAGTGCAATACACTACAATGAAATCATGTTATCTCACTTATGTGATCCGTAAAACATATTTGATTGGTGATCTATAATGACAAGACATTGTATTATTCGACAAGGTGCTTTAAAGTTCTTTTTAATCATAATTAAAGGTAGAATTAGAATTCATGTCAGTAAACAGAAATTAATCTCGCCCCAAAAATGTAGCTCAGTTGGTAGACGGATGAAATTAGAACTTGGGGAAAAAACTTCCGAAAAAAATCACATGGTCTAGATAAGTGAAAAGATTACTATATAAAAAAAATAGAAATCAATCTCACCACATCATCTTTGCGTCCGCTCAAATTAACACATTTGATGTGGTGTAATTGTAGTTAGTGAGAGAGTTTCAAGAGGAGTTTTTGAGATCGTTGGATCGGTAGATAGCATCCAATGGTTAATAATTGGCTGTTATATGAGGCCAGTACATTATAAAAAGAGGTTTGATTTGGTGTGAGATTTCCACGTTTTTTCGTACGTGATTCATCTATGTAATGGTTTAGAACTAACGTTTACAAAGTTGGGATTCCAACTCAGCAACACAACGTAATCCACTCTATTACGTTATCATTAATGATAGACAATCTAAAAATTTAACTCAAATTTCAACTCAAATGATGTGGTAAGTGATTTTTTCATTAACCATATCATCTCATATTGTGTACGGTAATGACAACTCACTTGCCATATCATTGGGTTAAAATTTAGGTTAATTATTTAGGTTGTATAACATTACTCTTACCTTATACTGTCATAATTGTGCTTGGGTGCTGACCAGTCAACACCCAAAATATTGACCCAATGATATGGCTCAATTGAATTGTAACACATGTCTTTTTTTTTCATTTATCCATTCCAAACAATCAAACCCTTCATCTTCACCCGTTCAAACATAGAAATTATTAGGCAAGTATTCAAACTCATATGTATGTGCTACAATTTAATTGGACCACATCACTTGGTCAGTATTTTGGGTGCTACCGGCTAGCACCCAAACATTAAGATTATATAGTCAGGGGTTGTTTATTTTTTTTCCACTTAAAACTTAATAGGTCTGAATCATAATTATTAAATTGTTTCGTTTGTTTTTTAAAGTGATCAAACAACTTTAAAATACCAAAAAAACAACTTGAAATAAAAGTTAAAAAATCCTGACTTTTTACTTAATTACAAATCACTGAATTACATTAAATGTAATCCAAAATCTTTTCTTCCGATATTATCCCTCATATATAACATATTTTCAATTTCATCATAATTATATATGGTATAGAAATATTTATTTTAATATAGTGCTTATTTTAAGTAGTTTTAAAAAAAGAACCCTAATCATTTCTCATATTGGTATTTAATATCAATACTTTATTATGATATTAAGGTGATGTATTTATATACTATTTTTTAAAGTGTTTTGTGTGAGTTTTCCTGCAGCCCCTTTTATTTATTTAAAAAAAAAAAACCGTTTCTTTTCTTAGTAAAAATGAAGTTATCATGATCATATGTGTTCATATGTAATTATTATTTTTAGATTATTTTTATTTTTAACATTGGTATAAATGTAAAATTACTTGGTTTCAGACAATTTTACTATTAAAAAACAAACTTGTTCATAATACATTTAGATGTGATGAAAAAAAACAAACAAACATGTCATTCAAATTCAGATTCCAATCAGTATTCATTCTTCAGAAAAATTTAGGATAAAAAACAGACGACTCTCGCAATTATTTGTCTTAATTGATGGTAATTTACCTTTATTGTAATTTCCTCAAACAATATTGTTTTTCCTTAGAGTGGTGCTATTGGCACACCCCCTACTGATCTATTCATGCCCCACTTTTTAAAATTTTGATTTAATTAAATAAAATTAAATGTTTTTATTAAATTTTTTGGTTTATTTCCAAAACTACCCATTTACTTATTTTTCAAACTTAATACATACCATATATGATATATCTATCTCTTATCTCTGTATATGTATACATCTCTCTCACCTTCATTGATTGATTTATTTTTTTCTTCTTATTTCTTTTTTTTTAGTTTTTTTTTTCTTATTTCATGATGGAAAAGAAAAAATAAAAAATAACAGGGTACTTCAACACAACGACAGCTTGATATCATTCTAAAGAAAAAATAAATTTCAAAGAATGAATTGTTTCCATATGCTTATTATCATTGTCAGACAATTCTTGTTTTATGTCATTCTCAGACAATTCTTCAAGATGTTTGATATCGTTCTTAAACAATTTTTCCATATTCTTGATATCATTTTCAAACTCTTTCATAATATTTTAGATGTATGTAAGAAGCAGATTTTAGGGTTTAAGAATTAAAATTTTTTTTTTGAAGAAGAAACATATTACGGGTTTAAGAATTAATTTTTTTTTGAAGAAGAAACAGATTATTGGGTTTTTTTTTTTTGAAAAGAAATATGAGATTTTAATAGATTTACTTTGTAGAAAATTTCTTTTTTAAATTGTATGTCTCTTTAAGTAATTTTGATAAAGGAAAAAAAAATATTCTATAATTTAAAAAGTGGGGCATGAATAGATTAGTAAAGGGTGTGCCAATAGCACTACTCTTTTCCTTATTCAAATTTTAAAAAGAAAAATCACAAAACATAATAGTGATAAATCGTAACTAAAAAGTACATGATTGGTGCGTGTCAGATACTCGCTCTTCCATTGGTTTAATTTTGTCATTCCAGACACTACAACAAATGTACTACATAATCTGTCTCGTGCTCTGCCTCATCAAAATAATCCACCGATCTTCGAATCAAAACTCAAAAGCCCTTCCTTCTCTATTTTTCCCAATTCTTCACTCGAAATCGAATCTTAGAGAATCAATTTTCGTTCCTGGGTTTCAAGCGATTCTTTTGATAAATCAGTTTATCGAAGTAATTACAAGAAAACCAAAAAATGGCCCAAGCTGTTGAAGATTGGTACAAGCAGATGCCTATCATCACCCGCACATACCTCACAGCTGCGATTGTCACCACCGTCGGTTGCTCTCTCGATGTAAATATATATTTCTCTCTCTCTCTCTCTCTGTCTCTCTCTCTCTTTCTCTCTGTTTTATATGTTTTATATTAAAATCAATCTGGGATTTTTATTTTATAGGGTTTTGTTTGGGGGTTTCGATGTTTAACGTTTGCTAATTTTGTTTCTCTGCAAATGGGTTTAATTATATTGAGCTTATTGAGCTGATATCAACTGGGTTTGTTGCAATTTTCAGACTTTTTGTGTTTTCATTGATTTTTCAATGTTGGTATGTTGAGTGTGCAATGTTTGCTAATTTTGTTTCTCTGCAATTGGGTTTGATTATATTGAGATGATATCAACTGGGCTTGTTGCAATTTTCAGGCTTTTTGTGTTTTCATTGATTTTCAATGTTGGTATGTTGAGTGTGTGTGTGTGTGTGTGTGTGTGTGTGTGTGTGTGTGATGTTTGGGGGTTTCGATGTTTAACGTTTGCTAATTTTGTTTCTCTGCAAATGGGTTTAATTATATTGAGCTTATTGAGCTGATATCAACTGGGTTTGTTGCAATTTTCAGACTTTTTGTGTTTTCATTGATTTTTCAATGTTGGTATGTTGAGTGTGCAATGTTTGCTAATTTTGTTTCTCTGCAATTGGGTTTGATTATATTGAGATGATATCAACTGGGCTTGTTGCAATTTTCAGGCTTTTTGTGTTTTCATTGATTTTCAATGTTGGTATGTTGAGTGTGTGTGTGTGTGTGTGTGTGATGTTTGGGGGTTTCGATGTTTAACGTTTGCTAATTTTGTTTCTCTGCAAATGGGTTTAATTATATTGAGCTGATATCAACTGGGTTTGTTGCAATTTTCAGACTTTTTGTGTTTTCATTGATTTTTCAATGTTGGTATGTTGAGTGTGCAATGTTTGCTAATTTTGTTTCTCTGCAATTGGGTTTGATTATATTGAGATGATATCAACTGGGCTTGTTGCAATTTTCAGGCTTTTTGTGTTTTCATTGATTTTCAATGTTGGTATGTTGAGTGTGTGTGTGTGTGTGTGTGTGTGTGTGTGTGTGTGTGTGTGATGTTTGGGGGTTTCGATGTTTAACGTTTGCTAATTTTGTTTCTCTGCAAATGGGTTTAATTATATTGAGCTTATTGAGCTGATATCAACTGGGTTTGTTGCAATTTTCAGACTTTTTGTGTTTTCATTGATTTTTCAATGTTGGTATGTTGAGTGTGCAATGTTTGCTAATTTTGTTTCTCTGCAATTGGGTTTGATTATATTGAGATGATATCAACTGGGCTTGTTGCAATTTTCAGGCTTTTTGTGTTTTCATTGATTTTCAATGTTGGTATGTTGAGTGTGTGTGTGTGTGTGTGTGTGTGTGTGTGTGATGTTTGGGGGTTTCGATGTTTAACGTTTGCTAATTTTGTTTCTCTGCAAATGGGTTTAATTATATTGAGCTTATTGAGCTGATATCAACTGGGTTTGTTGCAATTTTCAGACTTTTTGTGTTTTCATTGATTTTTCAATGTTGGTATGTTGAGTGTGCAATGTTTGCTAATTTTGTTTCTCTGCAATTGGGTTTGATTATATTGAGATGATATCAACTGGGCTTGTTGCAATTTTCAGGCTTTTTGTGTTTTCATTGATTTTCAATGTTGGTATGTTGAGTGTGTGTGTGTGTGTGTGTGATGTTTGGGGGTTTCGATGTTTAACGTTTGCTAATTTTGTTTCTCTGCAAATGGGTTTAATTATATTGAGCTGATATCAACTGGGTTTGTTGCAATTTTCAGACTTTTTGTGTTTTCATTGATTTTTTAATGTTGGTATGTTGAGTGTGCAATGTTTGCTAATTTTGTTTCTCTGCAATTGGGTTTGATTATATTGAGATGATATCAACTGGGCTTGTTGCAATTTTCAGGCTTTTTGTGTTTTCATTGATTTTCAATGTTGGTATGTTGAGTGTGTGTGTGTGTGTGTGTGTGTGTGTGTGTGTGTGTGAGATGTTTCAGAAGATTGAAAGTTAAGAGTTTTCGTTATATATTCATAGAGAATGATTTGTGATTAGTTAGGAGACAAGACAATTCATTATTTTTTTTCCAATTTGTATATAAATTGGAAGTGGATGATTTTTCAAAAACTGTTAATTGTTAATTCTAATTAGTGTTCTCCTTTTGTTGTTGAAATTCTGTAGATAATATCTCCTTTTAATCTGTGCTTGCACCCAACACTCGTGATTAAGAATTATCAGTTCTGGCGCCTCATCACCAATTTTCTTTTCTTCCGAAAAATGGGTAAGTTTTTAAATTCAATGACTTTGGAACAACTTGTATCGTGTTCTGATGTTGAAGGTTTATTGTGGATTGTCTCTTTGTTTGAAACTTACTGTCAAAACTGGCAATGTAGTTTAAAATGTATTCATTTCCGTAAAAGCAATTTGTATTTCACTCTGTATTTCACTTTGAATTTACTGCGTTTTATTTGAACCGTTTCTTTTATATATGGATGATACACTGAATAGAATAACGGCACCTGGAGAGTTTGTAAAATGACAATCCAATCCCCAAAAGTTTGCCAATGTTAAACAAACAAATAAAAGGAAGGTGAATTTACTGATGTTGAAGGTTTATTGTGGATTGTCTCTTTGTTTGAAACTTACTGTCAAAACTGGTAATTTAGTTTAAAATGTATTCATTTCCGTAAAAGCAATTTGTATTTCACTTTGAATTTACTGTGTTTTATTTGAACCGTTTCTTTTATATATGGATGATACACTGAATAGAATAACGGCACCTGCAGAGATTGTAAAATGACAATCCAATCCCCAAAAGTTTGCCAATGCTAAACAAACAAATGAATGGAAGGTTAATTTTTGACTTCTATCCTTTGGATATGCTAGTTTATAGAAGATGGTGATTGAATATATGTCAGGTTATTTATGTTATTAGGTTTTATTTGAGTCAAGTTTGCTGATATTACATATGACATTATGACTTTTCACTATTCAGCACCCTTCCGTTCCACCCTGCTGGATGATTTCTTTTGGTTAAGATAGTGCTTCACTTGATTTTGTTATATCAATTAATCAAGATAAAATGTGATGTTTAATTCTTCTCCACTCTCTTATCCTCGAACCGTATAGAAGTTTACATGTAACTGCAATCTGGCAGGCATCTCCATTGAACATGCTATATGAGGATGTTTACTTAATCCAGACATGCATATTTGACTATTTGTGAATTGATGAAATTCCCAGTGACCAGTACTAGTCATTACTAACACTGTTATCTCTTTGTAATGCCAGATTTAGACTTTTTGTTCCATATGTTCTTTCTTGCTCGGTACTGCAAGCTTCTTGAAGAGAACTCTTTCAGGGGGAGGACCGCGGATTTCTTTTACATGCTTTTATTTGGAGCTACTTTTTTAACTGGCACTGTTCTAGTTGGGGGAATGATACCTTATTTGTCAGAATCGTTCGCGAAAATTATATTCCTTAGCAATTCATTGACACTCATGATGGTTAGTTTGCATTCTGTTCAAATTATCCCAATTTTTTGTATTGTTTAAATTGTTCTGCAAGCGTTATTAACTTCTTACACTATGCAGGTTTATGTGTGGAGCAAACAAAATCCTTTCATCCATATGAGTTTTTTGGGCCTGTTTACATTTACAGCTGCTTACCTACCATGGGTGAGTAAGCTTTTATTTAACGTATTTGTTCGTAATAATGTCCTATTAATAAGCGGTTTTCAAATTACTTCCATTTTGGTCATTTTTCTATTTATACTATAATAACCCGAGATAGAAGTTACTTCCATCTTGTACACTTTATTGGTACTAGGGTAATGTTCCATATAAGGTCTGTAACTTAATTATTCTTAGAAAAGAAAAAACTGAACGTTATGGTTTTCAACTGTTCTAGACTAGAAAGTTTTCCGTAGATTATGACATTATTAGCTTCAACCTCCCTTTCTCACCACTATCCAGTGTAACTATAATGCGTGCTCCTCTTGTTTTCCCTGCAGGTGCTTCTGGGATTTTCTGTCTTCGTTGGTGCTAGTGCATGGGTGGATCTCCTGGTGAGTTTTATTAAAGAAACTTAACGTTAATGCCTAAAACATATGATATTATATACAGAACATTTTTGCATGTTCTAACAACATGCACCTAAAGGGTTATTTTAAGTTTAAACAATATTCATGTTGGTAGGAATGGCGAAGACACGGCTCAAATTTTGACCCCATATATGTCTCACTATTGTCCTTATTGATTTTCTTCATTTTCCTTTTTCCCTGTCCAACTAAAAAAAAATTGTAATTCAGGGAATGATAGCTGGTCATGCCTACTATTTTCTTGAAGACGTGTATCCAAGAATGACAGGTCGCCGTCCCTTAAAAACACCATCCTTCATCAAAGCACTTTTCGCAGATGATGTTGTAGTGGTAGCACAGCCATTGAGATTTGCCGTACCACAAGTAGATGAAGTTCACCAAGATTAAAAAGCCAGACCTTTGGAGATCGAGACGACTCTGGTCAGGAGGAGCGCAAACAGTTTGGTTTTTTATTGATCTGCCCCAAAAAAAAAAAATAACGGGTTCTGCAGAAAGTATGGTCAAGCCCATGTCTTGAAAAATCTATACTACCCAAACTTGTGCCAATCGGTCATTATGTCTTGACTTAAATTGAAATTAACTCTGTATATGATGTTATTAGATCGGTTTCGGATTTGAGGATGAGATGAGCTTTTGTAATTTACTATATAGAGGACTTGTGGTTGTAGTTAGTATAGAGAATGCTTCCTGTGAAGTTATATCTGAAGCTTTTAGCAACTATACATTTACATGAACCAATGTTTTTCTTTTTCTTGTATTTTGTTCCCCCTGAAATTTGATAAAAATCTTGATTTCTTTTGGTTGGAATATTTTGCAACTTTGCATTTGCCGAGTGTTCTACTCCAAGAGTTTTTAGTTTCTTTGGGAGTTGTACTTATTCAGCTGCTGAAATCCCACAAAACAAACATTGTTGCCAACTTGTTTCACCTGGACACCAGCTGGATGCTTAGATAAATAAATATATATTACCGATGATTTAATTTATTTAACGCTTCTTATAAGTTAAATTCACGCATCTAGCATTTTTTGTGAAACCACTTCATATGTAACCGTCCAATTATCAGAACTGAATGAACTCTTACTATCAAATCACATTTGAGGGTTGTACAAATGACTATTAAATTTAGTGTTTCATGCAAGTTTAGTCAAAGAACAGAGTTCCATCAAGCAACAATAAACAATAAGGTTACATTTCCTTATAGTTCTGCCAACAAGAACAAAGAGATCAACTATCTCCTCCACTTCAATCCAATTTCTACAATAAATTACTTTCAACCGCAAATAAAAATCTAACAAGCAATGTCCAGCAAGAGGACAACGAAAAAAAAAAGTATTATCATTTCAATCGACCTTTTATAACAAGAAAACTTCCCTTTTAATAGTGTTGGACCAAATAAATTACATCAAAATACCAATTCTTCACACTATCAGTGAAGATGTCAATAAAAAAAATCCATTCTGCAATCTGTAAATGGTTTCGTCTTTTGCGGAAAATAATTGCCGATGCCATGTACTCGTCAGCCAAAATAATACATCCGGATTGTCTTTGCAGCTTTGCTTCTTCTACTGCTCTAATTGATTCCAATTGCGTCTAACTCTTCAAACACCACTACAAAACCCTTTCTTGAGGTCGGGAGGGGGAATGACACGAGAAGAAAGAAGCACGGGGCTATCGGATGGGGTGATATTGGGCAGAAATTCTCTTGGGAGGCAACTTGCGCAGGATGTAGAGGACGAGAGCGGAAGGTAGTATCTCAACCAGCTGTTGTTTGTTTGAAAACAATCTCATACTTAGAAGAATACAAAAGAAGGAATGGAATAGTAGAATATAAGTGAAATATAATCATACCATGTAGTATATCAAATTCAGAACAGGATGATTCAAAACATCTAGCGATGCATCCTTATCAACGGCAGATAAAACAACCTGTTTTCGAAAAAAAGAGTTAACAACATATCAGAGAAGTTCAAAGTAGGTTTAAGTTAGCGTAGGTAAGTTAGAAAGCAAATGACAAACCATCTTTAAAGGGCATAGTGTCATTCAATGATTATTAACCTAGCTGGGGAGGCCAATGTTCTTTGTTCTTTGTTGTTCTACCTTAACATGCCATGAAGCATCTATTTCACGCTCTATGATATTTCGCACCTCAACCATTTCTACCAGAAAGCCCAAATTGGAAACCTATTCTGTTTTGCAACTTTGAAGTAGTTAAACTACCACCAAATTTTCTAGACAAAAATTAATTGTTTAATTCTTAAAAATGAAACTAGAACAAGACTAAAAGTCCAAGAGGTTCTCCCATTTTGTGTATGTTGTGAAGACGAGAAAAGAGTTTACAGTGTCTCTTCTATGTACTTTACACAAGAAGAAGAAATTGTCGCCATTCCTATTTAACATATTCTACTTCAACAAAGTCCAAGATAACCCCATCAGCTACTGGTCCATTTGCATTATATTCTTTTTTACAAGATTTGGTTAAATTAAGAAATGCAAGTAGAAAACTTCAAATTGTTAATTGGCCCCGAGTTATGAAAATAAATTTATAACTTTTATCCAATTAAAACTGCAATAAATAACAAGCCTGGCATGTATGACAAAAGCAGAAAAAGTAATAGTTTCCTTTAGCACTAAAATGTTTGAAAATTCTTAACACCATGAGAAGATATTTTTTATTGAAATCACCAGGGTGCCTGGTGCAATATAGTTAGAAACATACCACAAAGCAGCGTATGAGGAAGCAGGTGAAACAAATGGCTGTAACAGATCCAACCTGCAAAGGAAGCACATATTATTACACCAATGATACTACTTTAAGCTCGGTAAATTTCCAAGCATGTTTTCTTTATCTGAAATGCATGCAAAAGTTAGCTGGCCACAGTGGCAAGAAAGTTAATGAAACCACTAGCAAACCTGTGTAATCACAGAAAGCAGACTCTTTTTGTTCCCTTGATTTCTACAATTGTAACTTCATGATGCAATGGAAAAGTAAATTATATATTCTGCGTATGTATTTAATACCATAGTAATAGTACCATCATAGCACAACAGTGATACCAGCTCCCTCTCACCAAATTTAGACATGATAATTTTACCAAATCAGACGTCAAGCAACAAAATGTAAATCATGAACAGATCTATTGAATCATTGATAGCCAGTTAAATTGTTTTTCTCCATAACAAATAGCATGCACATGGACACAAACCCATCAGACAGATAAGAAAGTATCCAAGAAGATTCACAGTATCTAGAATTCAAATATTGTGATTTGATAAAAGAGCAATAAAGGAAAGGCTTAAACCTCGTGAAGCTTCTTTCTTCTCCCTTTTGATTCGATAGGGAAGCGTCGCAGCATGAAAAATAATCTAAAAAACATAAATGCAATAGAAGTGTAAAAATAACGGAAACGGCTTTGATGCTGAAAACACTACATTCCCATTTAACATGAGTTGAATACTCACCTTCCTCCGTACAGCAAGAAACCTAATGCAGCAATAAATGAGACCACTGGAAAAGAAAAGAACACCATAAGCATGCACATTTAAATGAAAGAGTAGCACTTGGAATGCTTAAATAATCCAAGAAAAGGGATGACAAAATTAAGTGCTAATCTCGAGAATGGACTGCATGAAACTTAGTTAAGGATTATGTACTAGAACTTACCCGCAATAAATATCTTTCCAACGAATTCCACCACACTATTGTCATCTACCCAGATGAATACCCAGATGCAGAACTGATATAATAACATCATGTCAAAAAAATCTTACAGAAAACTTTCTACGGTAAAACAACATATGGGAAGTGTAATATTATGGGCTTGGTCAGAGTATCTATAAAACGTTGGACTACAATCTGTACTGCTAAGAAGATTCTCCGTCCTACCATAATCAGTGTTTCAAATCATTTTAGCATACTTTTTCAGGAATGATAATAATAGCAACAAGACTTCACACTTCAATATTCTCTGCCAAATAACCATCTTAAAAAGAGAAAAGTGTTATGGAACAAATAAAGCCTAAATTGACAAAAAGATCATTCATACAGTAATTTAAACATTTTTTCGAACTTTCGCCTCTACTTTTCCTTTGAAAGAACATGACACACATGGAAACTAATTTAGAAAAACGTGTTTGCAGTCTGCAGGAATTGGCAAAACATGAGTTCTTGACAGATGATAAAGGTTTTCCTTCAATGGCGTACACTTAAACCAGTGGTTACAAGTTCTTTGTACGATCTATATTATGCATAAGGCCAAGGGGGTTTAGAAATTTCAAAATCATGCTAGCGAACATGCACTTGGTCTATTTCATATTAATTCTAGCAATATGAATTCAAGCATTCAAAGAAATCTTTATCTACCAAAGATATCGGCAATTGTCAAGTGACAGTAGGCACAGCCTACCATGTCATGTTGTGTCGAATCAACATAATGTTTTTGCAATAAAGCCTCAAGGAAGAGATATATAAATAGAATTTATAGCTACTGCAGTCGATCCCAGGAATCACCAAGCTTGTTATATATACTGTATTCTAAAACTGTTAGTGAAAAGGAAAATAAGGGAATGTGAAAAGGAGCACACCTGTATAAAGTATACTGCAGCATTGGTTGAGATATAAAGAATCCTGAGTTTATCAGTTGGTAAACTTCTTGCCTGCACATCAATAAGAATGTCAAGAGTTTCTTCAATAGTGTCAAAGAAATATCAGCATATTCAATATTGCATATATCACGGATAAATGAAAGGACCGTACAACAATTGGAAAATAATAATAACCCTTATTCTAATATATTATCACGTGTATTTACTTGCCTGGTGATATATCTCTGCCCAAAAAAGGACAAGTAGTGTATATGTAGAGAAAAACAGTATTCCCGGAAAATCCAATAATATCGACGTCAGTACCTGGTTCAATATATGGCAGCAGTATGGTTAATCCTTAAGACACCCTAGGTACAATTTGATGCAGAAATCCAATTCCATTTCAACAAGTAATCAAACGACTCTAGGATCACCAACAGTCTAGAAAGTTAGGACAGAGTAAGAAATTTGCAACTGATCATGGATTAAAACTATTATAAAATTATTTGAAAATGGCAGAACTTTAAACAGAAAAATGATATTAAATGATCTTCTATTCTTTCTTTTTCCTTCCCCCTACCCCCAAAACTAATCATAAAGCTTGTCACAAGGAAAGATTGGAAGGCCCAGAATGCAATTTCTGTTTTCTTATAGTATCATCTAAGGAGCATTCATTCAATCATTTTAAGACGAAGTTTATTAATGTACTAAAAGGATCTAAAAACTTTTAACGTATCAGACCCTTTATCCCAAAAGCATAAAGCAATGGCACATAATGACTAATGCCTCTTCCAGAGCTTGATTTTAATATATATGTATATGTATACACATCAGAAAGTAAATTCCCTATTAATGAGTTTCTTGCATATTACTTTCCGTAATGAGGAAACGCGGGAATTTCTAGATCCTAAATTGGTTAGGATCAACACTTGGAAGGAAAATTATCCTACCTTATTTATATACCTCATTTGGAACATTATTCATGTCTAGAGGGTCAAACCTAAGGAGCAATAAAAAATGGAGGGAGTGATAAAAATCTATTACATTTGTTTTAACTTTTCTGGTGTGGCATTTGTAGTTATCACACATAAGATGATAACAACCACACTGTGAACATATTCAATGATATTGTTGCTCCTTTTTAATGAATGTGTTGGCATTAGAAGGATGTGACTGTGTGAATTTCATATCATTTCTACAAACTCCTTTCAAAACTTAAACTTCTCAAAGCTACTCTACGTTAGCTTCTTGAATAATATGAGTCAAAGAAGGACAAAACTAGTTAACGACGTTCAAATTTGCATGAAAAAACAATATATTCACATTTTTCTCTCTTAACATTCAAAAGACAAACAAAATCGCAGCATCTCCAAGAACTCCAAGCAAAGATTAATAACAGCAAGGAAGTACTAAAGGAGATTTTCTGTCATCATTGAAAGTACAGCAAACTAACCTTGGGACTCAAAAAGAACACTTGCTTGTGAAATCCAAACACAATTGCACGAACTACATCATTAAAAGAAAAGAAAAAAAAACACAATCAACTTATTATCTCATAATATATTCTATTAACAAGAATCTAGTATCACAGCAACTCTTAAAAATTATCACCTCCATTAACAATGAAGTTCATTAGATGGAAAACCTTCTGCGTCGTCCAACCATATTCTGGCACTCTCAACTCGATCCTTATTAATTGTATCTGCACATCATAATCACCAGAAAAATCATGTTAATTCAAGATTTTTTAAATATATTTATTTAATTTTTTTCAGTGAATTAACTACAATGCCATTATTTGATAAAACAAACTCTAAACAAAATTCCAATACATCATCCATGATAATTTAAAAAAAAACACACAAAAATCGATCACTAATTCATATAAAAGCTGCAAAATCAAGACATCGAGATTGTTTGAAGAGAGAGAGGGAGAGAGAGAGAGAGAGAGAGAGAGAGAGAGAGAGCTGACCAGAGCAACAGTAGAGACGAGAGCGTAAGTAGCGCAAAGAGCGAAGAAGATCCCGTCCTGCCACTGAGTCGAATCGTTGATCTCATCCCACCAATTCGTCATCAGAGCTGCAATCTCCAAAAACGGCGTCGTTATCGTCATCGAGCTAGAGCTTAGCTCCTCCAGTGGCATTCCCGTAATAATTCTCGTCCTCATTCTCTATCTCTTCCAATCAAAAAAAAAAAAAAAAAAAAATTCTCTCCCTCCTCCGAGAGCAAACTGAAAAACTCTTCTCGCGAGAAAGTCAAATTCCTGCCAATCAGCCACCGGCCTCTGAAAGAGAGAGAAGATGCCGATAAACGTGACAAACTCAACTCCTCGAAAACAAAATTAAAATTAAAATTAAAAAAAGTAATAATAATAATTAATCAATAATGCAAAGCGAGAAAGAGAGAGAGAGAGAGAGTACTAGAAGAGTGTTTCTCTCTATCTATCTATCTATCTATCTATGTATCTGTTACCGGACGGTCACGGTCGCACTCACCTAACTGACCTAAGGTTCCACTGGAGATCCAACGGATGTCGTTAGTTGGTTTTGCCTGTGAGATCTCTACGCTGTCTCACGTTTGTTATTTTGGTGGTTGGAGTGATCTTTTTGTTCGTTTACCACGTGCTACTGTTTAAGGTTATTAGGTTTTTTTTTTGTTTTGTATAATTCTAATTAGCCGCCAAATAAATTTAACTTGTGGCAATAATTATTACAATTTTTTATTTTTATTTTAATTATTACAAGTTACTGTTCACTACTGAAATATGCCGAGATCTAACTATATATAGAGTATGGATAATTACTTCCATAAATCAAGAAAAAATAATATTTTATATTTAAAATAGGGAATGATTTAAACCCGTAAACTTTATACATTATAAAATTAGCATTTACTCACCGTATCAACCTCGTTATGTTAATTTACTGCAATAATATTGACTTCCAAAATATAATTATTTCAACTAACTTTTGTTGTATGATTTTATTGAGATTATCTAAAGGTAATAATTATTTTTAGTAGTTGAATTGAAATTTAATGTATATTAATTACTATTAAAAAAGTACATACCTTTTATGGTAATATGATTTTTTTTTAATTGACTCAAAGATGCTATAATATTAAGAGGGAAGCCAAATTGAGATTAAATGTTACTCTTTTTAATTTCACAACATCTCCGTAATTATATATGCTTAAATGTTGTAATAAAGATTATACAATATTTATTACAATATTTAAAAAAGTCCATAAAATTCAAATATTTAAAAAAATTCATTTAATCGGTCTTACAATTATCAAATAAATATATTATTCGAGTATAGTAAGGAACCCTTTTAGAAAAAGTAAATTAGTTACGTGTATATATAAATTTGTTCTAATCTAATCTAATTTTAATTAGTCCATTTAAACTAATAGGTGTTGTCTCAAAAAAAAAAAATAGTCCATTTAAATTTGTTTGACAAGTTATAAAGGGAATACTTTTGTAGCAACAAAATATGATTTCACTTTCAAAAAATTTTAATTTTAAATAAAAATAAATAATTGTCACGAGGTGCAGGTGAGGGTGAGGAGATGCTATTTCACATTCCTTTACAAATTATAGTAGGTCCCACCAAGCCAAGGAGGATGAGAGAATAAGTACTAATTTGACTGGTTGTGACAGGAAATTTCCTCACTTACACAGCACTGGACGGTTAGCTGGGATTGTCGGGTTCGGTTTGTGGGTTTTGTCTCATACACGTATTTCAATTTTTTATATGAAAATTACTGAAAATGACCACATTTAATATAGGAAATTCGTTTTTAACCACAGTAAGAAAATTTACTCTATTTTACTCTCTTTTGTTTTGTGTTTTTCTTCTCTTTCTGCTTTGTGTTTTTCTGTTATTGTCTGCCGTTCTCTGTTCCGAATTATATCAAATATATATATATATATATATATATATATATATATATTAGTGTATATCCATAAATTATAAAAATACCTCCGATATCAACTTTTATATTTTCTTTTATTTTTTTCTACTGTCTTCTTCCTTCTTCTCTTTTTATTCTTCCTCATCAAATTTCGATTTTGTTCCTGCAAATCGACCAACTAGAGGATGGTTTTAGCATGGTTTTAGTATTATTGCATCAATTTTATATGTGTTTTGTGAGAATTGAATTAAATAAGGTTTCAATTTTTTTCTAGAAGATTTCAACTTCATTGGTTCGAAAACTTGAAATCTTATGTAAAAACTTAAAATGTTGACAAGTTTCTGAGTAAGATTTCAAGTTTCTAGGTAAAATTTCAATCAAGTTTTTTCCAGAAGATTTCAAGTTTCACTGGTTCAAAAACTTGAAATCTTATGTAAAAACTTGAAATGTTGACAAGTTTATGGGTAAAATTTCAAGTTCCAGGGATAAGATTTAAAACATAATTTCAAGTTTTCGTAAAACATTTCAAATTTGTCGAAGATTTCACACTTTCAAGTTCCAAATCATTCAAAATACCAGATCTCAACCTAATCAACCCTTAAAATTGATACATTTCAACATTTATCATTCTCTAAACATGTTCTTAACAATAAGAGAGCGAAGAGAGGAGAGAGAGAGGAGCGAGGAGAGAGAAGAGAGCGAAGCTAAGCGGCGTACCCCCTGGTTTGGAACAGCCCAGGCAGCTCGGCGGCACCTTCGCTGGGCGGTGCGGCAACGTCCGGCAATGATTTTGACGATATAGAAAAGAGAAAATAGAGGGAGAGGGAGAGGGAGAGGGAGAGAGAGAGAGAGGAGAGGAGAGAGAGAAAGAGAGAGTGTGTATTTAGGGGTCGTTTTTATATGAAGACATTTAAGTAATTTCTTAAAAACATGGTTATTAACAATTAAACTTTCGTATGTGGTTAAAAACGAAAGTTTAATGTTTTGAATGGTTACTTTTGGTTTTCTCTCTTCAATTATATACATGATTGGGACGAGAATATGTTGGGACTTGGCCACGGATGATCTTTTTATGCTTTTTTATTTTGATGGATAAATATGATACTATAATCCCGTATTTCCTCACACTTTTATAATTTAATGGGTAAAGCCGTAAAGGGGAGACTTGAACCCCAAATCTCCCCAAAAACCCCATCATGGATGTAAAAAAGAAAATGTACAAACACTTTGCGAAGAGTGAATGTACGCAAACGGTTTTTGTACATTTTATAATTTGATTTGTATGAAAATTAAAACATATAGTATTTGTGATTCATAATATCTAATTGTTTCTCGAAGCGATCAGTGTTTTGTTATATTTTGATAATAACTTTATAACGATATCTTAGTTTGAATTCAATTACAGCATATGTATTTTTAGAAATTGATTCAAAGGAAAAGAAAAAGAAATACAAAGAAAGAGAGAAAAAAAACACTAAAACATAAGCAAATTTGTGTAAGTGCATATCAACATCATTGGAGATGCTTAGAATGTATTCATAGGCGACTGACATCACATTAATACAACATACTTTTCGGAAGAAACAGTTAACATGGTTGTATAATAAATACAATAATATATAAATATATATATATATATATATATATATGGTGTTGATAATACCACCCATAAAAGTATAAAACCATATAATTTAAGTTATCATATGTAATAGTATTTTAGAAATAAAAAGGTTTCATTAAAATATGGATGTAGAAAAATATTTTGTAGGTGACAATAGAGTCATCCTAAAACTAATTACATAGTACACTAAAATTATATTAAAATTTTAATTACAGAAATATCTCAATATAAATTTATCAATAAGAACAAATTACTTTAATTAAAAATAAATCAAATAATATATATACTCATTAATTACACGCATATATTTAAATATATCTCTTTGTTAAAAACAAAAAAAAATGTATGATAAAATCTAAATTTTTATAATAAACTCTAATTTTATTTTAAGAATCAAATATTATCATCATCACATGATTATTATATAATAAAGTAATTGAAAAAAAAAAGTCAGAGGATTCTGATCTTACAAAGATAGGTTCTTCTCTACTTTTGTCCTTTTTATCTTTATTTTATGTCTAGTTATGAACTCTATCAATAAACTATATATATATATATATATATATATATATATATATATATATATATATGTGTGTGTGTGTGTTAAAAATAGTCTTAGATATCAATGAGTTTTTTTAGTGGTGCTATTAGCACACCACCCCCTATCTATGCCCCACTTTTTAAATAAACTTAAATGTTTTTATTAATTTTTTTGATTTATTTCCCAAACTGCCATTTTTACTTATTTTTCAAATTTAATACACCTAGTATCTGATTTTTTTTATCTCTGATCTCTGTATACGTCGCTCTTTCACATCCATTAAAAGATTTATTTTCATGGTGGAAAAAAAATAACATAGTTGTTTCAACACAACTACAACTTGATATCATTATAAAGAAGGAAAAAAAACTTCAAACTTATTTATATAGAAGAAATTGTTTCCATATACTTGATATAATTCTTAGATAATTCTTACGGATGTTGATATCATTGACAGACAATTCTTGCAGATATTTCATACCATTCTCATATAATTCTTTTAGATGTTTGATATCGTTCTCAGACAATTCTCTCACATGTTTGATATCGTTCTGAAGACTCTTCCATAATATTTTGCATTTGTGTAAGAAGCAAAGTTTAGGGCTTAAGAGTTCAGAAAAAAAAAATCAAGAATGGATTACAAGAACAGGTTTTTTTTTAGAAAAGGGATGTGGTGTTTTATTAGATTTATTTTGTAGAAGATTTTGTTTCCTTAAACTGTATGTCCCTTTAAGTAATTTTGATAAAGCAAAAAAAATATATTAAATAATTAAAAAGTGATTGGTGCTATTGGCGCACCTTCTACTGATCTATTCATGCCCTTTTTTTAATTATATAATATTCAGACATACAATTTAGGAAAGAAATCTTCTACAAAGTAAATCTATTAAAATCTCATATTCTTTTTCAAAAAAGAAAAAACACAGTAATCTGTTCTCTTAAAAAAAAAATAACTCTTAAACCCTAAAATATGCTTCTTACATACATCTAAAATATTATGAAAGAGTTTGAGAACGATATCAAGAATATGGAAGAATTATCTAAGAACGATATCAAACATCTTGAAGAATTGTCTGAGAATGACATAAAGCAAGAATTGTCTTACAATGACAGTAAGTTACAATGACAGTAAGCATCTGAAAACAATTTATTCTCTGGAGATAAGTTTGAAGTTTATTTTTTTTCTTTAGAATGATATCAAGCCGTCGTTGTGTTGAAGTACTAAAAAACTAAAAAAAAAATAAGAAGAAAAAAATTAAATCAATCAATGGAGGTGAGAGAGATGTATACAGATACAAAGATCAGAGATAGAGAAATCATAAATGGTATGTATTAAGTTTGAAAAATAAATAAAATGGGTAGTTTTGGAAATAAACCAAAAAATTTAATAAAAACATTTAATTTTATTTAATTAAATCAAAATTTTAAAAAGTAGAGTATGAATAGATCAGTGAGGGGGTGTGCCAATAGCACCACTCTTAAAAAGTATGGCATAAATAGACCGATAGGGGTGTCTCAATAACACAACTTTTTTAGGGTACCGTATATATAATAGAATTCCATATTAAAAATCTCTTGATACTCTATATATAAATTGAATCATTATTAGAAGAGGATTTAATTCCCAAAGTAATATATTTATATATATATAATTTAAAAGAGTTTATAAATAAAATGTATTAAAATAAATATATTCATTTCAACAAAAGTACTATTAAGAATAGGATGAGTGATTATAATTATATTTATTTTTTAAATTTTAGATATAAATATAGTTATAATGATAAGTGCACTAATCTTTTTATGAATATCAATATTTACATGTATATATATATATATATATATATTTATATATCATCCGAGTATGTAATTTGAACCAAACATAGGACATTATAAGACTGAATGACTGTTGGCATTTACATATTTTCCTTTTGGGTAGCCTTAAAAGTTGTACTAATGTTTCGTTTGAATTTGGTTAAAAACATGCAAACGTAAGCAAAAGAGATTTGATTTGTGTTTTTTAATATTTTAATTAATCGGGTATTATCCTAACTTAAACATTCGAATATATACATAAACTTTCATTAACAAAATTGGATTATATTCTTTGCTCTTATCCTTGTCAACCAATGATGGTGACAATTACAAGTATAAACATATGAATTGTTTATCTCTATGTTACTGTAGCTATTGATGGATTTTTATGGGCTTGAGTATATTCCAAATGAAAAATAACATATACCTCTCTAATCATTCCACTTTATATTTCACACATCCATAGGCTCAATGGTTGTGTTTTCACGAATTTGAAAATAGGGTCGGACTTAAATATATATATATATATATATATATATATATAGAGCGATGATAGTTACATCCTTTAAAAACTATACGTACACTTCAAATTAATATGTTTTTTATAAATCTAATAATACCCTTGAGTAAAATTACCAATAACACTAAATAATTTGTAAGTGCACCCACTAATAATTATTAATTACTTTTTTATTTTAATATCTTGTAAAAACAAAAATTTCTTTTAATGATTTGATATTAACATATATCATTAAAAATTCTTTTCATTTTTTTAAACTTTAGATTCTCTTTTAAAATTTAATTTTCAATATATTTTCAATTTCTTTTAAGGAACTATAAATTGACTACCTGAAAATGAATCAAACATTTCCAAAATTGGTTGTCAAAAAACAAGTTTTAAATTATTTTTATTAGAATAACAAAATCATTATAAATTATTATCTCTGTAATATTTGAATTTTTTTTCTTTCAAACACGCTTTAAACTTTGTTTTTTTTTTCAATATTAATTATTCTTAAATTTCATTAAATACTTTTCTACTTCCAAATCAATTGGTATTTGGTACGATATAAACTTTGCTTTCTTACAGCTTTAACAAACAGAAAATAAATCTCCTACAAGAAAATCCTCAAAATGAATGATTTTGTTAATAGAAAAAATCAAGAATAAATGCAGAGAGCTACTTGATGAGAGAAGAGAGAAAAAGAAAAATGGAATTTGATTTTGTGAAAGGAAAACATGGAAGATAAAATGAAGTAAGTTCTTTATTTTTTAAGAACAGTGATATAAAGTTTTTTTTTGTTGAAATAACATAGATAGAATTAAAAGAATTAAAGATAATAATAAAATTTTAAATAATAATAAAGTTAATTAAATAACATAATAATATATGTAGTGGTGTGTATTTACAAAAAATACAATTACATTATAATTAAATAAATGACATGCTTCGAAGAAGGATCATGGGCTGAGTCGGGCTTTACAAAAAAATGTAGGGTTCGGCTTGTCCGTTTGACACCTCTACACTGCAACGCATGAGGTAAAAAAAGGTACTTGTAATAGATTGTTTATGTATTGTTAAAAAGTATTTTTTATTTTTATTTTTGAAATCCGAAACCGAATGAGTAAGGGGTTTCTTAATACTAACCGATATCAAATACTGCACACATGTCGCACAACATGGATAAGAAAACTCCTTATATATGTTTGTAAGTATGTCTGGTGAGATTCGAACACCCACTACAAATATAAAATGAGAGCTGCACCATACACACCACTTCGACTAAAAGATAATTTGTCCGTTAAAAAAACTCCTTACATATGTTTGTAAATGTGTCTGGTGAGATTCGAACACCCACTACAAATATAAAATGAGAGCTGCACCATACACACCACTTCGACTAAAAGATAATTTGTCCGTTAAAAGGATTTTTTAACAACAATAATATTACTTTGTACAAATGATGTGACAACACTCTAATCCATTCATTTAAATTGTATTAAATTTACATGATTTAAATGAAAGGTTTAGAGTGTTGCCACATCATTTGTGCACCAGATTTGGACAAAATAGCATTACTATTTTAATAATCAAAAATTAGGTTGAGTTTATTTTAAGACAAATTTTTTGTTTTGTGCTCACCTTCTCGAGAAGACGAAGAGAGAGTATTTTAAGACAAATTTAACGTTAATGTAAGCTGGAATTGAGTTTGGAAAATAACTTGGACAAATCTTTTATAAGAAATAGATACTATATAGTATTAGGTACATATATAATTAAGATGGCTTCAGCTAACAAGTGGATCCGTGGCGCAATGGTAGCGCGTCTGACTCCAGATCAGAAGGTTGCGTGTTCGATTCACGTCGGGTTCAATCCCCTTTAATGGATCAAACTTTTCCTTTTTCGTTAAATAATCACCGATTTTGGGAGATTTGCAAAAACACCCTTAAGATTTGAACAATCCTCGGTTACATTATTATTTCATTCCCCCAAAACCTCAAAAACAATTATCCATTTGTACGTGAAAACCCCATTCTCTTCTCGTATTTCAATGAAAACCCCTTCAGTGTGGTTAGTTTTCGTTTAAAAATATTATGGTGCGGTATGAAAAACAAATAAAATAACTTTTACACTATTTCTTTTAATTTGTTTTTAGAAGTATTACCCTATTACATAAATTTAAATTTATTTTTTTTAGAGGAAAGACTCGAACCCACAACCTCATGATGTAGATGTGTGAGATTTATCACTGAATTAACTTATTCACGTCACACCCTTTCTTTTAATTAAACAAAGTTAAAAACAAAATCAACTAACACTTGTGGTATTAAAAAATATAGATTTTTTTGGGTAATAGATCAAGGGTTCTTATTCAGTTAGAAAGGTTTTGAAAAACAAAATAGAACAGTCATTTTATAATGTTACAGAGCTGCAACTGACTCTATAAGAAAAATCTAGCTTTATCATTTGGCTTTAGTAGGCAGTGTTGAAAATTTTTCCGGGGCTATCTGACTATATAATTATTAAATAATCAAACTTAAAAGTTTTTAAAATAGTTATTTTTATTATTTTAATTGAGTTTTTTAAATTTAAATAAATATTTTATTATTCAAACACTTTGTTGAGTTAGAGTTTTATTTGAAAGATATAAATATATAATCAATAGGAGTGGATAGATTAGTTTTCACCAAAATTAGAAATTAAAGGATATATTTAAAGATAAATCAAACCTCAGGGGTGTTTCTGGAAATCGCCCAAAATCATTTCGCAGAATTTCCTCCAGTCTGCTCTGTACACTCGTCTTCTAAAACCAAAAACCCTAGACTTCACTCTCTTCACTTTCAATTTCATTTTTTTTTCCTGATAAAATCTAAACCATGGCCATGTTTTCTCGTCTACGCTCAAATCCAACACTAAACCTACTAAAACACCGCAACTTCTCCTCCGCGTCATCGATCCTCTCCTCCGGTAACAACGCGCCGTTGACAAGCAAAGAGAAGACACGCTCCGCTCTCTCACTCCTCAAATCGGAGTCGAACCCGGAGCGCATCCTCGAAATCTGCCGTGCCGCCTCACTCACACCGGAATCTCACCTCGACCGCATCGCCTTTTCCGTCGCCATCTCCAAGCTCTCCAAGGCTGCCCACTTCGCCGGCATCTCGGAGTACCTCGAGGAGCTCAAAATCCGACCCGACTTGAAACAAAGCGACCGCTTTATCGCTCACTCCATCGTCCTGTACGGTCAGGCCAACATGATCGACCACGCGATCCGCACATTCAAGGAGATGGACAGGTACGGCGTTTCTCGCTCCGTCAAGTCGTTGAATTCGTTGTTGTTTGCTTGCATTTTAGCTAAAGATTTTCAGGAAGCAAAACGTGTATTTGTTGAGTTCCCGAAAGTTTACGAAATCGAACCGAATTTAGAGACTTATAATAATGTGATCAAGGCGTTTTGTGAGTCCGGTGATTCGAGCTCGGTGTATTCGGTTTTGGCTGAAATGGATAGGAAATCGGTTAAACCGAATGCAACGAGTTTCGGGACTCTGTTAGCTGGGTTTTATAGGGAGGAGAAGTATGAAGATGTAGGGAAGGTTTTGAATATGATGGGGAAATACGGGATCAAATCCGGGTTAAGTATGCATAATATAAGAATTCAGAGCTTGTGTAAGTTGAAAAAATCTGTGGAAGCGAGGGCATTGTTCGAGGGGATGTTGTCTAGAGGAATAAAACCAAATTCGGATACTTATAACCATTTGATTCACGGGTTTTGTAGGGAAGGGGATTTGAAGGAAGCGAAGAGGTTGTTTAGGGATATGGTGAATAGAGGGTGTCAACCGGATAGCGATTGTTATTTTACGTTGGTGCATTTTCTTTGTCAAGGCGGGGACTATGAGACCGCATTGAAAGTTTGTAATGAAAGTATGGAGATGGGTTGGGTGCCAAATTTCTCTACTATGAAGTTGCTAGTGAATGGTCTGGCTGGGGTTTCGAAGGTGAAAGAGGCAAAGGAGCTTGTTGGGCTAATGAAGGCGAAGTTCACCAAGAATGTTGATATGTGGGATGAGATTGAGGCGGGATTTCCTCAGTAGGGAAGACAAAGACATGGTATGCAATCTTTTTTTTGTTCGATAAGATAAAGACCATGAAATGAATTAATAAGTAGGACTTGAGGAAATTTTGGATGAAAAGTTGCATTTTGTAGTCTAGAGAAAGCCTCTCCTGTTTTATTTGTTGAATCATTGAAAAAACAATCAAGAGATATGAAAGATTTTGCTTTTATGCTGCTGATTGTGGACTTGTGGCTTTCATTTTTTTTTTCCGCTCATTTTGGATATCTATGTGTAAAGGATCGGTTGTTTTTGAAAATTATCCGATGGTTATTTTTCAAATATGGTTTCCAAGCTAGTGAACGTTTGCATAAAAAAAAAAACTATTTTGTGGTATTTATAGATCTAATCTCTGTCTCCAGGATCATGGTTGTGAAACTTCAATGTTATAATATGATATTATTTAAAAATCGCCGCCCTCAGTCCCTCTCTGTCATCCGGGAAATTCAAGAGGAGATATATTTGAGGGAGGAGAGACTACCATAAAATGACTTTGTAAGATCAGCTTATTGAAAGAAAGACCGCTTTGTCCTACCAATTGAAAATGAACCACATCATCTCAGATAATTTGTGTTAAAACTCTTAAAGAAAGCCAATCTTAGTATTTTAAACCAAAATTTTCTATTAAATTGTTCAAAACTCCTCGGATTTGTTGGTTGATTGTTATTATCTCGGTGAATATCTGCTTGGGACTTAATGCCACCATCTGGTTTTTAAGAAATACGAGGTCCCAACTTCCAAATTTGGAATGAGAAGAAAATTCAGTCAGCTTCTCAGCCTGCCATGAGAAGCAAACAAGCGAAAATGTGGTTTTGATTAACTTGTTACTGTTGACTTGACATGAATTCCTTCAACTGTATATTTTCCATATTCAAAGGAGTTCATCTATGTTTATGCTTTACAAGTATGATATTTTCTAGTAATTTCTAATAATATCAAATGATATTCCTATTTTTGTATTTCTAATCTCCATTGTATTAGCACTGATTAAGGTCCGGAGAAACTTTCTAGTTATGAATTGGGTATACCCACTCTTATTCGGTCACAGTTTCCACTGATTAAGGTCCGGAGAAACTTTCTAGTTATGAATTGGGTATACCCACTCTTATTCGGTCACAGTTTCCACTGATTAAGGTCCGGAGAAACTTTCTAGTTATAAGTTGGGTATACCCACTCTTATTCGGTCACAGTTTCTCTTGTTATGAATCCGGGAAATTTTCTAAGTTATGAATTGGGTATACCCAACTCTTATTCGATCACGGCAGAGGCAAGTCCAAATAGAAAAACTCACTACTCATAGTTCAATTATGTGAGTTGGTCTTACTATAGGAACACAAAAAGATGCTCTGCATTTGTTAACAATTTCATCATAAATCATGCAGACAAAATACGGGGAAGTTAAAGAGAATTTTCTCATTCATTAAACTTTGGTTTAACAAAGTACAAATTCTACCAGTCTCATTTATGCTATACATTTAACATCTCTTTAAAATGGATGATTCTGACCATAAATTCAACTAGTTCACATACACATATGCCGCTGAGCTTTAAATATATCATACACAAATCAATTTTTATATTAATGAGCCAGATAGCGTACGGTGCAATCGCGATGATTGAGCTTGTCTGTGAAGCAACACAAGGGTCTAAAATTGGATGTGAGCTTTTCTTAACACTCTTTGTATTGATACCACAACCGTATGCATTTGAAAATTTTGCATAGTATCTCATCATTCTCTAAGCCATGCCACCAAATATTTCGTGTCTGTTTCTACGTGTTTCTTGTGAACAAGGCAGATCTCTTCCTCATGTATTGTGCACCGTATGCTGCAGTAGACGCCGCTGTAGTTGAAGCCACCAATATACTGCAACGAAATATATGAAAATAAGCACTCTTGTCTTAAAATGTTAAAAACCAAAGTACTTTAAAAGTCGGGGTGGTTGTTAAATTACCTAAAGTATGTGATGTATGATTGAGTCTCTAAGGTTCCAAACTCTGGTTGAAGAAGAGCTGCAGCAACCAAAACCAACTGGAAAACCGTATTAACCTGTCATCATTTATAGTCCTCATCAGACGCCATGGAGATTTAGCAATTTCTAACCATAACAGCCATATAATCAGATTTCGATAAGTAAATACTAATATGAAATTTACCTTGCTAAGAAAGAGAGGCTCAACCTTCTGCGGACAGGTTCCATCAAGATTGAAGAAATCAATCCAGCTTTTCCACTAAAAGAAATTCAAAATTTGCAATCAGGACTCAAGCTAAATAAGTACCCAAGTTTGTCATTCCATCAAATTAAAAATGTCCTATCCCAGTTCTAGTTTCAAGTTTGGAGATCTCACCTTTCCTCCCAAGCTACTAGCTCTTAGATAAAATGCTCCACCAACAAGGGCAACATCACGCAATACGAAGAGTCCAACAAGTCCAGCTTTACAACAGAAAAACAAAACAGAATTGATTAACACATGACAAACAATGTGATAAAAAATACAGAAATGTAGTATTAAGCCAAACTTTTGAACATAAAACACACAGAAATGTTGTATGTGTACACAGTATACATACACCAATGAAATTATTTATTAATTGTATTAAGCTAATCTCTCAACAACAGCTGGGAAGAAAGACAAAGGAATATCAAATAATGCCTTGGGATAAACTATGAAGCTAAAAGCGGATAAAAACTAGATGTTTAATATGACAACGGCAAAGCAGGAAATATGAATGCCGGTGGTCCATGACACCAAGGTGAATCAATAATATTCCAAGTCAATGGAAGACTGCCGACAGAGATGATGATAAAAAATGCACAAATACTGCTCTTGCTGAAGGTAGCCAACTTCCATACTCTAAAGCACTTTTCTTCTATATTCTTTTTTGTACTCATTTGTCAAACCGTATGATGATAAATTTCATCTACGTGTGTTTGCATCTAAAAGAGGGTGATAGAGGAAGAGTCGAAGAGAGAGTTCATATCCTAAGAACGATCTTTTGAAGAATGAAGAACATGACTGACTGCATGCTAATTCCATTATGGAAAATATTTATTTGCTGCTTAAAATGATTTCATAATCAACATTTTTAAACAATATTAAAAAGCTGAGACATCTTACGGTGCAGCAGATCCATATGTACCATTGCCATAGCAACACTTCCAATAAGAACCTGTACCCACACAAGAATAAATCATCACATAAAAAAAATGGTTTCTTGATGGGTTTAACTAGTCAACAATGACCATTGATCAGACCACTAAGTACCAAAAAGCATGGAAGGACTTTTACCTTGTCAGCAAGGGGATCGAGGTAGGAGCCCACTACGGAATCAATTTTCATCCGTCTAGCCAAATATCCATCTAGCTACATGATGAAAGACAAAACTGAATCAAAATCCTGTTTTTTTTTCTTTCAAAAATATAAAATATAAAATCTGTAATTTGCTTTCATATATGAAAAAACTGGTATGATTTTGATACCCAGTCAGTTGCTCCAGAGATGGCCAACGCCACAAATGCCGAAGAATACATTTCATTTGTGATCATCCTGAAAAAGAAAGTTGTTATTTGTTAACCACTCTCTCCTTCATATGCAAAAATTTGAACAGTCGCTAAAAAGTACAGATGATAAAGAAGAAAGTCCTCAGGAATAACAAGTGACAGACAATTTGAATATATATGAAAGATTGAGTTCGAAATCTAATCACCACTCAAAATGAAAAGAAAATCTCAATGTTATTTACTTATTTTGAGGATTGATATTTGGAAAATCCATTCAGAGACCAGAGTGTAACGATGCTGAAACCAAAATGTGATTAAACTTACGAATATCCATAGTTTAATGCCAAGCTCATCAAATTTTGAATACACTCAAGAATCAAGATAGCAATTATAGTCTATAGATAGTTGAACTTAATTAATCTACTTGTGAGAATTGTTGAGCTAAAAGTTAATCTAAAACAAGCACCGCATTGCTCGGGAAAAATGTACCCAAAACGAAATGTAATTACTTTCAAACGAATAGCCAACAACAAGCACTACATCGCTCCAAAAAAATGCACCCGAAAGGAAATATACTTACTCTCAAATAACTAACCAACGACAAGCACTGCATTGTCCTGAAAAAATGTACCCAAATCGAAATGTACTTACTTTCAAACAAATGTCCTTAGTAATTCTACTTACTGTCTACAAACTACAATTTTGTTCACTAATTTCTATTCTTTTTTCTTTTCACAGCAGCCGCTACATCGCTCCAAAAAAAATGCACCCGAAACAAAATATACATACTCTCAAACAACTAACCAGCAACAAGCACTACATTGTCCCGAATAATGTACCCGAATCGAAATGTACTCCTTTCAAACAACTGCCCTTAGAAATTCTACTAACTGTCTACAAACTACAATTTTGTCCACTAATTTCTTTTCACCGCAACTAAACAAACCAAGAAAAAAAAAAGCCTTTAATAACAAACAACAAGAAATCATATAAGACCAAAAAATAAAAATAAAATAAAATAAATTACCATCCAATGAAAGGTCCAGAAATCATACGACTAAATGAGACCAAATTTGGCAAATTCACGAAACTCTTCAGCAACCCATTACTCGCAACATCCTCCTCTTCCTTGGACTCGACACGATCCAATAAATTCGGTCGGATGAGACCCGACCCAAAACCCAACTTGGATGGGAAACCAGTCCTGCTCCTGATCAAGTCCAGATTCAAGGCCTGAACTTTCCTCAATACGACGCCGTTCAAAGGAGTGGCGGACTGCAAGAGCTTCCATGGAGGAGAAGAGAGGAAGAGAGGTCCCTGGAACTGAAACGGAGCGATCCATCTGGAGAGAAGGGTCGTCCGGTGAGAGAAAGGAATGTAGTAAAGAGGCGGGTTCAAAAAGAGAGTGGTGGTTGTGATCACGGTGGTGGCGCCGGTGCCGGTGGCCGTGAAGAAGGGTCGGGTTTCGATTCGCGTTCTCGAGTTTTTGTTGATTAGAGTTTTCAAGGACTTGAAAATCGCCATTGCTGTTTTTTCTTTGACTCGATTTTAGATTTCTAGCAAGGTTTAGCAGACACGTGGGTTGATGTACACGTGGTTTTAGTTTTAGAGCTACCACGTGGCAATTGTGGTGGAATGTTTTTATTTTTACTTTTTAGGATTTATATTAAAAACCTCCCATAACCTTTAAATTATTATTGGATGTATAGTTACAAATGTTTTTAAACCTTCTCTATAGACTAACATCGTCAGCATTCCATTTGTATTGGCTGAGTTTGACCATTAAAAAGTCTAAAATATTCATATTTAAACTTTAATTATATGAATTGAACATTTTACCCTCATACGTTTACCAAATAAAAATTAATAAAATTATACAAAAGACGGAAATGTTAACTTGCAGAGGAAAAGTTATTTTGTAGACAGTTTTATCCCTAAAAATAACAAAATTGCAAATGAACCAAAGGCATTGAAAATGAGTAGCTTGGATTTATAAGAAATACAAGTAAATATGGAATAAATACATATTCTGGTTTTGGTTCAAGTAAATATGGAATAAATACATATTCTGGTTTTGGTTCAATACCTTCAATGCTTTTCGTTCATTAGTAATTTTGTTATTTTTAGGGATAAAACTGTCCACAAAATAAATTCCCTTTGCAAGTTAACATTCTCACATTTTGTATCATTTTATTAATTTATTTGGTAAAAGTATGAGGGTATAATGGTCAATTCATAAAATTGAAGCTTAAATAAGGACATTTTAAACTTTTTAATAGTCAAACTCAATCAATACAAACGGAATGCTAACGGTGTTAGTTCATAGAGGAGGTTTCTAAAATAAAAGCATTTGTAACTATATATCCAATAATAGTTAAAATGTGAGGGTTTTTTTTTTTAATATTAACCCTATTTTTTATTTTAATTAGTTAATGATCTATTAGTAATTTTCTGGCACGAGAGCTGAATTCCAAATAGCTAATGGTACCTATTGATTGGATTGCCATCGGTAGCTATTAAATTACCACCGATAACAATTGAGGATTCCGAATGGAAAATCTGAAAATTTTCAATAAGATTTGGATCTCCTTTTCACTTAAATCAATGGTCAAAATTAATTCTATTTTTTGTTGAGTAAAAACATAAAAATTATTATAAATAATTTAAACCGTTGATTTACCATATTAGACAAGTGGCAATAAATTATGAAGGTAAGGACAATTAAGGTTAGGAGAGAATCCAGATCCTTTTCGATAATCTATATATATATATATATATATATATATATATAACATTTATCAGCATAGGGACCATGTATATTTTTCCTGCGGGACCTAGATTATTAGACTTAATCAAGTCCGCTAATATAAGAATCTTATTATATAGGATCGGTATGAGAAAAAACATGTGGAATCTCGCACTTGTCATGCTACTTTGTTAAAATTAACGTTTGTAATGTAGTTATGTAGGTACATATAACATACCTTTGTCCATTTATGGCATACAATTTACTTGTAGTTAGTTAAACCAGAAACTGTAGAACTGAAGAACCGACCAAACAAACAACTCAATATAGCAAAAACCAACAGAATGCTATAAAGATTTTCGTCATGAAAGTTTCAATCAAGTTTTTGGTTTTCGACATTGTTTTCTTGAAAGGGTATTCATTCATTTAGTCGTACAAAGTTTGGAAGAGGAAGAGGAAGGACAGAAAGAGATCAGATCAGATCATGAACGGCTGCCGCAACAGCTACTCGAGTTGTCGTGCCGCAGATAAAAACAATTATTCTTTCAAAAGGAGTGCCAATTTATACTACAACAACGATGATGATGGCTACAACAAATGTTCATCTTTTGTCAAGACTATGTCTTGCAAAACAAGTAAGTTAATATGTTATCGTCAGAAATTGTAAACATTGCTGTTGATATATATTTCAACTGCTGTTTATCTGGGAAATTTTTAGATTGTGTATCGAAAATTTCTGGTGACTGTATCGAAAAGTGTTTGCTTGGATGACAATTTGTCTCGGAATCTGTTAATGAAAAGTGTGATAAAATCTTCAGGAAACAGGAAGATGAAGAATATAGCGGCTGAGATACTAAAAATTGGGGAGGCAAAGAATACTTGTATTGTTTTCACATATCAGGATCTGGTTGCTGCAACCAACAACTTCGATTCTATGCGTTTAGTCGGCAAAGGAGGATTCGGGATGGTGTATAAAGGATACATTGAGAGAATTGATCAGGTCTCTTGACTTCTCTCTTTGTTTTTCGTGGAAACAAGATCATGTGAAATGTTATGTTTTGTTTGATACATTTTTGTTTTCAGGTTGTGGCTGTGAAGCAATTGGACAGGAATGGAAATCAAGGAAGCAAAGAATTCTTTGCAGAAGTTCTGATGTTGAGTCTGGTTCAACATCCGAACCTTGTCAATCTGATTGGATATTGTGTAGAGGGTGATCAACGAATTCTGGTTTACGAATACATGCCTAATGGATCTCTGGAGAATTACTTTCTAGGTATTTTGATTAGATAACTTTTGATTGCTTGTCAGACAAGCAAGGTCAAATTCTGATTACATTTCCTGAAATTTTTCAGATTTACCTCCTGATAAAGAGCCTTTGGATTGGACTACTAGGATGAAAATAGCGGCAGGAGCAGCGAAAGGATTGGAATACCTACATGACGTTGCTGATCAGCAAATCATCTTTCGCGATTTCAAAGCATCTAACATACTATTAGATTCAGAATTCAATCCGAAACTCTCTGATTTTGGACTTGCTAAGTTAGGTCCTACAGAAGGCAAGGACCATGTGTCTACAAGGGTAATGGGAACATACGGTTACTGTGCTCCGGAGTATGCAAAGACGGGTCAGCTAACAAAAATGTCCGATGTCTACAGTTTTGGTGTCGTGTTCCTGGAGCTTATAACCGGTAGGAGTGCCATTGATCAATCAAGAACAACTGAAGAACAAAACCTAATTAAATGGGTATGTTTATGTTTTAAGTCCTTACTTATAAGTTTAAACTTTTCGGTTGAGCAGACTCTCTTTGTAATTGAACTTGATCGAATTTTTATTTACATATTGCAGGCAAAGCCATTGATCATGGACAAGGAAAAGTTCACATTGATGGCCGATCCATTGCTCGAAGGACGGTACCCGTTAAAGGGTCTATATCAAGCTCTTGCTGTGGCAGCAATGTGTATACAAGAGGAAGCTGATATGAGGCCTAATATTGGGGATGTTGTAACTGCTATTGAGTATCTAATCAACCCAGATATTCATGAGAAAACGGCTAAAGATGCATCAATGAAAAATGATCGGTTTGTCAAATCCGTGAAAGGAGTAGGTATCGATGGCATCCGAGAGCTCTAGTGTCAGGGAATCGGTCTTAGTTTGGTAGTTTACGAGTCATGTGATATCGAACTGTTGTATAAACAATTTTCATATATTGAATTCGAGCGTTATAAAACATTATATACTTACAAATCCATAAAATATGCACTACCCACAAAAATTTTCTACTTAAAAACTCTTTGATTACATATATATATATATATATATATATATATATATATATAAATTGAGTGGGAGGAACTGGATTACCCTTCGGTTCTTGGTTGTAGCTATTTAGATATTTGTTAATTAACAATTTTTCTCTCAGAGGCACACAATATATATATATATATATATATATATATATATTTATAGCATACTGATATACATCATCACACTTTACCATGTGTATTATTATGATTGAAATTATATTGCTTACATGACAAAAGTGTGATGATGTGTAACAGTATACTATAAATATGCCTATATTATATGTCTATGAGAGAAAAATTGAGTTAATTAGATGTTAATTGTGTTTTGGGTTTTGTTTAATCTTGTTTTAAGATTTTGGTTTTTGTAGTATTATTGCTTATACAAAGGTTATGGAGTGCAATGGAAGGTTTCAAAAATATACATTGATTATCCCCAAGTGAAAATGGTTGATTTTTGTTTCATTTTCTTTCTTTTGATCCTTTTATATATATGTACAAGTAGCCTTCTTTTGAAACCTTTTATTAACAGAAAGGAAAACAGAAAGGAAAAAAAAAAGTAGCTTTCTTTTGAAAGAAGAGATGTGTCAATAATGCTTTGAAATATGGGTGCAAAAATGAAATGAAAACATTTAGTAGATATCAATCCCCATCTAATCCCAATAAAAGCTTCTATTTTGGCTTCAACTTTTGTACTTTGATTGATCTTTTGGGAATTCTTCTATATATCTTATTATGCATGCATTCACTTTGAGGCCCTCTCTACATGCTTTGTCAAATTCTAATTAAATTTCAGTTTCTAAAAAGCTCAAGAAAAAGAAATGTTACCTCTTGGATAGTATCTTAACTTCCATTAGATTGATTTAAACATATTGTATTTGGAGATATATTTTTATTGGAGTTATGTAGTAATTCATGATTTATGATAGAACATTGAACATTCCATCTTGAAGTGTTTTAATTATATTTTGAGTTTTTGGGTGTTACTAAAAAGCTCAACAAACCTAACTTAATCCAAAAGAAATCTTAAAGGTTAAGGTTTGTCCAACACTTTATATATGGCACAACGCTTGTTCGTCTTAATGATGTGATACAGCACTACAGACCTAACTTAACCCAAAAGACATCTTAAAGGTTAAGGTTTGCCCACCACTTAATAAAGGGCACAACATTTGTTCATCTTAACGATGTGGGACAGCACCACACATCCAACAATAACTTGGTATCGCAGATTGGTTTGACCTCCCGATGAAGAAGAAAGTCTCTCTTCGTCCATCTCAAGTCACAAAAAGGGCAGAAGGAAGAGAAACCAGTGATCAATGCCAACAATGGTAACAATGTAAGTTTAATCTTTTGAGTAGAAGATGGACTTTTCGGGTTGAGCAAGCAGACCCTCCAAGTAATTGAACTGGTGTTTGTTATCATCATCATATGTTCTGTATCTGAATTTGCTCATTTCAAGTTCATAAATCAGTATCCTAATCAATTTTTATTTACATATTGCAGGCAAAGTCATTGTTCAGGGACAAGAAAAAGTTCACATCGATGGTCAATCCATTGCTCGAACGAAATTACCTTTTAAAGGGTCTATCTATATCAAGCTCTTGATGTGGCAGCAATTTGTATCCAAGAGGAAGCTGATATGAGGCCTATTATTGTTGATGTTGTAACTGCAATTGAGTATCTAATCAACCCAGATATTCATGAGAAAATTGCTAAAGATGCATAGATGAAAAATTATCGGTTTTGTCAAATCTGTAAAAGGAGGAAGTGTCAATGGCATCTGAGAGCTCTAGTGTCACGGCATCAGTCTTAGGTTGGCAGTTTACGAGTCATGTGAAATCGAACTGATGTAAATGCATGTTACCATGTATTCCATCCTGTAAACTATTTTCTGATATAGCAGTTAGGCAGATGAGGACTTGTTAGGCTTCAAATGTGAGACATAATATATACATATAACCGAATTTATGACTGTGAAACATGTTTCGTATTTTTGTATCAATTCGTATAATCAGAATCAGAGTTTTTTAGTATTCTCAATCTTTGTTAACCTCTAAATTTTACAGGAAATGAGTAAATGACTACTTTTTTTTCTTCTCTTTTTCGGATAATTTAAACCTTTTGCAGATGGAATATACACATACTAGCCTTGTAACTTCTTCAGTAATTAATATATCAGCTGTAAAGGTTCAAATTTTGTCCCTCCTTTTGCAGAAAGATCTTGCCAGATACCAAAGCCTGAAGAGGGTGGCAGAAGCCTCATCAGAAGTTGGGCTGATGAGTTTCCACTTCTGGCATAAATTCGAAAATAGAGAATAAAACTTTAATCCAACAGAGGCAAAAGGTATGTCAGGAATTGCTCATCAGAGACAATGGATTCCGAAGAAATTCTGAAAATTGTATCACAGCTTTTTTAATCGAAAGCACAATGAAAAATAACTTCAGGAGATGATTAAACAATGAGAAGGAAACCAGACTTAGACAATCTGATATAATTGAATTGAAGGTTTGGAACTAAAAATGTTGTATGATTGTTTTGAGATCCATGATTGAGTGGTGAATGAATAACACAGAGGTTCGAAAAGCTGAAAAAGTGCAGTTCTTGAAGGCTCTTAGCTCTTCAAGAAGACAACAAAACTAAATGTGCAACTTATTCACATCACTCTTCAAAATCCTGTAATTGAAACCAGGTATGCCATTCAACCGATCCTTATCAGCCGATACTTCTGAAGCAGAACAGATGCTTGGTAAGAAACCGCTGCTGCTGCTGCTGCTGCCGCCTCTTCGCTTCTTCCTCTTCCAACACATTATCATGAACCAGAAACCATGCCTGGAATGACCAGTACTCCTGGAAGAAGAACCCATGTCAACAATCATCTGTTGTCCCTGAGACTGAGCTGCTTTTCGGAAACTAGTCTCGAATCTACTGAAATACTCAATCTCCCTCCTCACAAGGGATCCTACCGTGCCCCGAGTGCCTATAGCAACTGGAGCAGACATGTTTTCAGAAATCCTTGTGGTGTTTTTTGTGGTACTACTCACTTTAGACTGCATTTTTATAATTTGACAAAGCAAAAAAGTTGAGGTTGTGTAAGGAGGCTTGTGGATGAAGAAAGGTAGTGGCAGTGGCCCCAAGTCATTGTCTAGGTTGGAGAAATTTCTCTTCTTTGGTCTTTATAATTTATCTATCCAATTGAAGTTGCTGTATTAAAGTGGACAGCATGACTTTTTGCATGATTGGTGCTTTGGATAGACATAAATAAATGAATAAAAAACCCTATCATGCTATTCTTGTGATTGCTTTTCACTTTCCATCAAAAATATTCTTCTTGTGTTTGTAATGAAAGCATTGCAGCATGTTTTACGGGTTAAAAAAGTTTTCACCCTCTCAATTAACGAAAGACATTGTAATTAGTTCTTTACTTTTACATATACTTGGTAGAAGTTAATCATGATTAGAGTGTAGAGCCAAGACAGGTCGATGGGGCATAATATCCGAATTCAAACTCAAAAGCTTATACTGTCAGGTTTACCGATTACAAAATAAATACATATAGATTTCAAAGAAACGGGTTAGATTGGTAAATCACTAAGAGAGCCTTATAAATCATGAAGTTTGGTGGTCCAGGAGGTTGATTTGATCTCTCCATTTTTCACTTTTCACAGGTTTGACTAATTTTAACTTTAAAACACAATTTGGGGGATGGTTCACTTGATTAAATTTTTTTTTGAGGCAGTGACACAAATCATTTCTTCATTTGCGATAGCAGAACAAGATAATCTTTTGAAGATTTAATAATTAAGGTTATTTTTGAGATCGTTTTGCTTAAAAAAAAAATCTACTTATAACTTAGAAAATAATCAACCTAAGAAAAAAGTTGATAAGTGTTTGATAAATTAAATTTTAAAATTGCTTAACTTTTGAAATGATGGAAAATATATGGAACAAAATTACTAAAATAGACATCATTAATAATATAAATATAAAGCATATAAAATGAAATAAATAAGATATGTAAACAGAAAAAGGAAAAAAAATTATGATTGAGTCAGCTCAATCATTTCTCAAACAACTCGCTCAAAAACCAGAGTCAACTCAGTCTTTTCAAATCTGAAACTCAGCAAATGACGAGAATTAGCCTCCACTGGTGGCATTGAAGGCCGCAAAAAGCTTTTTCGGCATCAGAGAGGCCGGTTCTACTCCAACGAGCCTCCTCCATCATCGAGATCATGATTGTGATGGATTTGGCGATCACGACAGAATCTCACGATTTCGATTGCGATGAATCTGCCATCGCGACAGAAACCGGCTTCCTCCGACGGCATCGACTCATGATCGACTTCGTCGGAGAAGTCCAGTGAACCCCCTACCACTTTCGTCGGCGACAATGGCGGTCACTGTCCTTCAAGTTTCTTTTTTTTTTTTGAAAAAAAAATTATTTTTATTAAAAATAATATTCTCTTTTATTTTGAAATTTTAATATTTCTGAATTATGTTTAAAAAAAAATTTATTTCTGAATTATAGTTTTTGGAAAAGTACAATTACTTAATGTGAGGGCATTATTGTCTTTTTAATTGAATAGTGAGGGTATTTTGGACATTGCATAAGCAATAAGTCAGCTTCTATTTCCAAAAGAAACCCCCACGCTTCTCAAAAGCTAATTATTAGAAGAGTAAATTGCAAAATAAGTTACTTTTAAAAAGTTTACCAAACACCCATCTACTCAAAACTTGAGAAATAAATGATTATTTCTCTAGTAAAAGCAATCTCAAACATAGCCTAAATCTAAGGCTATGTTTGGTAGGAGGGAGAGAGAGTAGGAGGGATGGATGGATTAAGGGGGAGAGAGAGTAGGAAGGATGGAGAGGATAATATAAATCCTTCGTGTTGTTTAGTATTGAAAAGGTGGTTGAATGGATGGATTGGTATATAATTTATAAAATTACTATATTACCCTTTAATAAATTGGAGGTTAATAAAAAATTTGAGAGCATTATTGTAATTTCCCTTCAATTTTTCCTCCCCTCTCTCATCCTCCATAATTGGAGGGATTGGTTTTGATGGGCCCAAAGGGAGGAGAGCTCCCTCCTCTTCTCCTCTCCCCTCTCTTTTCTCTCCAACCAAACAAGGGATTGGAGCTCTCCTCCCATCCCTCTCCCTCCTACCCTCTCCCTCCCTCCATCTTTCCCTCTTACCAAACAAAGCCTAAGTGATTAGGGCGGAACCATCCAATTAAGGATTAGGTTAGTATGTCATAGAGATAAGCAATGGAAAAATCAAGATTGCCACCAATGATGTATGTATGTACGTATGTATCCTTCAACACATAAAGTGATGTTAATAGAGAAATGTATAAAATTTCAGATGTATTTCTACACAAACTATTATAGCTGATCAAGTGAATGCAACACAACATTTCAGCTGATGATTCAGGTGATTCTTTTTCACATCTGGATTTGAATCTTTGAATCCCAACGATTCAGAGATGATAAACTTCGCATTCTGAACATACATGGGGAAAATTGAATTTATATTATCTCATGATTGAAAAATGAGAGCTAATATACTCATGTTCGTGTATGTAATCAAATAACAGACCATATTTTCTATAAAGCCTCAAAATTCGATGTCCCCTCTTATTTGTTGTAATTACACTCATCTGTATTTTCTTATTTCTTTCTGTTTTCTTTTCTTTATCGTTTTTTTTTTCTGTTTCGAATTTTCCTGTTGTTGTATGAGACTTGTTTAATGACTTTAATCTACTACCTACCGGGACGATGGCATACATATCTCAGCTTCCGATGAGAGGCAAGAGCATTCTGTAAGGCAGTATCCACTCCTGCCCCATCCCGGAACAAGAAGTCATAAAAGAGACAAATGAACTGCGACAATTCCTCTTCATCGTCGTCCCAAAGACCCATCATATGGTCCACACTCTTGTCGGGTTCACTATCTTCCCAGTCACTCATTGGATTGGTAGAATCAATATCTTCATCTTCTGCCTCGTCCTCCCCGATCTCAAACCTCCCATTTTCCTGAAACTGGAATTCTCCTGATCCATTGAATGTCGTCAGTGGTATTTCCTGCGGTTCAGTTGAAGGGCATATAACAGCTTTGGCACCGGAGTCTAGCAAGGCCTTAAGTAAAGCTGGAGTAGGTCCATACATCCCTGTGAAAATTATGATCCTTTCCCTCCAAGCTCCAATCTAGGATTACACAAAACACGAAATGAAACGACTATCAGCCACATCATTTAATTATTTTATTAAGGGAGAAGATGATAATTTAGTATCAGTACATACCATCCAACGAACATCATCAGGTGATAAGTGCATAGAAGGGACAGTTCTTCGGAACATATATGCTGCAAACTCTTGGTCATCTTCCATAACCTTCAGAAAACATCCCGAACATCATGACAAAAAGTATTCATATGGTAACTAGTAACTATCTTACCAATAACACAAGCAATCGTCCAGAAAAATTAAAAATAAAATCTAAACGGATGCATACTTGGGTTTGGCGTCCAATATAACGGTGAACAACATTTCCAACTTGGAAGTATGGTCTGCATTGAACCAGATCAGCGATAGTTGTTATATTGGCAAGAACTAATGCAACCTTTCTGCGGTTGCTCCGCATCACTGACAACAAGCTATACTTAACATTCTGAAGAAACTTATCGGCAAGTTCTCCAGGTTCAGCGACCACAAATACGTCATTCTGCCAGCTAAATAAGAAAAAAAGCAGGTAAGAACTACGAGTCGAACAACATTGACATGAAAAAAATATGACAAGTTAGGAACAATGGTGGGGCAGTTGACCTTAATATTGAGCCAACAGAGTCGTTTTGAAGAGCCAAATGTATAACGCCCACTTGGGGTAAATTCTGCAACTTCTCCTGCAACGATCGGACTTGTAAAGAGAGTTGCCTGTGACTCTTAGGTGATGTTGGTGGTGATGAAAATGGCTTTGCAGCTTGTGATCCATCCAAGCTTAAAGGTGGAACCATATCAATTCGGCCAACCCTCTGGGTGCCAAAATCAGGACTGTATAAATGTGGGCTTGATGGTAAACTTCCAGTAATCAAAGGAGAGGTAAATGGCGTCGGGAATGCTGTTCCAGGTGTGGTCTTCCAAAGTCCAGATATCCCATGCATAAGTGATAACCTTATTCCTTGGCGTAAACAAAATGACTCAAGTGCCCTAGCATGGTGCCCAACTCTCCCTGAATCAGGACTATGCATAGCTTCAACAAGTAGTACATTGCGCCTCCAACCTAAAGATACACCATCCTCATCTAGAATAGCAAGAAACAGAATTTAGGGTTCGGTGAAATAAGTATCATAGAGATGATACACACACACACACACACAACTAGGGAATTTAGTAGAAAATAGAAATGCCACCTGCATTTGTCACTTTTGCCTTCTCTGACCGCTTCTCATCATGTTGGAATGGTAGAAGCAGTCTCTCACAAACATTTTTGAAGGCCTCTGAATTCTTTTGGATGTAATCCTCAACTGAAGATTCCAATTTCAGCCAGATTGCTGGATCAGTCTCATCCAGCTCCATATCACAACGTTCATCAACTACAGGTGAAAAACATATGGAATACTGTCTGAGGTTGTAATCTTATCACAAAAAGAAAATCGTATGAAAATTTCCTAGATCAATGAAAGAAATCCAATAAACAAATAAAAATGAAAGCAAATCATTTTAGAATTATTTGAAGTTCAAACAGAGGAGAAAGTCTTTCACATTGGATGCTCATATCAACAAGTAACTCCAAATCTAATACCTGGATTAAACCGAAAGTAATGTATCTCAGGAAGCATAGGCAGCAATGTGCTTAAAACTTCCTCCACGCGATCCACAGAGCATGCACTCTCAATCAATACTTGCCCAGTATCTAGGTAACGCCAACCACCTTTCCGCACCTACAAAATATGTATGAATCAATAGAACAAAGGTACATCTCCTATAAGAATGAAAATACAAACCGTAAATTAAAAAATTAGAATCCCTAGTTATTTATTTATTTATGGTGAAACCTAGTTAGTTATTTCTTTTAAAGGATATGTAGACTGTAGTAAACTTAGAATCACTTGTATATGCAAATTTATTAGCAACTTTACATACTGACAGAAGCCTTGCATTTGTCTAGTATAATAATTTTCTATGAGTCTAGTATTATAATTAAATCCTACCCAGATTCTTAATGAATGTTATCCCAACACCTCTTGTGAATGCCATGATGAAATGAGAACTTCCAATGCATCAGACGAAATTTATGAGTTGTTGCAATAAGAGATTCTCTACCAGGGGTCCAGGACAAGTATACTCATAAAAAAGGTATGAATTGCACATAAATTAAGGGTTTTGCAACGATCAAAATTCAGGCAGAATAAAATAACCTCCAGCAGCATCTCCGTAAATTTGTTCATATAAAGATTCTTTAGAGGGAAAACAAATATCATGAAATATGCAGACTCTTCCATGAAAGAGAAACTTCACAACTTGTCAAATTATCTGCACGTAGTTCTTCACTACTAGTCAGCAACGCCTCAATGGTACCAGAAGACTTCCCAAATGAAGTTTGACAAGAGGTTGGGAGTTTCAAGCCTTATTTTTATATGAAGGTTTTAACATGGTAACCAATGAGTATTAAAAAGGAAAAGATATTTGGCAAAAAATAAATTTTCCGTTACTCAACATAAGTCCATAATACCGTGTCTGTGACACTAGGAAAAAGAAAATACTAAGACTGAAAGCCAGAACTTAATGACTAGCCCTAAGAAAATAAGCAGCAAAAAACTGTTTACCTTTGTCGGAACAGAGCCACAGCCAATAGAAACTAAGCTGTCAATTCTTGTGTCAGGCCATAGAAGTTGTGCTTCTCTTATGGAAAATACAGTAGGATTGTTCGCTACTATTGCACCATCTTGCCAGCGGTACACATCTGTGGCAGTTTTAGGATGTATATACACTTAGAACAAGATAGTGGTAAGAAGTCAATGTGAGACTAGTATAGAAATAAAAAAGTATACCAATGGCAAGCATTGACATATATAAAAGAGCACAAGCAATAATACCATCTGAGAAATCATCAAGATAATAAGGAGCTGCAGATGACGCTCTTATAGCTTGCCATATATGATGCTTACAACTTCCTAGAAAAGCGTTGCGTTTATAGCCAACTTGAGCACCAGTAGTAGTAGTAGGTGATCCTAGCACAGTGATTCCAGAATTTTCTGAAATTGAAATAGGCACTTCTGGTGTTCCAGCAGGGTACTGCATGCAGAAACAATAATTAAACCACTGCTGAAAATAATCATCCATATCAACACGACCATGGTATCTCAGCCAAAATAACAGAATAGACAAACTCTAACAGTAATGTAATGTTTCCACATTAAAAGCAAAGGAAATTTCGCTAGCAAACCTGATAATTCCGGAACACGAAAGGCTGAGCTGGCACCACGCTCACCAAAGTTGATACAACAAAAACTTTGGGGATATTTTTCACGGTTGACTCTATCAACAAATCTCCATCCTCATCTGCACACATTTCTTTTAACAACTTCTCAAACTGATCTGCGCTGTGCTGCAAGACGAGATGTAAGTTTCTAATTTCAAGGCATTTAGTGTCTTAAGTAGTAAATGGTATCACCCTATTCGAACTATGACTTTGTATGGGGGAGAAACTACAGAGGATTCATACACCAAAATAAAAGATCAAGATTCACATTTATTTGTACAGTTGCACAGATTGCTTATAGACATAACAACTTCTTATACCAAACAACAGGAGATCTTGAGAAAAGAATATCTTGATTCCTTTGAAGAAGAAAATATTATTTTAAGGACTTGCCTATGTAAACATTATTTAAACGAATCTGTGTGCATGCGAACTGCAGAACTTTCAAGGGAAACAGGAAAGCATCAATAGCAGTATTGAAGAAGGTAAAGTAAATAAAAAGAATGAGCCATACTTTAGATCCATGTACAACAACTCTAAAACTCTGCGACGAACTTTTATAAAGTTGATCCAGCTTTTCTCTCCAAGTTGCAGCTTCATTGTCCTTGGGAAAAGGTTCGGCAAAGACAAGTTTTCCTAAACAACCATGATTACAGAATGAAATAAGTAAATCATTATAATAAATAAAGCTTTCTTAGAAATTATTTGTTGATGCGTAATACTCACCAAGATTTTTGTATATCTCTTCGCATTGATCCAAGGTCATTAGCTTAATACCAAGGGCAATAGCTAACATGCCACCTGTTGATGTGCCACATATAAGGTCGAACAACTCATGTATCCGCTTTCCAGTTCCTTTTTCAATTTGTTTAAGAATTTGCACGGTTGCCAGACCTTTCATGCCACCTCCATCCATTGAAAGTATACGCAGTCCTTTCTTTGGAACTTGTCTCCCTCTTATGGCACGCCGCAAAAGTTCATTTTCTCCTATACAGGCACAAGAAAATGAGACACTATTAGGTTAAATGGTATCAAATGAAGCAAAAATCAAATCCAAAAACATACCAAGAATTGCCAAAGCCCGAGCTGCAGCTTTATTTACACGGGGTTCAGGCACAACAGTCAAACGCAACAAAAGGTCCATCAAACTTTCAGAAGTAACCAAAATACGGCGATTCTCCAAACAGAAAGCCAAATTTCCAACTGCTAGCAGAGCTAACCTTTGTACCTAATGGATGACAAGCGTTTTAACATTAGATGACACCACAAATAAGGAAAGTAAACTTGTACACTACATCGAATAGAGAACTTGCCTCAAGATTCTTGTTGCCACATAATACTTTTAATGACCGCAACACATCCTTGGTCAACATCTTCTGAGCTACAGTATCAGATGTAAAAGCCAACTGTACCACAACTTGCAGCACGGAAATTAGCTCTTCTGGAGGAAAAGATTTAAGCACTGTTTCAATAGGTTTCATGATATCACATTTCATCAACTGCATTGCTACAGAAACGTCTTCTGCCAGAGATGATAGAGCAGAACATGCTTGCTCAACCTGCCAGAAGTCATAATTATCAAGGGCCAAGCTGAAGACTAAAAAAACATTAATTTTAAACATAATAGCAAGGATGACAAATTTACCACGTGGCGAGTGTCAGTACTTATCATACTAATAAGCTGCCGGACTGCATTTTCATCTTTGCCGACAACTACACGGTTTCCTTGGTCTTGCATTATCTTTGCCAAAGCCGATGCTAATAAAGGGTGATGACAAGAAGAGAAACGGAATATGAGAGAGAAGAAGGCACTTAGCTTGTCTCTAGATGCACCAAAATAAGAAATGTTCTCCATCTGCTATCACACAGAAAAGTCTACAACTTAGTAACAAGTTTGAAAGCAAAATGCCAAAAATTGCTAAAACACTTCATCAAACACTACCTCTATTTCAACATTCACCAATCTCAGGTTTTCATCAGCCACGATTCTAATATTTGCAAGAGACAAGTGGCGAAGTTTATGTAGTGGCAGAATTTCTGGAAGGAATTCAAGAGGGTTACCAAATAACCTAAGAATTCGTAACTCTGACATAGCCCTGCCATTCAACTGGAGAAAAACATTAGAGACAGAGAAAATTATAGACTTTACCGGCAAAAGATAAACAAGATAACAAAGTATAAACTGGACAAAATGTTAAATTGTTGTTAAATGACCTGAAATCGAGAAGAGGTCGAACAAGCTTGTTGTGCTCTAGTGACAATTCCACCAGTCCCACACACTCTCTCAATTCCACTGCTTACAGTTTTGAAAGAAAACCAATTAAACAAACAAGTCGCAGAAAGAACATAAAGAACCTAGATATTCATATAATTCAATGAGTTCCGTCTTCTCTTCAAGGAACTTGATATGGTTAAACGGGATACTGAGATAGAGGAAGACATGACTTAAGACATACAAAACAATCCCATGCTTACCAGGAACAGAAACAAGCATGTTGTTATCAACACTGAGAACTTTCAATTTTTTCAGCTCACCAAGCTCAGGTGGCAAAATCGATAGCTTATTACTATCAAGGTACAGTTTTTCAAGAAGTGGCAAACGAGTCAATTCAACGGGTAATACCTGTCAATAAGCATGCAAAAATAGATATTAAAAATGCTCGCAATCCTTCTACAAGAGTAAGAAGCAAAGACACATTTACAATCTCAACCACATCCACTACATTGAATTATTACATCTTCATTTCACAATTCATCTATTTTATAGATGGCATAACATTTTGATTGATTGAGATGATTAAACATTACTAGTAAATATGATAGGCAGAAATTCCATCCAAGATAATACAAAGGTGTCAACAGTACAAAATAAATACAGAATTCAAGTTTGATAATGCAGTAATTCACAGAATTGGAAAAATTTTAAAATTACACTCTCAGGTAATAGAAGAGCACCTGCTTCATGTTAACCCAAAACCATAGATTCACCATAGTCATAGAAAGAGCAAAATCCACTACTTGCCATTTAAACACTAAATCATGAAAACTTTCGAGGGGCGTAAAGGAGATCGCGCAATTTGGCTACATTACAAGTTTCTATGTTGCTTCTCTAATAAATGAAGAAATCTAAGCCAATTAATTGAATTTTCGCTCAAGCACTTCTATGTTCTTAATTCCCAAATGATGAAAAAGCATGATAATATAACCATATCAATATTTGCAATCTCATAAACAAAAATCCAACAATTATTTAATAAAAGGAAAACAAGCTCACCAACAAACCAAGACCACAGAGGCTGACCACAGTGACAGTCTTCCAATGGTCACTGCAGCCCGGTGCTGCCCCGTCCGCAGGCCCACAGGAAGCCAGGTTGGATCTCAACATACGGGTCAAAACCCCGACTCCATCGCTCTGCTGCCCCGACCCAGCACTTTTGGACAGAACCGCCGCTCTCAACGACTCCCTCCTCTTCACCACCCTCATTGCCACACCGACAGTCGCCACGTCATTGCCGTCCTCCTCCTCTGCCTTCTTCTCCGCCAGCTCCACCACCACCGTGTCCTGCGGCGACGGCAGCGCCACCATCAGCTGCGACTGCAGCTTCAACGCCACCTGCTCCTCCTCCTCGCCGCTCGTCCACTCCAGCTCCACACGGAACCCCAATTCCGGATCTCTCGACGCCACCTCCGCCGTCGGCGACGACGACGACGACATCGACGCGCGGTTGAGATCGCCTCCGCACTCCTCGGTTCCATAACTGAGCTTCAATTTGAAGACCTCCGAAGGCCGCTTCCACCCCAACCCCCAAGACATTGTGATCCAATTCGATCAAACGAACAATCAAACAACTGTCGATCTGATCGGACGGTTTAGCCGATCCGTACGGTGACTCACATTCGAATGATCATGTTTAACGTACAAATGTCGACGTAAATTCAATGTAGAAGAGAATTTAGGGGTTAACAAAATCCGATTGAGCGTACAAATTCAAAATTGGAAATCAAATTAGGGTTTACAAGACAAACACAAAAACAAAAACGATAAAAGATTTAATGGCGGGATTTGGGCAAACTGATGGCGCTCTGTTTTGTTTTATTTTCTTTGATTGTTGCAAGTAATCTCTCTAATATATTCGTTTATTCTCGAGAAAATGTAGTTGTTAGGTCGTTTATATACGTCAATCGTAAAACCTGCAGCGACGTCGTTTCAGGAATTGTTATGAAACGACAACGTTTATTTTCACAGTAGAATTTGGAGTTTTAATAGTTAATAATAATAAAAATAAAAATAAAAATATAGAAAAGCGGAGAAAATGAGCGCGTGGGGTTGAATATTTGTACGCGCTTGGTGCGTTTCTGAACGAAGAGAGGTTGATCCAATGGAAGATAAAATCACTGCAAACGCAAATCCATGTTTTTTTAAAACCTATATAGATAAAAGCACTACGAGTACGATTTTGATAGCTACCCCTACAATGGAGAGAGGCTGATCCTGATCGATGTGTTCTGTTGAAAACTATCAAGATACAAGCACTACAGTCTACAAGCACGATTTTGATGACTACACAATACCCAATTTTTACATTTTCATGCATAAAATACATCTTGAAAACCCGAGTTAAACGATAAAAGACACGCAACCAACTCAACTAAGATCGGTCAAGGTTTTCTTGGGGAGATAAGATGATCCTGGAGACTGGGCCAAGCTTGGTTCTGGTTGCTTTGTTGTTTTAAACAACTATTGATTGCCACCTACTGTGTTGGCTTCCGAGTCTCTTGGCTCATCAACCCATTTTGTCATGTATTCATTCAATTCAATTTCTAGAAACTTGGTGTCTTGACAAAATTGTACAGAAGCTTGTCAGTTTGATTATTTCAACAATGTCAGTGCGAAAAGAACAAGTCATGAACGACCACTGCAAACATTGCATGTAAATGGAATTGAATTCAGTCATTTTCAGTGACGTGAATCAGCTCCTTTTCATTCACGTTTTTCATGTCTAGGCATTAAATTTTTTCATAAATGTAGAATGAGATAGGTCACAAATGTCATTTTTAACTTCCATGGAAATTGTACATCTAAACATTAATAAAAAGATTGGAGAAGTTTCAGAGAAGTAACAATCACTAAATCACATAATACTCCGGATGATATTTTCATAACTTAGTTTACTCATGGATCCAGCTTCTTTGCGGCCAAATCGAAAATCCCTTCCAAATCCTGCTTCACGCCATCGTCCGCGAATATAAACCCGACTGCAGTTTTCGCTAGCTGAAACATTTCCCGCTTTCCGAGACCTTCACCGCAATGATACATACGATAAACGAAAGAAAAACGAGTATGATTAGGCATTGAATCCAGTTTTTTCAGTCACATAACGGTAACATAATTTACACCCACCAAATGTTGAAGCAGCAAGATGGTACTCCTTCGAAAGTGTGGTGGAAAAAACACCTGAATCATCAGTGCACAAGACTAGAGGATGTTTTGCCGCGTAAAGATTAGCTGCATCACCAACACGGTGCGTGTTACGAAGGACAGACATCTATGAAGATGATCCAAAATAACTAAAGAAAAAAAGGTTTAATCGTTGGAGAACAAGTTTACGAGTATTGTTTCGAAGGAAAAGATTGTTTGTTTAAAACTGAAAATTGAAATAGAACATGAGGAGAAGATCTAACCAAAATGGTGAATATCTATTGAAGAAATTGTATTGGTCCTGATATTGGATGTCAAACAGATCTCAACCTGCATAACATGTAGAACCTTGAGAACAAATCATACTACGACTAACAAAACTTCAACATTTGTTGTCAATTTGTTAAGGTTAGTAGAATGAATCACTGCTAGAACAAAGACAATAAATATCATTGCCGGTGAATATAAAAAGCACAGGCATTATTAAAGAACCGGAAAAAGCATGGTACGATCTGGAAATGAATGGAAAGATGGGTTTAGTTTCCGATATTGCTTAAGTTAGGAGGATCTGATCAACAAGAAACTCTCACTAATTGGACAATATAGAGGTGTAAATCCTTTGCTGACAATCGGATAGAAAAATATTCAAAAGGAAGCAGGTAATGTTATATAGACCGAGAAGATTTTGGCCTTATCCAATGAAAACCATTATCAGAAAAAGAAATAATTGTAGAAATCTTACCGGGATTTTAGATGATTTCAACTTTTTCCATTCTTCCTCTTGAAAGAAACAAGCATGGCCAACTCTCTGCGGAAGAAAGTCTAACATACGATTGATCTCCTTCTTATTAGGTACCTACAAGCACTAAGTTACGAAAATAAACTAGTCGGGATCCAATTAACAACAGAAACACAGAATTCGAGTAATGTTGGTAGCCTTCAAAAGAAAAACGTACCTCTCCGCAGTGAAGAGTTATCTGAAGGCCTTGTTCTCTGGCAAATTCTAGCGCTGGCAAGAAAGTAAACCTACCTCAGGTGCAAAGACAATTCACAATTTTGTAAGATATTTATAACGAATAAAAGACTTGAGACTTATTCACTATAAAGAACTATTGGTAGATGATGACTGATGACATACCATTCGCCCACGATGGGATTTCCAGAGAGGTCGATACCCAATACCCCAAAATCCCTCATTTCCAGAGCAAGCTTGACCTGTGATAAAGTGACAGAAGAGCGATTAGTTGCCATATCCTTGGACAATACACAAAACATCATTGCAGACCACAATTTCCGAACATACAGTTTCCATAGCAGCTTCAGTGGTCTCACGACGATCAATGCTGAGAAGAAGTCTAACATATATCTTTTTTCTTGTAGTACCATTACATATGTCATTCGTGATCATATCATTCACAGGATCTCCATCCGTGTTATGAGGAGTAAAATCAATATCGACTGCACTGACCGCCCTTAAACCCTCCACTACCGCTTCCATGTAAGAGCGTTTGCTCATTCCAATAGAATCATTTCTCTGTAAAAAAAACAAAACCAAATAACTTCCTCTATCAACACAAACACTATGACATTCTAACAACATATTACGGAAAGTAAAAGAAAAACAATCCTAAAACAATAAAATTCAACAAGTAAGAACCTTCGGAGTCGTTCGTAGCTCAAGATATACAACATTCTCAGAAGCAAAATCTTCAACCACCTGCTTCCAGATAAAATTCCAAGAAAAACAAGAGCGAATCAACGGAAAGTCCAGGCGGACAAAGAAATTAATCAATTATAAATCCAAGAATAACTTGTCATACTTCTTTAGTAATTCTTGTCACAGTTTTGTGGTCAGTAGTGAGAATATGGATCAAGTCGAATAACTTAAACACTTCGTGTAATGATCGGTCATCTGAGTTGAACAAAAATCAGATAAAATTTCCAATATCAATCTCTAAGAGTAACCCAACTATGCACTAAATATATATATATATATATATATATATATATATATATATAAAGTAAAATTGATGTAAAAATCAAGACTTGTGACAAAGGTACATACTTTTCATGATAACATGCTCCACATCTGCAAAAACTATGACACCCTTTTCACCCAACAATCTAGCTAGTTCTCTGAAACATTATAGTAAAACAAAATGTATATATTCAACAATCAAACCAAATAATCCAAACAAGAAAATATCACAAAAGAACTTGACTTTCCATTTCAATGTACTACTAACAAGTGAAAACATCAAAAATAAAATATACCAGATAAAAAAAAATACAAAAACAACAACGAGAGAGATAGATGAATTTACAGTAGAGTGGAGTCTCTGATGGAGCCATTGAGATGGGCATGTAGTTCAACTTTGGGTACGGACAGCAACCACTCCATTTCTGCTTCTCTGATCTCTGTTGTTGTTGGTGTTGGTGTTTTTGCTCAAAAGAGTGTATCACATTCACCGTGTTGATGGTGTTGTGTTTGGTCTTTTTGGGGATCTTGTACTTGAAAAAAAAAATGGTCAATGGGGGCAGTACACACCATTGTCATCCTGATCCAACCGACCAATACCCCAAGCCGACACGCAATCCTTGAAAGAAAATTTTACATGGGCCTGGTGGGCCTTTTGAGAACCCTTTTGAGAACCTAAAGCCCACACATTTTGGTTCACTAATCACTATGACACACTACCCTTTTCAAAGAACAAAATCTTCGGGTGGTTTTTTCAAAAAAAAAAAAAAAAAAACACTCTTCGGGTGGGTGTAGAGGTGTCAAATTGGCCGAGCAGCTCGAGCTTCGTTCCTCAAATTAAGAGTATGGCCCGTGCTCAAGTTCTATGATCGGGTGGGTAGGACTTGACTATTCAAGCTTGTGAGCTCGAAGGGTCGAGCTTGAAGGAAGGACCAGGATCAAAGAATTGACAAGTTTGTTTATAAAATAAACTAAATAAGCTAAAGTCAAGCGGGTTGTCTATGCCTCCACGGGCAAACCCACTTTGGATAAGGATTATGGGTAGGAGTAACGAATGTTTCGTCCCAATCCATATGCTTTAATGGGGTGGGAATAGGGATATCAATGGGGCAGGGGATGCCATTCCCAATCTCCAAATCCAAAAATAAATAGAATTACGCCCCTACCCAATTTCCCACTTGGAGCGGGGATGGAGAATCCATATTTGGGTAGAGGGCTTCTGGTATCTGCCCACATTGCCCGTCCCATTTGATTTAGACAATATTAATAATTATACATCTTATATTTTAAACCACAATTACAAATGTCAATTAGTTTTTAAAAATATTAAATGATTGAAGAAAGAAATTAATTAAAAAATAAATAAACTTTGACTCATAGTAAGTATATTCTAAACTAAATTAATACATTGATAGAATACAACCAACAGATTGGATTTGTGTCATGCATTGGTTAAAGGAACATCATGCATTGGTTGATATATATATAAATATATATATATATATATATATATATATATATATATTTATACATATATAGCATTGGATGAAAGAGCAATATATTTGAAATGGTGAAGTAATTGTTGAGGTATCGATATTAACATCCATAAATATGATAAGCACATCCATATTTTAATAAAAAAATTAATTATAAAAATATCTCAATAGAATTTACCAATAATGACAAATTAGTTTAATTAAAAGTAAACCAAATGCTATGTACGCCCATTAATTACACAAATATCTTCAACTATATCATTTCATTATAAATAAATAAAAATAAAAATAAACCCTGATTAAACTCTAATTCTATCTCAAGTATCAAAATCTCTTATTATCATTAATCTAACTTCTAAGTAAAAGTTTTCATATTTAATAAGACCGATACAAGAGAAAAAAAAAAACCAAAGGACCAAAAAAATTAAAGAGAAGAAAATGATTAGAATCCTGGGATTAGAGAATTGCTAGATCATGTCTGTTTAGAGAGGAGAGATGATACATAATTTATTTCCCAGAGAGTGCAGAAGCAATGGGAAACTACTGCAGTACAACTAAAAAGCTAACAACATAAAAAGATACTACAATAATTAAGTTCGATAAAAGGAAAACAATATTAACGTTTTAGTTTGTTCTGAAACCGGAATAAAGTATGTTTTATATGTGTTTTCCTAAAAAAAAATGGATTTAATCAAGGTTGCACACATCGGAAACTTTAAGCATCGTTGTGTATCCAGGAAATCAACGGTGGTATGAGGATGTGAAATCTGTTGTAAAGCTTCTCGAAATTTAAGAATTTAAGAATTCTCCGGACTGTGTTTTCAAGCCCGGAGAACTTAAGAATTTATCATTTGTAAAATTGGATGTGTTAATAACTCAAGAGTGTTTATAAATAAATTGTATTAAAATTAAAACATTCATTTAAATAATGGTACTATTGTCATTAAGTTGGGTGTTTATAATAATGTTTTAATTTTAAATTTTAGACATAGGTGTACTTATAAATATAAGTGTGCTTATCATATTTATGGGTGTCAATATCCGCAACCTAATTGTTTGCTTCAATTAAGAATGAAAGTTGTGTGAGTGTCATGTCAAAATTTAAACAGAAATGTTACACATCCCACCTAAAATCTCACTTTTTTCATCCCAACACATGTGGCATTTGAAATGTCAAATGATGAGTAGATATATGTGGTAGGTGAGATAAAACATAATTAATGTGTATTCATTCACAATTTGACATCTCACATGCCACATGTGTTGGGATGAAAAATGTGGGATTGTAGGTAGGATGTTTAGCATTATTCAAATTAAAATGGGGTAAAATGGGGGGGGGGGGGGGACCAAAATGTCATTCCACGCCCTAAAATTAATTGGGTTTTAAAATCAAATCTCATCCCCATCTCATATTCCAATTAACATGTACCAAACCTACCCCACACTGTGTGGGTCACCGCAGAGCCCCGTACCCATAGGGATTTTTGACATCGTTAGGTAGGAGAGCCTAACAAAATATCGAAGGGTTAGTCCGCATCCGACTCTCAACCCTGATTGGGTCTAAAAGTTAGAGTTCGATTTGACCCATTTAACACATCTAGGTGTATGCATCTGCTTGCTCACAACATATAATACCATATGATAAAAATAAACATTAAATTATGGTTCATATGAGTTGGATGGCCGCACCCTAATCAATGGCGGAAATCTTAGGTAAGACATGAGCGTTATGTACATGAATGTGTGCACTTGTCCGTCCATAGTAGTACCACACAACATGACAACATGAGTATAATCCATATGTGATTAGACATGAGCATTATGTTTTCTTGCCCTAGAGGTGCATATATACACATTTTTTATTTACAGTATAATACCTTACGTGAACCCATATGACTTATACGTGATTGCATGAACGCACCATCCGCGATTGTTTGCATCCCACCTCCACGCCCTTATAGGATATAATCATTTTTTCCATGTAGTTTGTCGTATTAGACACTTTAACCCTTACAGCTTCAGTAATGGTCATTTTGCTCATTGAGAAATAAAATATTAGACATTTTACCCCATCTAGTTTCAATAATGGTCATTCTCCCCCTCTGAAAACCAAAATATTAGACATTTTGCCCCCTAACCGTTAGGAATTCCGTTAGTCTACTTCTTTGACCTTCGAAAAATCAATTAAATGACTCTATTAACCCTTGAATACATGAGTTATGCCCTCTAATGATACTACTAATTGTTTTTAAAGAAAAAAAATCAGAATTAAAAAAATAAAAACTAATAAATTATTTAAAAAAAACATAATTGAAAATTAAAAATTAAAAAAATTAGCAACAAAAAAATTCAATATTTCAAAAAAAAAACAATTCAATATTTCAAAATAAATTTTAATATTGTTTTAGTTTTTTACAATCATATTATTTTATTATTCTTTATATTAATGTTTTTTAAATAAATTTTTTTATTTTTACATTTCATTCTCTTTATTAATGTATTTTAAATAAATTTTTTATTTTTACATTTAATTCGTTATATTAAATTTTTGTTTAAATAAAATTTTTTATTTTTTATTTTCAATTCTGTTTTCTTAAAATACTTTTATTAGTTTTTATTTATTAATTACGATTTTGTTTCTTTAAAAACAATTAGTGGTATCATTAGGGGGCATAACTCATGTATTCAAGGATAATAAAGTCATTTAATTGATTTTTTGATGGTCAAAGAAGTTGACTAATGGAACTCATAATGGTTAGGGGGTAAAATGTCTAATATTTTGGTTTTCAGGGGGGAGAATGACCATTACTGAAACTCGAGAGGGTAAAGTGTCTAATATTTTTGTTTTTCAGGGGGGAGAATGAACATTACTGAAACTAGAGGGGACAAAGTGTCTAATAAGGCAAACTACATGGGGGAAATGATTATATCCCAATTATTTATTGACAAACATATTTTTGAAAACGATTTCGTATAATTTTACAAACGAGAAACATACAGTAAAACCTCGATAATTGAATGTTCTCATTTAAATAATAAAATTTTTCGGTCCCAACTCGGGCGAGTATACTAAATTAATAATGTCGCTTAATGTATAAGATAGTAAATTTTTTTTGAAGTCTTTAGGTCCCAACGAATATATAAATTAACAATTGATTAAATACATAAAAAATATAATACATAAAAATTCATAATACACATTAATAAACTTTTAACTTAATGACTTCCCTTAAAAAAAAGACTTTTTCTCAATTCAAATCTTTCTTAAAATATACATTTTGTTGTGAATTAATGAAGATAACAGATAAATAAAATATGAGAGAGAGACAAGTATTAGAGGAAAAGAGAGGATTAGCAATAGTCTTTTATTGAACTTTTCTGGAACGTTTACAAATGGTGAGACAAATATATATATATATATATATATATATATATATATATATATATAGGCAAGTACTAACCCACTTGCATCACTATTGTATCCATATCTTAATGGTGAAGTTAAGTGGAGATGTCAAATGGATTGGGTCAGTGGATTGGTGTTATAGGCGGTGGAAAGCTAAAGCCATTTAATTACAACACTCCCTATTTGATTTCCACCACTTGTAGTTCAATTTGCAAGGTAAAACCCAATGGGACAAAAACTCTCGGCAAACAATACATAAAATTATCTCTAGATCTTGTGGTGTTAGATGTTCTTAAAACTATCTCATTAAAAACCTTGTCAGGAAAACCCAGTGGGATAAAACCTGATCGAAGGGAAAAAGAGTATAATGCACATTTGTCTAGAATTATTATTTTCTTCAAAACATTTCTCACATTTATACTTTGTTAAGGAAAAACCTACTGGAATAAAAACCTAAACAAAGATATTCATTGATCTATCGAATCAAAGTAATATTTATGATGATCTTCTGGATCAAAGTAATATATATATACGATGATTAGAAAGATCAAAGTAATATTTACAATAGTCTTTTGATCAAGACAACATTTACACGATGATATACTGGATCAATGTAATATTTATGATTATCTGTATGGATCAAATGATTTTTGGGTGTGCTTAGAGAATTGCCTCATTAAAACCTTATCAGAAAAACCCAATGGGACAAAAACGTGATTGAAAAGAAAATGAGCATAATGCACATATGTCCCAAATAATTAATATACTTCATTTGATATGCTCCCCCTGATGAGACGTTCCCTCTAATAAAAGTTTTTCTGAAGCAATCTTCTAGATTTTTGAACTGAAGCACATTGATGTTTATTTCATGAAATGCAATAACATCATAAATGATTTGGGGGGGGGGGGGTATGAGCAAAGACTTGCTTTATGGAGCAATATCCATATAGAATCTTTTCAGAATCTTTTCAACATATTCTGATTGATGGACAAGCATTCTATTTTGATTTATGTTCGATCTTCAGGTCAAAACAATATTTTTTTTCTCATTTCTTTACGAAGACACATGAGTATATAATATGATTTACTATTTCCTTATCTTATCGGATATTAACTGAGATGGTTATACCATATTTGTTCATATTGTTTTTTAATCCATCTAAGGATTTTTGTATGTTCATCAAATACAGATTACGAGATCTCGATTTACATGTTTCTAGCATTTTGAATCCTTCAGGATTTATAAATATCTGAATTGAGTGAATCATATAGACAAATGATTACTACGTCTAGAAGACGTATTTCAAGCCTTTAAAGACAGCTAAATTTATCAACAACATAATCGTATTCATCAGTAGTGAATACCAAGTTTATTTAAGAAACCTCGCACTACGAGTCGTGTCTCATATCTCACGATTTAATTTTTCTCATTACGTTTCCGTATAAAGATCCATTAGTATCTAACTAGTTTGTCATCTCCAGGTGTCTGGAGTACTATTGATCTAAACACTTTATATTTGGCTTATGAAGTCAATTCTTCTTAAATTGTTTCTTTCATCTAGGCCAATCATGTCTCTTGTCTACGATCATTGATATTATAAATATCATAATTATCATTTATAATTTTAGTAGCGCTACTGTGTATAAAAATACATCATCAATGATTGTTTCCTTATGTTTCCTTATGATTCCATATTTCTCTAATATAATTTATAGAATTGTTCTTAATTTATATATTTTTGTATCTCTGTTGAGATTTCTTCCATTTTAATGAATTTAGTTATTTCATAAACTTGTGTCTCTTTAGATAAAGACTCTTATAGAGTTGATTTAGAGAAAGTTGATTTATTTATAACTCGAATTTTGTTTACTTTTGGGATCTCAATAACATTACCGTTCAATAAAGTTTCATAAGCTTATGATATGCATCAAATGATTTATTTGTTGCCATTTTTTTCTGATCGTTCTTCAAGAACAATCACCCGAGCGGGGTTTATGAAATGACAACTTATAAAATCTTGTTACCTTTTATATATCAGGTACATATTAATAATTATCTGATGATCAATTATCTTTTGTATTTGAGAGATACGAAGATTGAAATAAGACACACACACACACATATATATATATATATAGATAACCGAACTGAAATCTCTATTTTATATAAGAGTAACTTTTCATTTACTCATCTTCTCGAGAAACTTTCCATTTGGAAATTAATCAATATAATAATATGCAGATTGTGCCTATAAACTATCAGAAGTTTGAATGATATGATAGCAGATTAATCAAAATCATTATTAATCTCACAATGATATAGAAGTCTTATCTTAGATCATACCAGAGATTCAATAATTAAAGAGATATATAATACAATCAAATATCTTAAAAGTGAGTAAGTCCTTATATAGAATTTAGTAACTATATCGAAACAATGAAGTTCTGGCAATTACTTGGAGACGTTTGATAAGTGCTTCCCCTGATCCATTTTGATTATGAGTATACCTAAAAAACTAATAATCAGTGCAAGTAATATAAAGATGTTTGATACTAAACAAACATATGATCATCTCGTAGATGCATCAATTAGAAGCATATAATAATGAAAGAGATCATTTGGTGGATGAATATGTCCACATATATCTGATGGTGTAAAATCGTGTTATAATATACTCACTCGCAAGTGCACGAATCGTGAAGATTAGCACAGTGACAAGTAAGGATCGTTCCCACGAGGAAAAGAGATTTATTAATTAAAACTAATTCTAATTAAAGTTAAATTAAAGTAACCAAAGATTTGTTGATGATTTAATTAAACTAAAACTAAATTAAATTAAGCTAAGAAAACAATTAAAGAAAATATGGTGGTTGTGATCAAAAGATAGAAAACACTAAGTCATCAATGATCCCCAATTATGAACACTCGATATATGGAATTAATTTGTAAACAAGATTCAATCAATTCTAGGGTTCATTCTTTGTCTTTAATGTGACTATTACCGTATGGTCATGGGATGAGTCACGTGTTCCCAATTATTATTCACCCTTGGTCTATGGTGTAAACAACGATTAGAAACCCTTTAAGTGCAAGAAATAAGAACCAAATTCTATACTTTGCTTGGCCTATGCTAAAGATAAAATTCATTCATTCAAAAGAGCATTAATTAAGGTTAGGTTTGGTCTATACTCTAACCCTAATTCTCAGATAGTCTTAACCCTAAAATCATGCCAAATAATCATCCACCCTTGGTCTATGGTGTGAATAAATATTAAAACTAATGAGGATCAAGCAATTAAGAACAATGAATAAATCAAGAATTAAATTGATGAAATAATAATTAATCTATATATGAGCATTCACAAAAGGTTCACATTGATTCCCTAGTTATGAGATTAGTTACACATCATAGAAAAAGAAAAGAAAAGAGATTGAGTAGAGAAAACCCGAGATGATCATCAAAGAGCTCCTCCAATTCTTCTTCGTCTTCTTCTACAATGGATGGATGGGTCTTGAGGTGATGTGTGGTGATGGAGTGATGGGGGACGGCCCCATTGGTGCCTTGGGACCTCCCTTGGCTTCTCTCCCGAAATTAGGGTTCACGGGGGTTTAAATAGGCTTTAGATGATAAGCCAAGTCCTTAAACAACAAGGAAATTGGTTTCCCTTTGGAACTCTACCTTTTTGGGATTTAATTCTTTCCTAATCCACTCAAATTGATTACTTATTGAAGGATGATAAGGATTAGGTGTCAACTTGCTTTCCAAGACTCACACTCATGTCCAAGAAGGTAATATTTCCCGTTCCGACAACTTGCAAAATAAATCCCGTCACTATTTACGGAATTATGACTGATCTGACTATCGGATACTAAAATGTACATAACTTCTTCTAGGAATATTGGAATTGCGATCCGTAAAGTGCGCCAGAAACTAGACTTCCGGGGTTTTCCATCCATAGGTAGTAGGACACACAATTCAAACCGAGGAGAGAGATATGGGGCCTGCAATCCGGGTGATCTGCACTGGCCGAAATTCAGCTTTTTGCTCATTTTCTTCAAAATAACTTCTTACACCTCTTCCATGGAATGTGACCTATAAATGCTCAACAAACACATAAAATATCTAATTTCACCCAAGAACAAAGCACAAATAATAGGAAATGGGGACCTAAAATATGTATAGAAATAGACTGATCAATATCCCCTTAAATTATTTATAAGAATGATAAGGATTAAAAATCAACTTTTAGAATAAGATGGTTTTACTACTAGTTTCCCATGTGAGCATACAGTACATAAGTTCTCATTGGATAAAGAATCTTCCGGTTCATTAATGGATATCCATGATGATTTTCAATGATTATACACATCATTGTAGATCATGGGTGACCGATACGGTCACACCAAAGTACAAACATTTTTGGATCTGAGAACTTTTGATTTATAACTGTATAAATATCTACACTATTTATAATAGTGTAATATAATCCAGATGATAAAGCACGCAGCTTTTCTATAATGAGTTTCTGGCCTGAATCATGAGAAGTAATGCATATATATTAAACATTCTCATTACTCATAGTTTCAATATGATATCCATTCCTTCGTATATCTTTGAAACTAAGCAGATTCCTTTATATTCTGTTTGAATGATATAAAGTATCATCGATACACAATTTAATACCATCTGATAATAAGATTGCGGCTCTTCTAGAGCCTTTAATCAGATCCGCTAGATCTGATCTGGTATTAACTTTATATGTCTTTGAACTAAGAATTTCTTTATATTCTGCTTGAATAATATCAAGTATCATTGATACATAATTTAATATTGTTTGATAACAATATCCTGACTCTTCCAGAGCTTTCTATCAGATCCGTTGGACCTGAGATAGTATTAATATTTGCTCAGAGCAAAGACAAATTCATAAAATATATATGACTTCGCAAAACTGTATGAGTCATTGCACTCTCGGCAAGACATATATTTCCCTTCTGAGAATTTTATGGACATTATGTGTAATGTCATTTTATATCTCATCTGAAATGATAATAATCTTTTCAATAGGTTTATTCTATAAACCTTTTCTTTTATCATTTACAAACATCCACTCATAGGGTATGTTTTGATATCTCATGAGTATAAATATATCTAAATTTACTCTCTTGATATTGCTTTTTCAGGAGCAAGTAGAAAATGGACAAATTATACTTTATAATCTCATTATACGTGATATTAGGATCTTAAATCCTTTTACAATACTCACAACATCCTACTGGATGTGTAAATCTTTTTTCTCAAATGAACGATACATTAGGATCTTAAATTCCTTTTATGATACTCATATCATCCTACTGGATATGTATGAAATGGATAAAATATTATTTTCAATTTCATTATTCGTTAGGATCTTAAATCTCTTTTATGGTACTCATAGCATCATGTTGGATGTGTAGATCATTTTTTCAAATAAATGAAATGTAAACATATCACTTCATATATGAGATAACTTCAGATTCTGAACGGGTTTGAAACCACAGGTTTCAAATAATGAAGTATGGCATTCATGTATATAACACTGGATCCAGAACTCCAGATTCTCATCGGTTGTCAAAACCGTGCCAACTTAAATATCCTAATTCAAGGAACTTTAAGTTCTGGTTAGTAGGTCTAGCTGATCTCATATATTGCGTATATAATAAAACAAATATTTTAAAAAACATAATGAATTAAACAGTTTATCTGGAGACACATCATAATCCAATCTTGAGATATAGCATAAGCCAGTCCCGAGACACATCATAATCCAGTCTCATCTATTGCATAAATATAAATGCTTTTAGGGTCATGAGATCACCCGATATGTGTATAAGAATAAACGATTTCAGGGTCATGAGATCACCTTTTATGGTCATAAGATCACCTGATATGTGCATAAAAAATAAACAATTTCAGGTTCATGAGATCACATGATATGTGTATAAAAATAAATCCAGAACTATAATATATAGGTTCCGTTGACAATATAAGCCATCTTGTTATACAGAACTATATATATATATATATATATATCCAGAATGTTGAGATGTAAATAAATCAACCATCAGAGAATCCTTTTTACTTACATCTATATAGAGTGCTGGAGATCAGGATCTTCCATCGCTCATGAAAACAGAGTTAATAAAACTTGAATAAGTCAAAACAGTACTTACAAGTGAAATTAGTTGAAACTGATGGCACGGTTGCGTTCGGAACGATAGAATTAGCTGGAAATAGGTCCGACTCGGTCGAAAACAGATGAAAATTGCACTAAGTTGGACAAAAAAACATTTCTTGACCGAGTTGCCTCGGGGATATTCCGTTAGACTAACAGAATATTCTGACGGTAACAGAATATTCTCTGATGGCAATGGAATATTTTCTTATTTGCGACATGGCGCTAACAAGGTGCACTGCTGATGTGGCACTGACTGGGTGCTGACGTGGCATTGACCACTACTGATTGGACGACGACGTGGTCGTCTTCTCCCTTGGGAAAAACTGCAGAAAATTTTCTGGAGAAAAAAATTGGTGTTGACTGGACTTTGAATGGAGCTTGAGAGTTCATTAGAGCTCTGTTTGAGATGCGATCAATAGCGTTGGAATCGTATTTCCGAGACGAACACAACGGTATCCTTCGAAAAGTGATTCGATCACTTCAAAATTTCTAGGTTTTTCAAAAAACCAAAGATCTAGGAATGTTTTTTACATAATTGCAATCATGCTGATAACGTGTTGTGAATTAATGAAGATAATAGATAAATAAAATATGAGAGAGAGAGACGAGTATCAGAGAAAAGAGACGAGGAAGAGAGAGGATTAGCAATAGGCAAGTACTAACCCACTTGCATTACAATTGTCTCCATATCTTAATGGTGAAGTTAAGTGGAGAGGTCAAATGGATTAGGTCAAGTGGATTGGTGTTATTGGCCGTGGAAAGCCAAAGCCATTTAATTACAACATATTTAATATTGTTTGTTTTTTCTTTATGCTGAAATCAAACTCAATTTAATCCTTAATTTTTTACAAATCATACACTATATTGGTATTTTTTTCATTATGTAGTAAGAAGTTATTTAATGTTACTATTGCTTGAAATGCCTCTTTTGGAGAAACGCTTGGTAAAAACACTGTTGTTATCTGGATCATGATCATCGGTATCGGCATTCAATACCTCTATATCATTTTCACTATGATAATTCAAAAGAGCGATCAACATCCATCACTTTCTAAAGTGTAGACCAGAAATCACGCATTCCATCGATGTCTTCAGCTTCTCCAACTTGTGGTTCAGGAGCCATATCTTTATCTGAACGGATCTTGCAATATCGAAAACAATTTGCAATGGTTGTTGTCTTCGTATCAATGTTCGAAGTAATATTAATAAATTTCATAGCATCCAACATGTTGATTTTTTCAGGATTTGTTGCTCCTACCTTGTAGCCCTCCAAGATGCTAGAGTAGAAAAGACTTCGATATTGAATTTTTAGTGTTCGAATAATCTCAACATCGCATGAGTGAATCTTTGATGTTGTATTATGATGCAAGAAAAATAGTTCAATATTTGTTTGCATGTATTATATTGGATAAGAGATTTAAAATGTATTATCTTATCCAATACACGTGTTTGGCAATAGCTTGTATATTGTACAAGCTAATACATAATAACTCATCTAATACACCTGCCAATGTATTACACAATACAAAGGTGAGAGGCGTGTTTTCTATATATTAGCTCTGTTCATCTTTATTCTTTCTCCGCTTCCCAAAAAAACAAATGCTACCAGATGTACTCCATTTTCTAAACAAAAATCTTTGAATCATGTAAGCTTTTTTTCTCCTTTGACTTTTAGATTTCAGCTTTCCATTTTCCCATATAATTTCAAGTCTCCGAAATTTCTTCTCAAATCATGGTAACTATTACATTATGTTAATAACCAAAATTGGCTAAGGACCAAAGGAAAATTTTCCACCTCCCAGACCTGGTTCCATACTCGAGAGTTTCCACCAGGAGACCTCTCTATCCAGAGCCGAACTACGATATCACCCCAGGAACAAGGACGGGCTCCGGAAACATCCGGGATAGAGCCTGGAACGATCAGATCTAGCCCGCATCACCAAAGCTAGAAGCTCCCCTAAGTCGAGGTCACCTCGCATACGCTCCAGAGACTCGCCTGTACCTCGATTAACACAGAAGAATGTCCCTAGAAGGCCGCACCTAGCTTCGAAAGGTCAGGGGAAGCCACATCTAGCTTCGAAAGGGTCAAGGAAAGCCAGACCTGGCTCCAAGCTAGATGAAGGAAGGCCGCACCTAGCTTCGAAAGGTCAGAGAAAGCCATACCTAGCTTCAAAAGGGTCAAGGGAAGCCAGATCTGGCTCCAAGCTAGATGAAACTTCTCAGATATCAAGGTTAGAACACTAACCAACCTCACTGGTTGGTGCACCACACCATGCCATATTCAACGACCTCTATGTACCACACCATGCCATATTCAACGACCTCTATAAAGGATCATGCTGAAAGGATACGAGGGATACACTGAATCATATCTGGAAACGGTACCTATATGCAGAACAAGTAATAGAATCCAAAAAGGAAATAAGCTGATCTCCACCATGATACTCTCAATTCGGCAAAGTCAATGACATTTAAACAAGAAATCCTGCCCGATAAGGAGGGAAGAGACTGAGAAAATCAAGGAGAGAATCAGTCTGTTTGACCTACAAACTATGTATAAATAGAAAAGAAAGAGAATGAAAAAAGAGACTACTATTCGACAGGCATACGACAAACAATCAACCATTCCCTAGAGAGAGTTGAGAGCAAAGATAAAAGAATTTCTGTACTTGTATACCATGCACGTTCAATAAAATATTTTTGCTTTCTTGTCATTTTATAAATCATTGCTACACATACAATAAACCTTGGCCACTACCTACGTGGTAGTGGTCTTGAGGGTGTTAACTGAGATTTCTCACCTTGAGCAAAATTTCCGTTAACACTTTCTGGCGCCGTCTGTGGGAAATTACCCTACACCCAATTAACCAGTTATTTGCATTTACATTTCAGTTGTTTTATAGGAACTATGAGGCTCCGCTCCTCCCAAGGCCAGCATAGAGTCCTGGAGCAACCTCCGGCGAGGCTAACACGAAAAGCCCCAAGAAAGGGGAGAAAGTCTGGATATAGTAGTCAAGCTCCGATCCAGACAACCAATACGCGGGCTACTGGCCACCCTATAGTAAGCCAGGCAGCGCTCGACCAACAAGCGGTGGCCTTCGTAGAATCCATCCGCGTCCGTCTTCTCGCTGAAGGTATCACGATCCAGCCAACCAACCTGAATGATCGGGGAGATCCGAGCAGGCTCGGAGCTAGGCCACCTGTTTTCGATCGCCTAGGACCTCCTCTTCCAGAGCCGGCTCGAGATAGATCAGGGCCCCAACGTTTGATCCGGGATAGGCTGGGACCCATGCCCCCAGTTCCGAAAAGACTTTCACAATATCAACCCAGGCTAGTTAAGTTTGCCGCGGATGCTTTTACCCAGAAGCCACGAGGGCTATCTCATCCAACTACATCCAGGAGAACTATCCGGGCCCTAGAGGAGGAAAGTAGACAAACTCCCCGAGTGGATCATGTCCAGGAGGATGACCGGATAGAAATTGCCAGTTCATCAGAAAGATTCGACAGTGAGGAATCTGAGGTTAACTCGAAGAGACCTGGGAACAAGCGACTGAGGGATCAACTGGAAAAGCTACAAAAAGAGGTCCGGCAGATAAGGAAGGGAAAGAATAAGGAGGATAAAAAGGATCCCCTGAGCGAGATGAACGCTCCCTTCACTAGGAGGATCCGGGAAGCATAGCTCCCCCCAAAATTCAAAATGCCAGCAGATAAGTTCTCTGGAACGGAAGATCCTCTAAGCCACCTAGAGAGCTTCGTTCAACAGATGGAGGTCCAGAACACTACCAGAGCAGCTATGTGCAGAATGTTTCCAATGACCTTGACCGACTACGCGAAAACCTGGTTCAAGAAACTGCCCGTTGGTAGCGTGGATTCTTTCACGAAATTATCAACAGATTTTTGCTCACAATTCCAAGGAGTCAAACCTCACCCGAAAGATCCCATACACCTCCAATATGTGATCCAGGAACGGAGTGAAACTCTTTGGTCGGACGTGGAATGATTTCACAAGGAGGTCATACAAATGAGAGTCTTCACTGAAAAAGAAACCCTCGCTAACTTCAGGTGAAATCTATAGGCAGGAAAGCTTTTCCGTTCCTTCGCCAATAGACCTCCTGAGACTTACCAGGAGGCTTATGACCGGGATCTTGAGCAGGTCGAGATCGACGAACAACTCAAGGTCAAGATGGAACACGACGACATGAGAACGGCAAAGCGTCTGAAGAAAGAAGCCCCCAAATTTGAGCCAGTGCAGAAAACTCAGAATAAACCTCCTAACAGGTCGACCTATCACCTCCATGCTCCTCTGCATAGGCCAGAAAGATATCCAGCAAAATGAACCCCTCCCCGGGCTTCGCCGCCTCCTAGGACCGTGGCTCCAGTAATGCAAGGGAAAAACGGTATGACTACTACACCCCTTTGAATGCTTCCAGGGAAACATTCTACCTTGCCATACGAGATAAAGGGTTGCTTCAAAAGCCCGCTCCCATGAAGGCCCCAGCTGACAGGAGAAACCGGTACAAATACTGTGACTTCCACGAAGACGTGGGCCACAACACCTCAGAGTGCTATAATTTGCACAACCAGATTGAGGCCCTGATAAGGGGAGGATGCCTGATTGAGTTCTTACAACATGTCAGAGATAATATCAGGACTGGAAGGGAGGTACAAGCCGAAATCCGTGAGGACGCAGAAAAGAGGAAAGGGGAGCAGGCTGACTTAATGCAACAGATCCAGGTGATACACACTATCAGCGGAGGTCCTACACTGGCTGGCGTTTCCAATAACTCCCGAAAAAACCACGCAAGAAAGGTTCCCCGTATCGGAGAAAGCCGAGGGATCTTTGAAGTCAGCCAGAGCCCCACAGAGCCCTCCCAATCAGCACAGATCGTATTCACTGAAGCAGATGTCTTCAACACTGTGCAACCTCATGATGATCCTATGGTAATCACGATACAAATCGCCAACTGTCTGGTCCATCGCGTGCTCGTGGATACAGGTAGCAGTGTAGATATCCTCTTCAAGGATACCCTGGAAAAATTGAACCTGAAGCAACGTTGTTACAACAGCTGTACCACTCCGCTTTACGGTTTCACTGGGGACTCGATCATACCAGTGGGGTCAATGATCCTCCCAGTAATCATCGGGATCACCCCGCTCCAACAGAATGTTATGACCGACTTTGTTGTGGTGGACACCCCATCGGCCTACAACGTCATCCTAGGGAGACCTTTCCTGTCCTCCTTAAAGGGAGTCTTGTCCATATACCACAACGTCCTGAAATTCCCGGTTGGAACCAAAGTAGGAGAGGTACGCGGAGACCAGCAGGCAGCCAGGAAATGCTACGCAATATCTTCCAATCCTACAGCCTTAGCGAAACAATGTGTACAGGTGACATTAGTCCAGGAAGACATGGATACGTCTTGGATAATCCAGGAGGAAAAGAAGCCCGCGGAGCATTCTGGGCATCACTTCAATGCAAGGAAGAGGTTGATAAATTGATCCAACAGTCAAGCGCGTCAAGCAGAAGAGGCGTCACTTCAATACTGATAGGAACGCGGCGGTGCAGGAAGAGGTTGATAAATTGATCAAAGCAAGGTTCGTCAGAGAGGTGCGTTACCCCGAATGGATCGCCAACGTGGTCATGGTCACGAAGGCGAATGAGAAATGGCGTATGTGTGTCGATTACACCGACCTCAACCGGACTTGTCCGAAAGACAGTTTTCCATTACCAAAGATCGACCAGTTGGTTGACTCCACATCCGGAAATAAACTTTTGAGTTTTATGGACGCATTCTCAGGATACAACCAAATTAAAATGCACCCGCCTGACCAAGACAAGACCAATTTCATTACTGGGCAGGGCTTATACTGCTACAAGGTGATGCCGTTTGGTTTGAAGAATGCGGGGGCCACATACCAGCGGCTGGTTAACAAGCTGTTCAAGCCCGAGATAGGAAGGACGATGGAAGTGTACATCGACGACATGATCACGAAATCCCCAACCACAAAAGGACATCAGGAAGACCTTAGCAAAACCTTCCTCATACTGAGGGAAAACCAGATGCGTTTGAACCCCTCCAAATGTGCCTTTGGGGTAACGGCAGGGAGGTTTCTGGGCTTCATGGTTCATGAGAGAGGTATAGAAGCCAACCCAGAAAAAATCAAAGCTATCTTGGACCTGGAATCCCCGACCTCGCTCAAGCAAGTACAGATTCTGACTGGACGGGTGGCGGCACTCAACAGGTTTATCTCCCGCTCCACCGATAAATGTCTCCCCTTCTTCAAGGCCATCAAACAAGGGAAGAACATGAAATGGAGCCAGGAGAGCGAACAAGCGTTTCAAGCTTTAAAAGAGTACCTAACAAGCCCCCCATTGTTAGTAAAGCCGGTTCTCGGAGATGAGTTGCAGATCTACCTGGCCGTATCAGAAACTGCAGTAAGCGGGGCTTTGGCCAAGGATTGTAGCGACGGTTTTCAAAGACCCATATACTATGTGAGTCATGCTTTGACCAAATCAGAAAGGAATTACATTCTCCTGGAGAAGCTCGCTTATGCTCTGGTGATCTCAGCAAGGAAACTCTGTCCCTATTTTCAAGCTCACACAATAGCAGTGGTGACAGACCAACCCCTCCGCCAATTCTTGCAAATACCAGACGTGTCAGGAAGGCTAGTCTTATGGGTACTAGAGCTCACTCAGTTCGACCTAAAGTATAAGCCCCGGACTACGATTAAGGCACAGGCTTTGGCCGACTTCGTGGCAGAATTCTCAGCGATCCCAGATCCAAATGATCCCTCAGTATCAAACGAGGTCCCTGAGAAGATATCCGAGGTCGAAAATTGGCCGGAAGGCTGCAAGCCATGGATCCTCTTTTCAGATGGAGCATCCGGGCGAGTCGGGGGATGAGCTGGCATAGTTTTAATAGATCCGGAGGGGACTGAATTCTGTCACTGTTTCAGATTCGAGTTTAAAGCTATCAACAACGAAGCGGAATATGAAGCCCTCCTAGCCGGGATGAAGGTAGCCATTGAACTAAAGGCCGACTACATGCAGATCAAGAGCAATTCGTTGCTTGTTGTAAACCAGGTGACTGGGGTCTACCAGGCAAAGGGAGATAATATGGCTGCCTACCTAAATCTAGCTCGGTTGCTAAAAAACAAATTTAAGGGACTCAAGATCGATCAGGTGCCTCGACACCAAAACCATCGTGCAGATGTTCTAGCTAAAATAGCGGCGAACGGAGGCCAATCCTTACCAAGGGGAATTCCCCTCCAAGTAATCACCCAGCCAAGCATAGCCACAAATGGAGAAATTTGTTTCCTGGATCGCCTGCCTTGCTGGATGGACCCAATTGTCACTTACCTCCTTGAAGGAGAGCTTCCTGAAGAGCCCGACCAAGCCCCGAAGAATTAAGAGACTCTCGGTTCGATACTGTATGGTAGACGGATACCTCTACAGGAGGGGCAGATCCCTCCCCTTACTTAGGTGCTTGCATCCCGATGATGCTAAGTGGGTATGAGAGAGGTTCACTCTGGGGACTGTGGGAACCACATAGGTGGGGAAGCTCTAGCCTATCAGGTGCTTCGTATGGGGTACTATTGGCCGACCATCCACCAAGACGCAAAGAGTTTTGTGCAATCTTGCGAACCTTGTCAAAGAACTTCAAACTTGAACCACCAGCCACCCGAGCAACTGTCGTCCATTAGTTCACCTTACCCATTTGCCATGTGGGGAATCGACCTAATTGGGCCACTTTCTACCGCTCCAGGACAGATGAAACATTCTATCGTGGCTATCGACTACTTCACAAGATGGGTCGAGGCAGGACCTCTTTCTCGAATATCAGAAAAGAACACAACCAAGTTCATCAAGACTAACGTGGTATGCATATTCGGGACCCTTCTCATCATTATAGCCGACCTAGGAAAGCAATTCGACAACGCCCGGTTCAAAGACTTCTGCAAGGGATTGAGGATCGACCTCAGACTCGTTTCCGTTGCTCATCCCCAGACTAACGGGCTGGTAGAATCCACCAACAAGACTATTAAGAAACTTCTGAAGAAGAAGCTACAGCAGAAGAAAGGCAAGGGGGCCGAAGAGCTATCAGAGGTCCTCTGGGCATACCGGACTACAAAAAGAACAGCTACCGGGGAGACACCTTACTCCCTAGCTTTCGGGGTTGAAGCAGTCCTCCCCATCGAGCATAAGTTGACCTCGTTCAGGGTACATCACTTTGAGCCCGAAAGCAACGAAGTCAAGCTCTGGACTAATCTAGACCTCTTAGAAGAAAAACAAGACCGGGTAGCAGAGAAAGTAGCGATCTACCTGAGCAAGATCGCTAGATACTTCAACCAAAAGGTTAGAGCCCGAAAATTCAAAGAAGGGGATCTGGTACTTAGGAAGGTGACCCTGAACACTCGGAAAAGGTCGGATGGAGTCTTAAGTCCAAATTGGGAAGGGCCATATTTGATAAAGCTAGTTGTTCGCAATGGAGCTTATAAACTCGAAGACATGGACGGACGATCCATCAACCACACTTGGAATGCAGATCATTTGAAGAAATTCTACCCTTGAAAGGAGTTCTCAAGCAGACTACCCCCACTTAGTTTTCATTACAGGTCCTAATAAAGATGTACTACATCTCGATCATCAATAAAGTCATTTTCCTTTTCTCTTCCATCTTTGTCTCCAACGATGTTCAACATTAGTGACTATACCCTTGTATGGGAATTCGACATAAACCTTTCGAGACCAGGAAATAGCTCGATAGCCCTCCTGATGCCTTGGTCGGGTTACCACCCCCAAGAAGGATCTGAGTGTAAGAGCATAGTTGCCCTCCAGATCTCGAGACCAGGAAATAGCTCGATAGCCCTCCTGATGCCTTGGTCGGGCTACCACCCCCAAGAAGGATCTGAGTGTAAGAGCATAGTTGCCCTCCAGATCTCGAGACCAGGAAATAGCTCGATAGCCCTCCTGATGCATTGGTCGGGCTACCAGCCCCAAGAAGGATCTGAGTGTAAGAGCGTAGTTGCCCTCCAGATCTCGAGACTAGGAAATAGCTCGATAGCCCTCCTGATGCCTTGGTCGGGCTACCACCCCCAAGAAGGATCTGAGTGTAAGAGCATAGTTGCCCTCCAGATCTCGAGACCAGGAAATAGCTCGATAACCCTCCTGATGCCTTGGTCGGGCTACCACCCCCAAGAAGGATCTGGGTGTAAGAGCATAGTTGCCCTCCAGATCTCGAGACCAGGAAATAGCTCGATAGCCCTCCTGATGCCTTGGTCGGGATACCACCCCCAAGAAGGATCTGAGTGTAAAAGCATAGTTGCCCTCCAGATCTCAAAGACTAGGAAATAGCTAAGTAGCCCTCCTGATGTCTTGGTTGGGTTATCACCCCATAAAATATATATATATATATATAATGTTTGCTTTCGTGTGCAGGATCAAAATCGTCATAATTCCCTACAAGAATCTTAATTGTTGCTACAGATGCTACTCTGGATCCCATTCAAGACCAGAAATAAAATAAAAGTTCTCAAAAGAGCGCTTCGACTTATCATTAAGGACAAGGGGAGCCTATCCCCCGATAAGGCTACATCCAAATGAGGAGCCCAACCCCCGAACTCGGGCTACAAAAAGAAGAAGAAAAAGGAAAAACTGATAAGGGCAACAACACGAGCTACCGAGATACTCGTCTGGTAACGGTAAAAAATCGACTACAATAACGTAACCAGATTTAACTCAACAGCGGGCTAATCATCTCACGCCACATCACTTACGCAGTTAAGAGGAAGATCTCCCCAAGATTCTGGTAACGGTAAAAAATCTCGGGGACTGCCGTAACGCAATCAGATTAATGCGAAGATAAATTAATCTGTTCGCATCACGTCACTCAAATGAAGAAATTTCCCCAATATTTCGGTAACGGTAAAAAGAGGAAGATTTTCCAAATAAAGTAAAAATTTGACCCCAACCCCGAGCTCGACGTCTGGTGTTCAAGTCAGAGGGGACTTCTGTTAATAGCCAAAATTGGCTAAGGACCAAAGGAAAATTTTCCACCTCCCATACCTGGTTCCATACCCGAGAGTTTCCACCAGGAGACCTCTCTATCCAGAGCCGAACTACGATATCACCCCAGGAACAAGGACGGGCTCCGGAAACATCCGGGATAGAGCCCGAAACGATCAGATCTAGCCCGCATCACCAAAGCTAGAAGCTCCCCTAAGTCGAGGTCACCTCGCATACGCTCCAGAGACTCGCCTGTACCTCGATTAACACAGAAGAATGTCCCTAGAAGGCCGCACCTAGCTTCGAAAGGTCAGGGGAGGCCACACCTAGCTTCGAAAGGGTCAAGGGAAGCCAGACCTGACTCCAAGCTGGATGAATGAAGGCCGCACCTAGCTTCGAAAGGTCATGGAAAGCCATACCTAGCTTCGAAAGGGTCAAGGGAAGCCACATCTGGCTCCAAGCTGGATGAAACTTCCCAGATATCAAGATCAGAACACTAACCAACCTCACTGGTTGGTGCACCACACCATGCCATATTCAACGACCTCTATGCACCACACCATGCCATATTTAACGACCTCTATAAAGTATCATGCTGAAAGGATACGAGGGATACACTGAATCATATCTGGAAACGGTACCTATATGCAGAACAAGTAATAGAATCCAAAAAGGAAATAAGCTGATCTCCACCACGATACTCTCAATTCGGCAAAGTCAATGACATTTAAACAAGAAATCCCACCCGATAAGGAGGGAAGAGACTAAGAAAATCAAGGGGAGAATCAGTCTGTTTGACCTACAAACTATGTATAAATAGAAAAGAAAGAGAATGAAAAAAGAGACTACTATTCGACAGGCATACGACAAACAATCAACCATTCCCTAGAGAGAGTTGAGAGCAAAGATAAAAGAATTTATGTACTTGTATACCATACACGTTCAATAAAATATTCTTGCTTTCTTGTTATTTTATAAATCATTGCTACACATACAATAAACCTTGGCCACCACCTACGTGGTAGTGGTCTTGAGGGTGTTAACTGAGATTTCTCACCTTGAGCAAAATTTCCGTTAACACATTATTATTATTATTAACTAGAATTTTTTTTTTATATTCACAAAAGAAAATAAAAACCCAAATTTAAACCAAAAACATTCTTGCCAAACAAAATTCATAGTTTTCTAAATGAACAAGATATTTATCTTCATTTTTATGTTAAATTTTACAAATCGATTTTGTATTTACAATGTTTGTTAAAATTTACATTTTAGTTTTCATTACTTTTATTTAGATCTAAAATAATATTAGGAAATGTCTGATATATGCTATTTCTTTTTTTGATAGTGAAAGAGACCCATCTTTTAAGGACCCATTTGGATTGTGGACAGTGGAAGTGTCAATCTTCTCTCAACGCGCTGTTAATGTTTTCTCATCAGGTATTTTTTTTATTTCCTTTTTTTTCTTGTTTCCAGGTTATAGATGGTGTTTGATTTTATATTCTTGTTTCCTCTGTTTTCTTTTTCTTTTTTTCTACTTATACCTATTATCATTTTCTCTTTCATAAGCAATTTTATGTGTTGGTTTTTGTTCATTGCAATTTTATGTGTTAATATGTGGGTTGTTAGTTTTTATATGGGCTTTCTATTTGAAGAAAAAAAAAACAAAATTACTTGTCTTATTTTACTCTGCATTCCAGAAATTTATAGTTCATTGAAATCATTATAGTGCCTGTCATGTTCTATTACAAACATGTTTTGGTTAAATAGTATAATGCTTGAATTGTAGAACCCATATATATCATCAATATTGTACATTATTTGTTTGAGATATTGTAATTTTGATTGAGTTATTTTTGTTTTTGGTTTTTATCGTTTCTACAACATGAAATCTGGGTGTGTTTCTGATAGGGTCAATACCATTATTTGTGCTATTTTGTTAGATATAGATCAAAGGAATGTGATTATGCTATACTTCATGTTCAAAAAGTGGCACTTAGAAATGATTGGTGTAGTTATTTTGACAATGTTTCTGACATTAGATTTAGTCAAGCGACAATATGAAATGAATATGCTTCGAAAACGCTCTTATACTAACAATCAGACTCGATTACTTTACTTGAATAGTATAATAGGCGGTAGAGACATAGATTGTGTCAATCAACTTAGAATGGTTAGAAGAACCATTGGTATATTATGTGAACTCCTTCGCACCGATGGAAAATTAAAAACAGATGGTGTGGTTACCATTGAAGAGCTAGTGTGTTTCTTCTTACATGTGCTTGCTCATCATGTCAAGAACCGAACAATTAGTAATAGGTTCAATCGATCAAGGGAAACAATTAGTAGGTATTTCAATTATGTGTTACTTGGGGTAATACGGTTACAAGGTTCTCTGTTACATAAGCCAAATCATGTACCGAAGGATTACACTGATAGGAAATGGAAGTGGTGTAAGGTATTAAATATTCTTAGTGCATATTTATGTGATTTACAGTTAATTGATCATGTCCTAAAGTGTGTTCATTTTTACACATTTTAGAATTATTTAGGGGCATTAGATGAGACTCATATTAAGGTACGTGTCTCTAAAAATGATAAACCAAGATATCGCACAAGAAAAGGCGAGATTGCAACAAATGTCTTAGGTGTTTGCTCGCAAAATATGAAGTTTATTTTTGTCTATCCCGGATGGGAATGCTCAGCTTCAGACTCAAAGGTACTCCATGATGCATTAAGCAAACCCACCGGTTTAAAAGTTCCTGCTGGTGAGCTTTTTTTAACTAGTGTGTCATTTATATAGTTTTATTCTTTGGACTAACCATTCATTTTCCTTATTTATTAATTTTTGCTTTTAATTTTAGAATGTTATTACCTTGTCGATGCTGGTTACACAAATGGTGAGGGTTTCCTAGCACCATACTAAGGGACAAGATGCCATCTTTCGGAATTGAGGGATGAATGTGCACCTCAAAATAAGGAGGAGTATTTTAATATGAAACATGCATTTACAAGAAACGTTATTGAAAGATGTTTTGGCTTGCCTAAGATGTGATGAGGAATTTTATATAGTCCGTCTTTTTACCCTATAAAAACTCAATGTCGTATAATTACTGCATGTTATTTGTTACACAACTTGATAAGAATGGAGATGTCAATTGATCCTTTAGAACATGAAGTTACAGAGATATATGATTTTAAGGATGAAGATGTTGAGACTATAAGCACAATTGACTCATCATATGAGTGGACAATGTGGAGAAACAATTTGGCAATGGATATGTTTGATGAATGGAGGGGAACTAAGAGCCATTAGTATTATAGACCGACTAAAACAAGGAAGCGATGCAAGTCTAGGATGTTTATGTCATGGTTTGATGACTGTGATATTTCTTTTGTCTATTTGGCATTAAGTTTTGTTTTTTGGCTCTTATTTTGTCTATTTTGGCTATGTACTTCTTGAATTGACTCTTGTTTTTTATTTGATGACAACTTATTAACCTTTTTGTAATTTACTGATATAAATACAAGTTGTTAAGTTACTTGCCCAAATATATGGTCATGATATGAATTAGATATATAGTGCATTATGTTTCGTAATATTTATTGTGGTGTGGATGTTATCATGCAATTTGCTGAATAAAATCATTCTATATTGAAATAGCTTACACTTTAAATTTTGCTTTCATTGTTGGTATGTTAGAATGGACACAAGTGGTAATAATCAAGCATTGGAAAAACCTGTGAAAAAGGGAAGTAGATATGCATGGAGTAAGGTTGAAAAAGAGTCATTGTTAACTATATTGGAGAACACAGTTAAAGATGAGGCTTGTTGTGATACATGTTCTTTTAAAGTTTGAACTATGACACAAATTGAAAAGACTCTAACTACAATGTTGTTAGATTATGGACTGAGAGCTAATTCACACATTGATTCGAAAATGAGATTATGGGAAAAGCAATACGATATAGTGTACGACATGCTGAATGTAAGTGGGTTTGGTTGGAATGATATAAAGAAATGTGTGGGGGTTGATAGCAATGATGTTTGGGAAGTGTATGTGCATGTCAGTATTTGTTTACATTTATGCTTTCATCATATATATATATATATTACAATTATGCTTTCATCATTTATTATATTTTTTTTACACTAACATATTTATGGTTTTACTTTAGACCCACAAAGATGCAGAATGATAGAGAGATAAGTCATTCCCATTGTATGAGAGGCTTGCTAATGTATTTGATAAAGATCATGCAACATGACAATGGGCAGATACACCACAACAAATGCTAGATGAGGTTAACCTAGAGACAATGTAATCTGATGACAATGATATTGATATGGTTAGTTCTCAAAATCTCTACACGATAGCGTACTTTGAATCCTAACATTGAAATGTCTAGTGCGAAAAAACGGGCAAGATCCAAATACACGTCAAATGTGGGATTTAAAGAGGTTGAAAGTGTGATTAAAAATGTTTTCTAACAATCTTGTAATGAAATGAAGATGTTGACTGCAAATATCTTCAATAAAAATGAAGATAAAAGTGACATTGCAGATGAGCTTGCAACAATGAGAGTTGATCTAGATAAAGAATTGGGTGCTTTAACTCTCATATTGGATAAACCATCCAATATCTCAGCTTTCATGTCACTCAAAGGTGAATGTAGGCTAGCTTTTGTTGAGAAACTCCTTTGAGACAAAGCTACTGGTTAATGTTGATAGCCAACCTTCAAATTTTTATTGTTTTGTGTTTCTTGTGATGTCTCCCTTGGCATGGTGCAAGAAATTTATGATGATGTTTATGTTAGGGTAATGTCTCAAACTTATGTTATGCTCATGATCTAACCTTTTGTTGATTTTGTAACTAAGGACCAAGTTAGTTTTGTAAGTAAAGATCAACGGTCCTCTTAGGTTAATATCCATGTTACTTTGGAAGTAATGATTATGTAAGAAAAATATAACAAACTTGTGTTATATTTGTAACCGAATATATTTATGCAAATTCTATAGTTATATATAAATATTAAGTTTCTTGTGTGTACGGTATGATAATTATGATTATTATTATGTTTAAACTAATGTAATTTCGAGTTATAAGATTATGATGACGATGATTATTATTATGTTTAAACTAATGTAATTTCGAATTGTAAGATTTTTTTAAATTTGATTGCATGGTGCAAATGCTTATAAAAAAAATTTCACAAAAAAAAAAACTTATAGACTTTTTATTGTTATGTTATGTTTTTTTATTTTTACAACATTTTTTGTTCAATATAAGAATATTTATCATATTTTCGATAATTTTATCATGAAACATAAATAATTATTTAATTCATACATATTCAAAATATTTAAAATTTCAAATCATTTTTATTCATTATTTAAATTTTTAATGTCAATATTATAATTTTTAATTTTTTAAAAATTCAAATTTATTAATTTATAATCATTAATATTTATTAAATACAATACAATACTATACAGTAACTTACCAAACAGTGTATTATTTAATACAGTATAATACATTATATCACCAAACATATGATTGTACTAACAATAATACAATACAGTACAGTCCAATACAATACAATTCAATCCAATCCAACGTAATACAATTCAATACAATACAATTCAATCCAATCCAACGTAATACAATTCAATACAATACAGTGTTCCAAACGAGCCCTTAATGTGTAAGTACTTATTAACTTCTATGCACTCATATCTTAGTCGAAAATATGTATAATACATGTACAAGTAAAAACATAAAACTTAAAAAAAAATTTAGTAAAAACATAAAACTCATTTTTATATTAATAAATATTAATTTATTGGTAAATAAATAATCCTTTTAAAATAATAGTTTTCTACGGTTCTAGTAATAATACTATTTTTTTATATGAATTTTACTGTAGATAGATAATGACGTTTCCTTTTTTTGCACGTTTCAAATTATAATTCGAGATCAATAGCATTAATACTGTTGAGATTGATTTTGTTTTTATTTAAAATAGTTTACGTACCTAAATTTCACTGTTTGAAAAGACATGATAATTACATTTTATGTGACTCGACCATATATGTTTTTGTTTCAACTTTGTTTTGGGTTAATTACAATAACATACATTGATTTTTTTCCAAAACAGTTTAATATTCAACTAATTGCCGTAATTGCAGCAGACCCCCCTTTCAATGGTTGACTTCCATCTCAATTAATGGTTGACGAAGGTTTGGGGGAAAAAGTCGAAAATGCCCCTACATTTAATTTTAAAAAGTCTTAATTTCCCCTTACTCTTAAAATAATCAATTTTAAAATTAAACCATTCAATAATAAATAAACTTATAACTTTTTTTTGAAGCCTAGCTTTTAATAAAATCTTTAAAAATTAAAAGAAATCGATGAAATGAAAATCTTTACAAAATTAAAAGAAATTGAATAAATGAAAATATTTACAAAATGATTCCCAGAAAAAAAAATCGGTGAAGATTCCCACAAAATTTTAAGAATTAAAAAAAAATCTAAGATCTGATTCTAGATATTGTCCAACCAATTTGATTTCAACTCAATGATTCAATGTTGGCTTTTTAAATTTTCCCTAATGATTCAATGCTTTGAAATCCTAATAAATTCTATACATGTACATGCTTGAATCTTCTTCTTCTCCTTCTTATTCTTCAAAAGAAAAGCAATAGCCTTGAAATTGTTATAAGTACGGAACCCACATTCTCCACATTAATATGATATTGTCCGCTTTGGGCCTAAGCCCGCAGGGATTTGCTCTTGGGACACTTCCTAAAAGGCCTCATACCAATGGAGATTGTTTCCATACTTATATACCCAAGATCATCCTCATGTCTAGCCAATGTGGGACTTTGGTTGCACACCCAACAATCCTCCCCTCGAACAAAGGACCATCATTATCTTCACGGTCCGGGCCTCCCCTCAAGCGATCATCCATCCGTCAATGCTAGATGGGAACCTCCATCGAGGTCACTCCTCTCCACCGCGTCGAAGCACACGCCTTACGTGAAGCACTGGAGCATTTCCTGCCTCGAGAGCTAACATCACGGACCCATCGCGAGCTACCTGGGCCCACCATCTCTTGGTTTGGTTCGGCTACGTCTGGCTAAGTCTGAGGGTCGGCTCTGATACCACTTGTTATAAGTACGGAACCCACATTCTCCACATTGGTATAATATTGTCCGCTTTGGGTCTAAGCCCGCACGGATTTGCTCTTAGGACACTTCCCAAAAGGCCTCATCATCTCTTGGAGATTGTTTCCATACTTATATACCCAAGATCATCCTCATGTCTAGCCAATGTGGGACTTTGGTTGCACACCCAACAGAAATCAGGAGGATATTCCTCAAACAATCCAAAACAAGTTACTGAACTAATATTGGATTTCTTCAAACCCATCAACTGACTACAGTTGACCATCACAAAAGAAAAATTAAATTTTGGCTTCAGTAGAATCAACAAATCAACAAACCAACAAACCAATCAAACCAAGGAAGTAGACCAATCAAGCAAGAGACTATCACATGCCGTTCTCTATCGAAGCCGCCCGGTCCGCTCGACTCGATCCCGGTCGTCCACAGCCTCCCTATCACGTCGATCTCAGTTGTCATTTTCGTGGGCATCTGCGTCTCCGCCGCAGCCGAGATTCTTGATACTCGGTGGCTCCTATGCTTTCCTCTGAACGGGTGCTTCTTCTTCTTGTCCTACATCTTCTACCTCCATAGCATATCTGCTCCATTGATCATATGGAAGGACTGGAGCAAACGCAGACCTCCATTTCCATATGTTTTTCTTTTGTTTTTATTTAATAATTATGACATTATTATATTTTTATTGACAAATGACGATTCTACCCTTAAAAAATCAGTCAACCGTTATTTCTAACGGAGTTTGACTAACGGTTTTGGGGGCTGCATCAATTATTATCATTTGTTGGATATTGAGCCTTAATGGTAAAACTCAGGGGATGTTATTGCAATTAACCCATTTTTTAAGAAAGTTTTTGTTTCATGTTATGGTCACATCAGTGTCGGTCGTGAGGTTTTGGAGGCCCCACTGCAAATATTTAAAATGGGGTCCTTCGTTAATCTCGCATCTAAATCTTGTGAAATTCCGTACTTAATAATATATATATTAATTTTTGAGAAAATTTACAAAAGCTTGATACATAGAAAAAACACAAAATTGAAAAAAAAAGTTAAGAGCAAATAGATATGCATGACAGTTTTCACTCAAAAAAATAGCGTATGTAAATAAGGACATATGTACTTGCTTAGAAAATAGATCTTAGGTTAAATTGCACTGAACCTCTTGAGGTTTGGGTAAGTTGCACTTAGATGGATAAATTTCTTTATTATACATTAACATCCCCAAAACTTAATTTTGACTTTAAAAATACCTAAAATTCCCCTAGTTATATTATTTTATACTTTATTTTTTTTACCTTTTAAACAAACACTTTATAAACTTTAATAAAATAAAAAATTAAATAAAAGATATGATTCATTAAATAAATAAATAGTTTTAAAAAATTAAATAAATAAATAGTTTTAAAAAATTAAATAAATAAATAGTTTTTAAAAATTAAATAAGTAAATAGTTTTTAAAAAATTAAGTAAATAAATAATTTAAAAAATTAAATAAAAAAAGTTTTAAAAAATCAAATAAATAAATAGTTTTAAATAAATAAATAGTTTAAAAAATAAATGAAAAAATTAAAAACATGAATGTTTTTAAGAATATCCATTAATAGAGATAAAATAAGCTCTAAATATCCAAAGAGTGTTGGGAACCTTGAAGTTTCTCTCACCGTCATCTTTACCGTAAAAGTTTGGATATTTAGAGATTTTCTTGTCCATATTAATGGATATCCTTAAAAAATTTAATGTTTTTAATTTTTTTCATTTATTTATTTATATTTTAAAACTATTTATTTTATTTTTTAAAACTATTTATTTATTTATTTAAACTATTTATTTATTTATTTATTTTTAAAAAACTATTTTTTTTAAAAAATATATTTATTTATTTAATGAATCCTTTTGTTTAATTTTTATTTTATTTTATTAAAGTTTATAAAGTGTTTGTTTAAAAGGTAAAAAAAAATAAAGTATAAAATAATATAACTAGGGCATTTTAGGTATTTTTAAAGTCAAATTTAAGTTTTGGGGGTGTTAGTGTATAACAAAGAAACTTATCCATCTAAGTGCAACTTACCCAAACCTCAAAGGGTTCAATGCAATTTACCCTTTATTTTTTTTTAATTTTTTTAGAATTAAAAAATAAATAAAATAAAGGGTATATTTGGTAATGTCTGGGGTGTACTTACAAAATATAACTTTTAAAAAAGAGTGGTGCTATTGGCACACCCCCTACTGATCTATTAATGCCCCACTTTTTAAAATTTAGATTTACTTAAATAAAATTAAATGTTTTATTAAATTTTTTGGTTTATTGCCAAAACTACCTATTTTACTTATTTTTCAAACTTAATACATACCATATATGATTTATCTATCTCTGATCTCTGTATCTGTATACATCTCTCTCACCTCAATTGATTGATTTTTTTTTTCTTATTTCTTTTTTTTAATTTTTTCTTCTTCTTATTTCATGATGGAAACGAAAAAAATAAAAAATAACATGATATTTCAATAGAACGACAACTTAATATCATTCTAAATAAAAAATAAACTTCAAACTTATTTACAGAGAATGAATTGTTTCCAAATGCTTACTATCATTGTCAGACAGTTCTTCATGTTTAATATCATTCTTAGACAATTTTTCCATATTCTTGATATCGTTCTCAAACTCTTCCATAATATTTTATATGTATGTAAGAAGCATATTTTAGGGTTTAAGAGATAATTTTTTTTTTTTTGAAGAAACAGATTACTGGGTTTTTTTTTTCTTTGGAAAAGGAATGTGAGATTTTAATAGATTTACTTTGTAGAAGATTTATTTCCTAAATTGTATGTCTTTTTAAATAATTTTGATAAAGGAAAAAAAAAGAATATTATATAATTAAAAAAATGAGGCATGAATAGATCAGTAGGGGGTGTGCCAATAGCATCACTCTTTAAAAAACTCTTAATAAGATGTACATGCAAAAAGGATGCACATACAAATTTTTAGGGGTGCAAATATAGCTACTCATTTGCTTTTAATAATTCTGATGAAAATCCGTATGGAGCATAATCTGTATATAAGAAATTTATTTTCACGTCTTTTTTGTTATTTAGAGCCCAAATTTGATATAATTATATGAAGTTTGAAAAATAACAATAATTTTGGACCTTTTTTGGGCTCTTTATTTATTAAATGAGTGACGATATTGACACTCCTAAAAAATCGTATGTACACTCATTTCGTAAGTACACCCTAAAAATATTTTAAAAATCTCTGGTTCGTAAATAAACCACACTTAATGGCAAAAATACCCATTCTTTAATTTTATTGTATTATATTTTTGTAAGCACACCCCACTATTTTGTTATATAATCATATTTATTTAAAATTTATTATTTTATATCTTTTTATTCAAATCAATAATTTCTCTTTAAAAAAAAATAATTTCTAATTCCTGCAAAAACATTGGATGTCACTAAAAAATTGTCTGAAAAAAATTTCTTTTCATTGCATTAATTTATTTTTTAATTTTTTAATATTTTTTAAGCTCAAAATTCTCCAATACCACCGAATTGAAAAACTACTAGTTGTAACTGTAACATGTGCATATGTTGCTTTAACTCTTTTAGTTTTTAGTTTTTAATTTTTTAATTTTTTTTGTAATTTAAAATCCATTAATAGAAAACAGCAATTACATCAACCAATAAGAATGACCATATGTAAAAAGAGACTCTCAGCACATAATAGTGTATCTCAATTCTTCTATTCCTAAGAATATATATATTTTTTAAAACAGTCATTAGAAAGTTTATTGTTGCTATTAATTTTTGTTTCACTCAATTATAGCAGTAAATTATTTGTCAACTCAATCAATTTGTATTTTTTAAAAGTAATTAAAATTAGTATTTAAAATAAAAGTTAGAGTTTGATAAAAATATGAAAGTTTTTATTATCATATCAAATAATTAATAGAAATTTTTTTTTCTTTTTTTATAAAGGATTAATATAAAACCAATTAATAATTATTTGTATGTACTTACAAACTATTTAATCATTTAAATAATTTTACTCAAGGGTAATATTAGATTTTCAAAAAAAATTACTAAAAAATACCCCCTTTTTTGTTATTTGGAGCCCAAATTTAAAATAATTATATGAAGTTTGAAAAATAACAATAATTTAGACCCTTTTTGGGCTATTTATTTATTAAAGAAGTGACGATATTAGCATCCCTTAAAAATCGTATGTACACCCCTTTCGTAAGTACACCCCAAAAATATATATTTTTTGAACTGCAAAGATTTATTGAGGCGAAAGCCAAGGAAAGAGTTGCCACCAGCAAAGGCAAAACTGCACAAGAGCAGCAAACACAACACAAAACAGAGAGAAGAAAACGCTGGCACAACAACACCCTCCCAAAAAAAGGCTAAAAACAAAACCACAAGAGACAGGAAACAAAGGATAAAAGCTCAATGAACCTCCCAAATCACTCTATCCTCTTCTAAAGCAGACCCTTTTTTTAGCAAGCATATCAGCAAACGAATTGCTGGCTCTATAGTTGAAGATGACTCTGGTGCTACCAAGAATATTGAGAGAGTTCTGAATGTCATAGATTAAGTCAACATGGTTCAAGTTACCAAAGCCCTCAGAATTCATCCACGAGACAGCAACCTTAGAAACACTAACAATGTCAATCTCATTCCCTAACAAAACCTGAGAATTAACGCACATGGAAACAACCTTATGGATGGCTAGGATCTCTGCTGAATTGGAATCGAGACTCCCAGCGAAGACAGAGAAAAGACCCCACACCTTGCCCGAGTTGTCTCTCAACACCCCGCCAATCCCAGCATTGTCAGGATTACCCCTAGCAGATCCATCAACATTAATTTGAGAGCGTTGACAGTAGGAGGAGTCCACTCCGTCGACTTTGCGAGATTCACAATGTTGGACTCTAAACAACTTTCCTTAATATTCAAAAGCATGGTGGAAATTGGAAGCTTAGAGCCTCTCCCATGATGCTTAAACCACCAAATTACCTGAAATTTAACCAAATCCATAGCTTGAGTGACATCCATCGAAATCCCTTTGAAAACCATCTGATTACGAGCCTGTCAAATAGTCCAAGACTAGGCAAAAAACATAGAATTCCATGCCATGCGACGCTTTACGGAACCCCAAAAATATTTTAAAGTCTAAAGATGTAAACCCTAAACACAAAACATAAAAATTTGGATAAATCATATTTTAGTCCCTGTAGTTTGCTTTAATCTGCGTTTAGTTTACGGTTTTTTGGTATTGTAATTTTTAATCCATCATTTCTCTGATAATACGTATTTTAGTCCCTACCGTCCAATTCTTTTAAGGTTCCGTCAAGTCAACGAGAGTTAACGAGGGTAAAAAGGTAAAACAACATTAGAGGTTCTAGAATCTTATATAACCAAAGGGTATAATAGTAATTTATAAATTAATTTAAAAAATTAAATATCATTAAATTAAATAATTATTATTATTTTTAAAAAAATTAAATTTTAATACAAATAAAAATTAAGTTTTAAGCAGATCTGGAAACTTCATCACTTCATCTTCCAAGCTCAACCCCACTAGTTCATCTTTAAATCTGGAAACTTCATCACTACTGGAAATTAATTATCACCAAACCGATCAAGGATCTTTGATATTCAGAAAAAAAAAAATCAATCCTATAAATATACCAGAAGTGATTCTGGAAACCAAAAAACAAAAAACAAAAAACAAAAATCAAAAATCAAACCACCTGCTCATACCAAATCATCACCAAACCGATCACAAACATCAACCTCTCAACCACTACCACCATCGAAGAAGAAAATCGAACTTGAAATCGAACACATCTTCAAAACAAACATCCTACCCTACCAAATCAAACCCGAAAACCCACAAACACAAACCAAAAACCACCCACACCCGAATGAAACCCAACGCATCTTCCTCTTCTCGCGGTAGCCCCACCGCCGACTCCTCCCCGGGATAAAATTTGTTGGGTTCCACCCCTCCCCCCCCCCCCCCCCCCCCCCCCCCCCCCCCCCCCACACACACACACACAAATCCAGGAGCTCGAACACGTTTTGAAGAAATTCTATGCCAACGGTGATGGCAAGATCTCCGTGGCGGAGCTAGGAGCCATCGTGTCCAGCCTCAGCTACAACGCCATCGACGAGGAGCTCCGGAAGATGATGAAGGAGATTGACAGCGACATCGACAGCGACGACGGCTTCATCGATTTAGGGTGAGGGTTGTGGTTATAGTTGATTTCGATATAGGGAGAGAGGGAGAGAGAACGAGAAGAGAGGGAGAGAAAGAGATAACTCGGGGAAAGAGAGGGAGAGAAACGGAGAAAGAAATGAATCGAGAGAGTGAGAGAGGGAGAGAGGCGCTGAGAGTGAGGGAGAGAGTGATTAAAGTTATGGTCTGATTATTTTTTGATTTTTTAATTTTTAATATATATTTTTTAATTTTGTTTTTCTATTACTTTATTATTATTTTTTTATTAATTTGTTTTTTTATTATTTAATTTAATTTAATTTACTAATTTAAATGCATTAATATATATACATATTATTTTATTTTAATGTATTTTAGGGTAAAATTGTAAATTGTAAATTTCCATTATATAAATTTTGTCCATAAAAGACAAAAATAAGGGTATTATAGTCTTTTTGACCGGATCAGCAAACATCAGGGCAACATGGTCATTTTACGTGCCTGACAGTCCTTTTAACGGATTCTATCACAGAATGATTAAAAATTACAATTTTAAAAAATTGTGGACTAAACACAGATTAAGGCAAACTACAGAGACTAAAATACGATTTACCCTAAAAATAAAAAATGGGTCCTTTTTAGACCTTTTTTCTGGGCCCTAAGCGGGGGTCCCTAGTTAGTGGTGTAAATATGGGCCGGGCCTGGAGGGCCCGGTAAGGCCGGCCTGACAAGGATGTCAGACCATAACTTGCAATTTGACGTCAGCCAACGGTTATGTTTTTAAAAAAACTATAAAAATTGTAATTTGCCCCCTCAACTCTTCTCTTTTATATTTTTATCCGTTTTTCTAATTTTTCTATAAATACTCCCACACATTCCACTTTTCATTTACTTTCTCTAATTCTCTCAATCTCTCAATTCTCAAACTCTCTATACAATTTCAATTATTCTTAATTTCATTCTTACTCTCTCTCTCTCTCTACTATTCTACACTACTAATATACTATTATAATACTTTATTAGTAATTTACTATTATATAACTATTATTCTCTAATCTCTCCACCAAGACACCAAAGTTCAAACTTCAAAGGTACATTTTTATTTAAGTGTTATATTTTAAATTTAATATGTTTGTTTAGTTAGTAAATTTATCATTTTATGTTTATATCATTTATTAATTTTATTTATTTAGTAAATTTATCATTTTTATGTGTAGGGGTTAATTTTAATTTTTGTTTTTAGTAAATTAAACAATTTATTTTTAGTAGTTAATTTTAATATATTTGTTAGTAAAATAATCATTGTATGTGTAGGAGTTAATTTTAATATATATTTTTAGTAAAATAATCATTTTATGTGTAGGAGTTAATTTTAATATATTTTGTTAGTAAAATAATCATTGTATGTGTAGGAGTTAATTTTAATATATATTTTTAGTAAAATAATCATTTTATGTGTAGGAGTTAATTTTAATATATTGTTTTAGTAAAATAATCATTTTATGTGTAGGAGTTAATTTTAATATATATTTTTAGTAAAATAATCATTTTATGTGTAGGAGTTAATTTTAATATATTTTGTTAGTAAAATAATCATTGTATGTGTATAAGTTAATTTTAATGTATATTTTTAGTAAAAAAAATCATTTTTATGTGTAGGAGTTAATTTTAATATATATTTTTAGTATAATAATCATTTTATGTGTAAGAGTTAATTTTAATATATTTTGTTAGTAAAATAATCATTGTATGTGTAGGAGTTAATTTTAATATATGTTTTTAGTATAATAATCATTTTATGTGTAGGAGTTAATTTTAATATATGTTTTTAGTAAAAAAAGTCATTTTTATGTGTAGGATTTAATTTTAATATATATTTTTAGTAAAATAATCATTGTATGTGTAGGAGTTAATTTTAATATATATTTTTAGTAAAATAATCATTTTATGTGTAGGAGTTAATTTTAATATATTGTTTTAGTAAAATAATCATTTTATGTGTAGGAGTTAATTTTAATATATATTTTTAGTATAATAATCATTTTATGTGTAAGAGTTAATTTTAATATATTTTGTTAGTAAAATAATCATTGTATGTGTAAGAGTTAATTTTAATATATATTTTTAGTATAATAATCATTTTATGTGTAGGAGTTAATTTTAATATATTTTTTTAGTAAAAAAATCATTTTTATGTGTAGGAGTTAATTTTAATATATATTTTTAGTAAAATAATCATTGTATGTGTATGAGTTAATTTTAATATATATTTTTAGTAAAATAATCATTTTATGTGTAGGAGTTAATTTTAATATATTGTTTTAGTAAAAAAATCATTTTTATGTGTAGGAGTTAATTTTAATATATATTTTTAGTAAAATAATCATTGTATGTGTATGAGTTAATTTTAATATATATTTTTAGTAAAATAATCATTTTATGTGTAGGAGTTAATTTTAATATATTGTTTTAGTAAAAAAATCATTTTTATGTGTAGGAGTTAATTTTAATATATTTTTTTAGTAAACAAATCATTTTTATGTGTAGGAGTTAATTTTAATATATTTTTTTAGTAAAATAATCATTTTATGTGTAGGAGTTAATTTTAATATATTGTTTTAGTAAAATAATCATTGTATGTGTATGAGTTAATTTTAATGACCTGAACTTTTTTTTTTCTAGGAAATGGATCATACCCATCCTTATTTTCCAGATGGTCTAAACATGCTGAACGATGATTTTGATCTCTCCGGACCGGCAGAAACCGTAGCGGAACCTTCTGGTTCCGGCGCCACACCGACATCACGTACCAAATCTAAGAGGTTAACATCAGACGTATGACAGTGTTTTGAAATAGTAGAAATGACACTCCCAGACGGTACGGTCGGCCCCAGAGCCAAATGTAAGTTTTTTCCTAAGAACCATACTACTACTAGGGGTGGAACCGGTCATTTGAGAAGGCATATGCTAAAACGCATGCCCACTACAACCCAGACACAACTGCAACGGCAATCAATTGAAAGATACAAAATTCCATTAATTATCAAACAATATATACATCAATCATACCTTGAAAAAATCACATTAAACATACAATTATAAGGTATGGGATTGTAATCTAAAATGTTATAAACTTTGTTGATTTTGTAACATTACAAAATTGAAGCTCACACGACAAACCACACGTGATTCACACTCGCTCGGACTCAGGGGCGAAGTCAAGATTTTGGCTTTGCGGGGGCCGAGACAAAAAGAAATTCAAGTTTGTTTAAGATAAATAAACTAATATTTAAAAACTAAATTATTAAAAAAATAAATATAATACCATTTAGTCTCATAAATTAATAAATAAAATAAACATAAATTTTATGAATCAAAATGACGCTCTTTAAAATCTAAAAAATCATTTATAATCGAATCTATATTAATATTTATAATCGAATCAATTGCAACATAAAATATGTACATACCCAATAATACTGTTTAATTATAAAATTAGCTTGTTCGTGAGTTCGACTTAACTTGTATTGCAATGTAATGAACATTAATATACGGAACATCTATATTGCATGTCTAACAAAATGAACTAGTAAATAATCTATCACATCCGGTATTTCTTAGTGATTATGGTTAATAATCTCCATGATATTTATTCATTAAATACATTATTAAAAAGGAATATATAAACAATTTCTTCTTAAAACGGTTATGGTCACATGCTTATAGTTGCTGATGGTGTCTCACATTAAACATTCTTAGATATATTGGTTGGACTGAACTTTAAAAGTTAATACTTATGTTTAAAATTATAAAAATAATGTGATTGGTTAGATATATTTTTACCTATATAACACATTATGATAATTTTATGCATGAAAAATTTATTGAAAATATTTGGGGGGGGGGGGGGGGGGGGGCGCTGTCCGATCCGGCCTATCCCCTGCTCGGACCTCTCTCTATATACATATAACTTAAATGACAACTACCTAGTTGTAAAGTACGGATTGTAATCTATGACCATATAAACTTTGATGATTTTGTAACATTACAAAACTAAAACTCATACAAAAAACCACAAGTGATTCAAGCTCAATCGGACCCCTCTCTCTCTCTATACATATAACTTAAATGACAACTATGTAGGTAGTTGGCTGAATTAAAGATATAGCGTGTTGGTTTGGTGTAGAGCCAATATTTCATCAAGCAATAATAATGATTCCCACTTTTGCCAATCTGGATGCATAAATTTATTGTGTCCTTTATTAAATTTTTTTTTATAAAAGAATTGTGTCCTTTATTCAAAGCACAAATTGCACTGAGCCCTTTGAGGTTTGAGAAATTTAAACTTAGCTGAAAAAGTTTTGTTATTATACACTAACACCCCCAAGACTTAAATTTGACTTTAAAAATATCTAAAATACCCCTAGTTATATTATTTATACTTTATTTTTACCTTTTTACCAAAAAATTTATAAATTTTAATAAAATAAAAAAATTAAATAAAAGATATGATTCATTAAATAAATAAATAATTTTAAAAAATTAAATAAATAAATAAATAAATAATTTTTTTTAAAAAATAAATAAATAGTTTTAAAAAATAAATAAATAATTGAAAAAATTGAAAACATTATTTTTTTTTAAGAATATCCATTAATATAGACAAAAAAACTTTAAATATCGAAACTTTTACGGAAATGATGATGGTGAGAGAAGCTTCAAGGTTCTCAACACCGAAGGAAGTGGTTGATGAAGAAGGTACGAAGACTCCAGTGTTGGGAATCTTGAAGCTTCTCTCACCATCATCCTTACCATAAAAGTTTGGATATTTAGAGTTTTTCTTGTCCAGATTAATGGATATCCTTAAAAAATTAATGTTTTAAAATTTTCATTTATTTATTTTTTTAACTAATTATTTATTTTTTAAAAACTATTTATTTATTTGGTTTTTTAAACTATTTTTATGTTGTTTTTCCAAACTATTTATTTATTTAATTTTTTAAAATTATTTAATTATCTAATTTTTTAAAACTATTTATTTATTTAATTTTTTTAAAAGTATTTATTTATTTAAAAATATTTATTTATTTAATTTTATTAAACTATTTATTTATTTAATGAAACATATCTTTTATTTAATTTTTTTATTTTATTAAAGTTTATAAAGTTTTTGGTTAAAATGTAAAAAAAAAATAAAGTATAAATTAATATAATTAGGAGCATTTTAGGCATTTTTAAAGACAAATTTAAGTCTTTGGGGGTATTAGTGTATAATAACAAATTTTTTCCAGCTATGTGTAACTTATCCAAACTTCCAGGTCTTCAGTGCAATTTGCCCTTATTCAAAACCCAAAATTTCCAAATGCATGAATGATCAGAAGATCAGTTAAAAGTCTCAAATTAAAGGTATAAATGGGCATTTCAAATATCTGTATAATATTAAGATAAATAAATAAATATAAATTTATATGTATATAACATACCACTTGGTATTTAACATCATTCACACAATCACATGGTATCCAACGACTAGCCGTATTAATTTGAAACGTATAGTAAATGTATAACTTTCATTACAAGTGCTTTATAAACTTTTAACAACAATTATTCTTAGTCGTAAAATTTTAAGTTTTTAACGACAATCACTTTTAGTTGTGAAATTTCATATTTTTAACATCTTTTACTATAAGTTGTAGAATTTTATATTTTCAACAACATATGTTTTTAGTTGTGGAAGCATTTGATACTTTTAACAACTCCATAATAGACTACTTACATATATATTTTGTTTAGAGTTTTTACAAAAAAACCCTTTTTGTTGTCGTGTTTGAAACGTAATAGTAAATGTATTTTGTAGAATTTATTGAAGAGTATGCTTCTGGTTTGATGATCAACTACATGCATTTATATTCTAAACTACCGTGTATTAAATGCCAAGTGGCCATACAGCAGTAATAGCCCGGTAGTAGACTAAACTATAGTCATAACTACAATGAGTGGTCAACTCGATCTTATTTCTTTTTCTTTTATTAATTATCATTATTATATATAGAAAAAATGTACAATAAGTTTGGACGATGTCCTTATCAAAAAATAAGTTTCGAGAATGTCTTAGGAGATCCAAACATTATTAATGTATTAAGGATTAATTGGTTGATTAGTTGCCACAATTAATTAGGACAATAATTAATATATGAATGAACATATATATTTATATATATATATATATGATAATTTTCATTTCAATGTGTACCGATAAATATCAATACGTTATATATATAGACCATTAGATTCAATTACTTTATTCCGATATTCATAATCTATAATCCACATATAATGTACTAATATATTTTATATCAATATATATTAAAAAGAAAATTACTGTATATATACCCATATAGAAAATGTCATCTATAGGATTACCTTGAAACTTGACCGGATCAAGCGCATATATATAAACAAATGATTCGGGTATCTTCTTCTGTAACATAAAGAAAAATCTACTTGAATTTAAGATAAAACAATGCATGTATAGGATTTGAACACTAACACTAATGTGAAAGGTGGAGTTTACACCGCCTAACCAAAAGTGGATTCTCGTACGGCGCCTAATCATTTTGGGTTTTTTGATGCGTAAAACAATTAACTTTTAAGCATCACATCAATTTGTACTGTAAACATTGAAAAGTGAACAAAATTTTCTTCCTTAAATAATATATTACGTGACACGGTTTAATTTGTAGATAAGTAATTGAACATAAAGTCTAGGTTTTTAATTTGATTAATGAGAAAAGAATTAATGTCTTCGATATATATTAAGTCACATCATATTAATTATGATTTAGTAGTTACGTTGCATTAAAACAATTTGTCTTTATATAAATTGCTGCTGCAGACATTTAAAATTCAAATCAATAATATTTAATTGATTTTAATTGTCTGAAAAAAAAATGTTTCTTAATTTATATCTAATCAATTAAATTTAACTATATATACATGTTTTTTTAAAAAAATTAAATATAAATGACTGTATATATATCATCCAATTTGGTTGGTTAAACTCTAATTGAGATATCAATTTTTGACATATGATTTGAATTATTTAAATATTAAACATAACATAATACAAATTGGGATACAAATTGGGTACCATTTACACAAAATAGTATATAAATATTAAACAAACAATTAATATGTTCTCTAGTTCACTAAATTAATTAATTAAAGTTACAATAAACATGCCAAACAAAGCTAAATTACCATATCCTTTTGAAAAATAGAAACTTAATTACCATAATTTTAATTATTTAAGTGAATAATTATCATTTTTATCTAGCTACTAAAACAGCCTTGAGAGAATTCTTCATCACAACAGTGAAAGCATAAGTCTCAGTCGGGTCAGGTGGAGCTCCGGGAACCGGAAACCACTTGAAAGCATGAATCATCTTAGCAAGCAGCAAATTGATATGAAGCATTCCAAGGCTCCATGCCGGGCAGATCCGCCTACCCGCCCCGAACGGCAACATCTTCACTCCCCGTGTCCCCGTTATGTCGACACCAACACCGTCACCGCCCTCCAAGAACCTTTCGGGTCGGAACTCGCCCGGATCCGACCAAAGATCCGGATTCTCAGTCAACCATGCAGTGTAAATTTCCACGTAAGCACCCTTTGGAATTGCATAACCTCCGAGCTCAGTGGCCTCCACGGCGGCGTGCGACAGCAAAAAATGTCCTGGCGGGTGTCGCCGGAAAGTCTCCTTGACAACGGCGTCCAGATATGGCATTTTCTCGACGTCTTCTTCGGTGATCAACGATGAATCTTTATTGCCGACACAACCAACAATTTCTTTGTAGAGTCTCTCTTGTATCTCTTGATTCAACACCAAGTGTAGCAGAGCCCATTCCACGGTGGTGGCGCTGGTGTCGGTGCCAGCGCTGATGACTTCCGAGCACAATGTAACGAACTCCTCCTCACCCAACTGGGTTCTGCTTCCCGCCGGCGGCTGGAGACCGAACAGCGAGTCAATATACGCCGCACCGACCGGACTCACCATTTCTTCATTCGGGTTCTCGCCTCTCTCCACAAAAGCCCTCCGGTTTCTTATCAGTGGGACCAAACACTCCATTTGTCTCCTCCGTAGCAGCTTCGCTTCCTTCATTTGACGGCGAAATAATGGCGTTAGTAACGGTAAGAAATCCGGTAGCTGCGGTGACGTTATCAACATCACTTCTTTAAGTACATTCTCTATGTACTTGAGTCTCTCTTCGGAGATCTTCGCGCCAAAACATAAACATATAAGAACACTGCAAATAGTGAGACGGCAGTTGCTCATCACCTCCACAAAACCCTTATCGGCGGCTTCGTTCTTGATTCTTGTCATGTGGTTCGCCATGGCCCATTTACGTATCCAGCTGCACTGCTTGACCCGAGTAGGGTTTATCAACTCGGTGACGAAGTTTTTCCTTAGGGTTCGCCAGAGTGGACCGTACTCCGCGGAGTTTATGGCGCATTTCCCGACGCTGAAAATAAGTCTTATCGGGGAATCCGGAGGGCGGGAGGCGAATGCAGGTCCCCTCTGGACTAGGGCTTCATGGATGAGCTTCGACTCAGTGACGATCACCATAGTACGTTGACCCATCTGCATGGTGAAGATTGGACCGTACTTTGCACGTAAATCACGTATTATAAAGATGAAATGACGTCGCTGGAGGATGACCTGCATCAAGTTTCCGACCAGCGGCCACCCACGCGGGCCGGGTGGGAGGTTCTTCAACCCTTTGCCAGTGGTGGTGGTATTGGACCGCCAATATCGCCACCAGGTACGAAGAAAGATGAGGGCGGAGAAAAAAATAACGAGGTCTATCATCATCGTGGACTCCATAGTGTAGAGAGAATAGTGCTAGTAGTGAACAGGAGATGCAATGGTGGAGATATTGCTAGCTAGATTGATTTATAGAAGATGTAAGTGGGTGAGTGAATTATGAGTTTGGTCCAACAACTTATCTGTGTATTAAATTTTTTTATCAGAAACATTTAATTTACTGATGTACGGTTATATATATATATATACATATATTGTATATTGTATATTCATGTACATGTACATGTTATATGTTGAGTGTTGACATGTTGTGTATATGATAATATATATTAATCAGTAATTAATTTGTAGGATTTTATTGTCTTTTCCAGAGATTTAGCATGGTTAATTAAAATCGATTGACAAATTCTAACACCGAACAGTCATATTAGGGGAATAGGTCTATCGATTGGACCTATATTATTAAAACCGAACATTAACCATTAATTATCATAAAATATGTGATATCTGATAAGAAAATTAAAAAGACATGGTCGTAAAGGCATAGCTTAACTGGTAGATGAATGAACTTGAAGTTTGAATAAATGTTTCATAAGTCAACAACTCGAATAAAAAATATCTAGTCTAAATAAATGGATATATAGATAACGTACATAAATAAATAAAAGACATGCACTTCATATCTACTAAGCTAGTTAGCTAGGCATGCATGGCATCATAAATTTTGGTGATCATAAATGGAAATATAACACGTAACACACGTTACACACCTTACACATGTACTCTTTTCTTGAATTAGGTGTTCAATATGTTGGTAATACTGTAATACACACATGCAATTACGTGCCTTTGATTATTTAGATTTTGTATTATAGTTTGAAATTTCGCAGACTCGAAATTATACCAATGTACATTTTTTTGGACCATATAATAAATTGACCACACAAGACACATGTCAAGTGCCAATTAATTATTTATCACGGATGTTATTAGATCATATATATATATAGATGTCTCACGTATGGCATGACATTAATTGGATCAATTAGAAGGTCCTTCCGTGAAACTTGATAGGATGTTAATTCAGATTATCGTTGTATAAGTTTGTGTGGATTCGAATTTATAATTTTGTTTAATTTTGGTCAACTCAAAAATGACTTATCACTTTATATTATACCAATTATATTTAAACTTACAACTCGAACCTCTTAATTGTTTTGTGTTGGTGTTGTGCCATAAATGCCACTCTTCTCTTAATTTTGTTTGTTCGAACTGATCAAGACCCGTGTAATTACTTGTGTTTTGTCAAAAATCGAAACCCTAATTTACTAACATTGATTCTTAACCGCAAAACAAAATCTCCCTAATTATGGATATGAATTAACATCAATTAATAAATGGCCAAAAGTTAATTTTTTCTTCTATACGGTGATGTCGCTTTCGTCTATGTTAATCATGTAGTGTTTTATATTCTATTTATACATTTGTGCATTAACATATTACGTCCAAGTTCTTCACTCCTTCTCAAAAGGCCTATATTTCCGAAATATAAACTAACGGTAATTCAGCGTAGAATTGTTATATATTTTAATGTTAAAATATGATTCTAACTAATATTACTATCAATTCGCAAATTAAAAAAAAGAAGTGAACATCTATACCTAGAAATATTCATTTATATTTCATGTATGAAAACCATATACATATGCTTTTTAATGTTACTCTCGTACATGTTCATGAGGTGTAGAATAACTATGTAACAGGTTTCAACTGCATTTGGGTGCTGTATTTAATTGAAAGAGAACAAGCTAGTGAGAGCAGGCAAATTATTTTATTTGAAAAAAATAAAATATACAAATAAAAGAACATCTATTTATAGCTGGATTCACAGGGATCACCGCCAAAATTTAAAGAGCTCATCAAATTATTTTGTTTGGTTAGTTGGAAAGTTGGTATTTTTTTTTTGGGATCATATTCTTCCTATATAAGTGAAGCAATTTGCATTTTAATAATATTTTATATAATTAGAATTTTAGTTTAAAAAAAATGAAAGATAAAGAATATCAAGAAGGTAGAGAGGATCTAAATCGATACGTGATAACTAGTCAATTAATTAAGCAAAAATGAATGTAGACCAATATTCTATTGTATCTTGATTTGATGTTTTATTTGGACTTAATTTTAATTTATGTATGATAATTAATTGTTTAATAATAGATCATAAGATCATTATAATGTAATAATTGTAATAAATTTAAATCATATACAACTTGATGACAACTTTAATTTATGTAAGTATATAGGAGTAGCCACAATAGTAGGTAAAGCTTTAAATAAAATAAAAATAATCGTAAATTTTTTTATATAGATTTTTAAATCGGACAAGGGTTTATTGGGACTTGTCGATATTAGACCCTACATGCACGATTTGAATTGCAACTTCTGTAAACAATTAAATAATTTACACTTAATGTTAATTTAAAAATTTCTAGAATCACATATTATTTCACATATAAAACAATCACGTTAATTTTGTAAGATAATAACTTACCTTGATCCATGGAAAAACATATTTTGACAACAATCGTTTCTCTTCTCCTTAACCTTTATACTTTAAACTTTTATGTGTTATTTCGTATAACAAAACTAATGAGAATTCTGATTTATATTAAGATCGGAGAGAGGACGAGTATTTCTCACATTTAGTTTAAACAACAATTAATTCCCAAAAAAATAATGTTACGTTGAGAAACAATTTCTTTTGACCAATAGGCATGTGCATAATTTGGATAATTAACCCACATTCATTTAAGAGTTAATTTAATAACTTAAGAGTTAATTTAATAACTTATCACATTTATTTAGCATTAGTTACTTTCAACATTTAAATATCAGTTATTAGAACCATATTTCTTACAATCTCCCTCGGGATGGCAAAATTACCCGCGGGGACGGGGCTCGCGGGGACCCGCACTTTTAGGGTGGGGATGGGTTTCAATTTGGTGGGGATGGGGCAGAGATGAGGATGTATAGTCTAACCCGCAATGAATATGGGGCGGGGATGGGTTTTATACTCCCCGCCCCGTCTCGCTCCGCTTAAAATAATACTTAGTTAAACTACGTAGTTTCAAAAAAAAATATCTAAAAAAGGAAATATGTAAATACATTAACCATAACTTTACATCTATTCATTGTTATTTAACATAAAGTGACAAAACAAAATACTATTAAAAAAAAACCCTAACCGCTAACTGCAACTCTAAGTCTCTAATCCTTAAACAACTCGAATCGACATCCCTAAATGTAGTTGATCGTACGAAGAGAGAACTAGAGAAATAAATGCAACTATTAGATGATTAACGTTATGAATTTCGAACATTTTGACCTCATACTTTATGTTTATGTTTGAAAATGATTGAATTTCATGAGATGTTTTTAATAGTTTCTTGAAATTATTTATTACTTTATATTTTTTATCATATTCAGTGGTTATATATTTGTTATTTTAATAAAAAAAATTATAAATGAGGTTAATGGGTGGGGATGGGGAAAGCACTCCCTGCTGTACCACACCCCGCCCCAACCCGCTCCATCTATGGTGGGGTTTTATGAGGGGATGGGTTTTCAAAAAAATAAATAGGGTGGGGTGCGGGGAACGTCACCCCGCCCCAAACCCACCCCATTGCCATCCCTAATTATCTCCCACTTGATTCTTATAACATAAAAATAAAATATTTTATAAAATGACTCATGTGGGATTACTAGAAAAATACATATATATATATATATATATATATATGCGATTGCGTTTTTTGAAAAATTATACATCCAATACATGCCTTACATAATTTGGTTATCGTGGATTTGTCTATAACTACTTATGATGGGTTTGCTATTGTTATCTGTCGTCCGACACTCTCAACTTCGATACCTTCCTCGATTTCAGCTCCCGCACCACTAAAGGTCCAAGAAAAGATTGGGCTTGAAGTCATACTCTAGTTCGATATGATGACTTCAAATTCTGACAAATGCAGAAAATACAAGAGTTTCTACAAACTCTATAGGCCTAAGGATGTCATGGGTTTTTCAGAACCTTAACAAAACCAGATCGATCGACTACAGATCTAACAAAAAAAAAAGAACTACGGCGACAACGCAACAATCTACAAACAACAAAACTTACACAAAATAGAGATATTTAAATAGAGAGTGTTGCTATTGGCACACCCTCTACGAATCTATTCATGCCCCACTTTTTTAATTATATAATATATATTTTTTCCTTTATCAAAATTACTTAAAGAGACATACGATTTAGGAAAGAAATCTTCTACAAAGTAAATCTATTAAAATCTCACATTCTTTTTCCAAAAAAAAAAACCCAGTAATCTGTTTTTTTTTTTAAAAAAAAAATTAACTCTTAAACCCTAAAATCTACTTCTTACGTACATGTAAAATATTATGGAAGAGTTTGAGACCGATATCAAGAATATGAAAAAATTGTATAAGAACGATATCAAACATCTTGAAGAATTGTCTGAGAATGACATAAAACAAGAATAAAAACACAAGACGTTTTTTTTTGTTAATCCCTAAAAACTGTTTTGCTAGTTCCCTACGAACAAAGAAAAGTAAGTTTTTATAGCAATAATCAAGGAAAATGGGAAGAAATCTGATAACCTTGCAAAATATTTGAACCAAATCGCTGGAATTAAACAGGTCTGACGAAGATTTGGTAGCGTTGCTGTTTAGGAAACAAGTGATTTCTAAGTATAAAGAAATGTTGTGAAGAAGTGGAAAAGTTTAGGAGAGTAGTCTTGGTTTTTAAACCAAGACTTTTACCACGACGTTAACCAAGATCGCCACGTGTCATAATCCATGTGGTCATTAGTTAACCAAGGTAACCGCTGGGGTAACTAGGGTTGATTTGAAATTTCAACTTTTTCGATAAGTGCACTTAAAACGAAAATCGTGCCAAAAACGATGAGCCACACCAGCCCTAGTAGTTTAGCAGTTTCTGTCCCATCAGTTGAGCTTCTCAAGGCTCGAGAAGCAATCGTCACCTTTTCAAAGATAAGGTTCTTGTCAATCATTCTATTCGACATGTTGTCGAACTTACGATCGACTCGACTGAAATTACACTCTCTAAATCAGAAACATCTTCTTTAGAGAGTGGGGGACAAACTGACAGGACCCGCCCCGACTCCTATCTTGAATACGAGGGAACTCTGTGAAAATCTTATCTTTTATCTGAAATCTGAGTCTTCTGAAAAGCATAACAGAAAATGATATAATTTTCAAGGTGGCTTCTAACAAAATCTTTAACAATCTCATTAGCTTTTCAAACTTTCCCACCTTATAATTTAAAAGTGCAATTTAAATCTGTGGGTTATGGCCCATCATAAAATATACTATATCTAAAATCAAATATCTATTTTCTTTGCGTTGGACTCATCATGTTGAATATTTATATATTTAAAATTATATATGAAAAATATTGATATCTGAAAAAATATGCACATTTGCATGCTTTAATTAAAATAGTGCAACTATCATTTCTATTATCACATGTGGCCCATCTCACGATACTAAAGAGTCTGCACGAACCTAGTGATCACCTAAGAAAAACAGTTTAAAATAAAAGAATGAGCGCTAACGCACAGTGAGTGGAAATAAACTTTGAAACTAAAACTTTTCTTTTTCTTATAAGCTTTACTAAAACTACTATCTCTAAATAAATCTGAAAACATAAGTATCTTCTTTACTTACGAAAAACAAAACCTCTTTCTGAACGACATTCTATACTTAATAAACTTAATCTGAAACTATTATCTGTAGAACACTCTTCTCTGCTTCTTTCTGAATTCTGCATCTCTTGAGCTAAACTTGTTCTGTAGAAAACATTTCTATATCTCATTCTAAATTCTGAATCTCTTCCTGAATCTCTTCCTGAATCTATATTCCATTATAAATGACGTATCTCTTCTTGAATTTGGAACTGTTCTCTAACATAAGTTGAGAATTAATTAAAAATCTTTTCTTTAAAACACATTTGTCTGTAAATACTATATAATATAGTAAAAACATTTTCTGATTTTATAAAATATAAAATATCTGATAATCTGAAATCTTTACTATACTGGTAATATATAATTTCTGAAAACTCTATACCAAACTAGTACCCAGGGGAAATTTTCTCACATACGTGGCAAAGCATCTCAATGCGCACGCAGAGCAGGAGAAAAACATCTCACATACACGATGATATCAATCAAATGTGCAGAGTTCTCACATACACGTGCAGAGCAGCTCCAAATGCCAATAATCTGAATATAATCTGCTGGGAAGGGTACATATCTGATATCTTAAAATCTGATCAATCTTTAAAAACTCTTTTAGCTTTCTGAACATATATATATATATATATATATATATATATAATCTTTAGAAACACTTTTATGAAAACATGAATAAATCAATCTTCTTTTTCTTTTCTTTTCTCAAAATTCTCATAAAACACTTGAATCTGGAAATCTGAAAAACTTTCTGAAAATCTGGATATTTATCTGGAAATATGTCTGAATATACGTGAACTATTCATCTTTCTAAATCTTACTTCTATAACTAATCTATTTCTGGATTCCGAAAATCTACACATTTCTTAAAATATCTCAAATAATCTGAAATTATATTTTCTAAATACATGAATAAACCATTTATTTCTAATAATTAAAGCTAACATACAATTCTAAAATAATTAACTTAATTATAAATAAATAAAACTATCAACTCACAGAACTCCTGTGCTCAAATCTGCTTTTGGGATTGAATTCTGACTGGATTCTTCTATTTCAGGATCCACCCTAAAATTACATAAACTCAATTTAGGAATTTCTGGAAAAAAATCTACTAATCTATCTGTATCTCAATTACTACACCAAATAATCACTTATCTGTATATCTCATTGCACCAAGTATACCGAACTGTATTTCTCCACCCTTTAATTCTTTTTCTTTTCTTTCCCATTTTCTTCTTCTTCTCTCTCTCTCGGCTACAACTATCTTCCTTAGTTAATTTTTTCTTTTATTTCTCTTCCTACTTTCTTCCTTTGTTTATCTCTCAAAACATCTCTCTCTCTCTCTCTCTCTCTCTCTCTCCCTCTCTCTCTGAATTTTGATCTCTTATCTCTCCCTCTCAATCTCTCGGTTCTATCTCTTTCACTCGCCGAACTCCTCCTCCTTTCTTTTCTTCCTTTCTTTCTCTGGTTTCTGATTTGTTGTTATCATGAAATCTGCTTCTCTCTCCTCCTTTCAATTTCTATTTCTATATTAATTCACGCCTTCTCCGAACTCTCTATCTATCTCCTTTCTTTTTCTTTATTATCCCACCTCTTGCTTTGCCACTACACACACATGCACTTGGCACAGCTTGCCACCTCTCATCATCATGCACCGCTTCATCATATATATATATATATACATATATATTTATTTATAATAAAAACTTTACACTTATCTGATAAACAAATTACTCTCTCTCAATCTTGGGCTTGGACTAATTAAACTAAACTTGGATTTGGGCTTGCACGGGCTTGGGCTTGGGTCAAATCTTTTGAGCTTGGATTATATATATATATAGGCTGAATCAACTTTGGATTTGGATCTTGGATATAATTCTGGAACTGGACCTTACACAAACTGTGGTAGCCAAAAGTGGTTTGTAGGCCCAACGTTTAAGCCCATTGAAAATTTTGGCTCATGCCTGGGCTAGGCCCAACTAATCTGGGTTGACCCGAATAGCTCTATCAGAAATTATCATTTGATTTAGTCACTCATTTACTTCCACTCCACCACTGAAACAAACAAGAAGTTTGTTCGTTTGAATGAGTAAACCAACCATATGATCCCATCAAATTCAGACGAGATCTCAGGGATACTCATCAACTAACGTTCAACGTAATCTTCTAGGAAAGGCCTATAAATAAACCTTTTTGGTCACAGAGAGGGATTTTGATTTTCTCTCCTTCTTGATAACGCTATTGCTAGCCGAAATTCTCAACCAACGTTCAATGTAATCTTCTAGGAAAGGCCTATAAATAAACCTTTCTGGTCACAGAGAGGGATTCTGATTTTCTCTCCTTCTTGATAACGCTATTGCTAGCCGAAATTTTGCCAATATTGTAACTCTGGCCACCGGAATCCAGCCATTTTTCCTAATTCGGTCAGTATAAACTATTAACCCTCAGCCCAAGCGTACCTAAGGCCATATTCACCGTCACCATCTTTTCTTTTTCTTTTTCTTTTTCTGGTGTTGTTTTCATCTTTTTTACAGGTTTTTTTTGGAGAAGACGACCTATCTGATTCGACTAGTCCAACCAGACTGCTTGGGCCTAATCCGAACTCGACCCAATCCATTAATTGTAGAACGACCTTCTACATTGAGTGTTGACCCTATTATTTACCTGTATTTTTTTAATGATTTTTTAATATATAAAAAAATATTTTTAATAAAAAAACGAAAAAGACAAATAATTTAGGTTAATTGGAAGAAAAATATAATGCAAAATAGTCGTATTTTTTTTAAATATTAATAATTCGCGATTTTAGAGATAGGAGACAACTTGAACCCACAACCTCATGATATAGGTGTGAGGTCCATACCAATGGACCAACATCATTGGTATTTTTTGTTTGAGTTATTTATTAATTGTATTTTTTATTAATTTTTAATACATTACTGTTTATTGAATATAATTATTATCTATTTCTAAATTATGGTCAATTATTATTTATGATGACCCACTTTTAAATATAAAAATTTACAAATTACAATTATAAATTTTCGGTGGCCAAATATTTATTCAAATTGTTCTATAATTTTGGGTTATAATGCCAACAAAATAAACTTATATTACATTTTAAATATCTTTAGTTAATCTATCAAACATGTTTTTACCGTGTTTATTTCCAGAATAAAGTTTTCAAGATATACTACTAGATGTGTTTTAAGATTTTGGAAGTGAAATAAAAAACATTTTTCATTTTTATTTTTATTTTTGAAAAACAACAAATGAAAATCGATACTAGACACAACATTAATATATCTGTTTCCCAAGTATTTTTGGCTTTTTTTTTTGTTTTTGAAACAAAAGATTTGACCGCTCTGAAATGATAAAAATACGCCCATCATTTAATATTGAAAACAAGTAACACTATGATTAGGCCTTTAAAAAAAATGATTGGACCTTTTTATTAAAAAAGAGTGACAATATTTGCACCCCTCTAAAACCGTATGTACATCCCTAAATTTATATATTTTTACAATTACAGCATTACCCTTAAAATAAATTATTAATATTTTAATTCAAACATATAATAATAATAATAATAATAATAATAATAATAATAATAATAATAATAATAAATTACCGGAAGTATTAAAAAAATAAAACTATTTTATTTTTTCCAATTTTTAACTAAAAAAGTCAAATTAAATACAAAAACTCAAATCATAAATGTCAATGATCTTCTTAAAAAAATGAAGGAGGCAATGGGAGGAGTGCGGCTCTTACCAAATTCAAAAAGTACCATTGTCTAAAATTTCTAGATTTTTTTTTTTTTTTGCATAGAAACATTGCCAAAATACTGGACACCATTTGTTCTCTCCCAAGCTCATCGAGGTTCCTTTCGGAATTACCGAAATAAAGCGTGTTTGGTGACCGGTGTGTGATAAAAGCACCATTAATGACCATTAATCTTTCAAAGAAACAATATAAAAAAGATGACGATGATGATGAACCAAATGGGGATAGAGAAATGGGGCCTGAAACCTTGATCCAATGAGGGTATGAAATTGATCCACATAAAGGATCTAGGAAATATCAATATATATTAATTATTTATTTTATAATTGTTTTATTGATAATACTTTTTAAAAATTTAAAGAAAGGGCATATTCGGTAATATGAGGAGTGTATTTACAAAATTTCAACTTTTAAATTTTTATAATAGGGTATACATACAAAAGGGGTGCACATACATTTTTTTTTGGGTGCAAATATCGTTACTCTTACAAAAATAACATTTGGACCCAACATAATCAGTTTTTCATTAAAATAAAAATTAAGCCTTTTGATGTTGGGCTCGGTGCGGGTGCAGCTGGTGCACCAGCCCAGGTCCGACATTGAGCTTACCATGGGCTTGCATCTATATTTACAATGTTAATCTTGCTGAAGTAATGCTTGTATGTTTTGTTGTTAAGAAGAGTTAGATAGAGAAGAAAATGTATTTTAGGTTTTATAGTTGTTGAATTTATTTGTTGATAGGTGATGCTAGTGTCTTTGATTCTGCAGATTTGATGAGTGTGGGATATATATCTCCATCGACAATAAAAGCACTAACAAATGCATGTTATTTACTGCTTTTGACTTGCTAAGGATTGAATGATTTGTTTCCATTGCTGTTTTCAAACTGCAAGTTATTTGATTGACAAGCCAGAATTAACTTTATATATAGGAGTTGTTTTCAATGTTAAAATTACCTAACATTTGGGTCGAATTGAGCCATCTAGCTTTTATCCATGGAAGTACTGTTATATTATGTTAATGCATATCTAGTACTGTAAAAAATTTTAACTTCCGTAAGCGAGACGGATAATAATGGGAAAACAAAGATGAAATTAAGTATATGAATATTTTTTTTTATATGCACAGGAAAGCTGCATTTCATAATATGTTGTTGGGTGCATTGCGGCTCTCTTGACGGATTCTGTTAATGAAGCCAGAGAGAGAACTGAGTTGCTTGGAAGAGTTGTAAGTGATTTTTTAATATAAATAATGTCGTGTCTGTTTTTGTTTTGTTTTAAAAAAAATCAATGTTGTGGATGGTGGGTGACACAGTATTGAAAATTTGAGTTTTGAATTCTATAACGTATGTAGGTGTGAATTCAAACATGTTTTTTTAGTTTACTTTTACCGATATTATTGTGTTTTGTTTTGTTTTTGTTTGCTATGTGTTTCTAAATCGGGAGCTTTAACAACTACATCTAATAAAATCGTTCAGAGATTCGTTGAAATATTTAAATTGATTATTTTGTTTTAATGATCTGTAATTTTTGCTGTACAGTTTTTTTTTTTCATTTCCGTGAAGATGTTCTTGTCTAATTTGAGATTGATTATTTAATTGTTTGTAATGTTTATATTTTCATGTTTATTTTTCAATAATTGGTAGTTCTAACTTACTTAAAATTTCCTTTATGGGATTAAAAAAGTTCAGATTTTGTGTTTATAACTGTGTTTAAATATCGATTTTTCGATTGTATTGATCAGTTGCTCATATATTATTATGTTTGCTTTTATTTATTTATTTATTTATAATATTTGTTATTTACTAACAAATTGTTCTTGGATTGCTTCTAATGAAATTCATATGCTTTGGCACAGCTTATTATGAGAGCGATACAGAGGCCCTTGTCGTCTATGAACCGAAAGTAAATTCTTTCTTTAATGGGGTATGGCGTTGTTTTGTTAGTTTAAGCTTTGGATCTCATTTATGTGGCTATTATGATATTATCGGATGAAAACTCCCCTTCTTATGAGTTATGATATTTTGGTATCTAGATGATAATTTTAACCTGAGCCCCATTTTATTAATAATGTAACGTTCTTCCACATATATATATATATATATATATATATATATATATATATATATATATATTTACCTAATACAAAATCAATCATTTATAATAGCTAATTAAATCCATCTATATATGTATGCATTTTTATTTTTATTAGGTATTCACCGGAAGTCTGGAACAAATTAAATCTTTCTTTACTATTTTATTATGCAATGTCCATCTTATTTTAAGGTGGTTCTTATGGTTTATTATGTTACTTGTAATTTTCGATGAAAGATCATGCAATAAGATGAAAGATCATTTTCTCACGAATTCTTTGATAATGTATATTGAAATGAAATTTGTAAAGAAATTTAAATAAATTTGATTATAGAATATTTTTAAGATACGAAATATAATCAAATTTACATTTTGATACATAAGGAGATGAATCCAGAAACGGAACCTAGCCTCAAAACGTCTTTGAGCATGGAGTACCGTGAGTAGACCGTTTTAATTTATAATTAAGTTATTTGTTTTAGAATTATATGGTAGAGTTAGTTATATAGAATTGATGTAAAACAAACGATTTATTCACTTGTTAAGCTAATAAAATTTCAGATTATTAGATATAATTTAAGATATTTTAGCAAGAAGCCTGATATTAAAAATCATGATTAAATTTATTGAGCAAGATTTTACTCTCATAATCAAGCAATATTTATTCTCACAATACCGCGAAGATAACTCTCGACACGTGTTTATAAAATACAATAATGCTAGATAACCAAAAAATTTAGTCCAAATTTCAACCAAAATGATGTGGCAAGTAGTTTTTTTATTAACCACATCGATGACAACTCACTTGCCACATCATTTAGGTTGAAATTTGGATTAATTATTTGGATTGTATATCATTACTCTATAAAAATGTCTCGTAGGACTCCAACCCTCCACCACTAACGTGGAAATGAAAATTCCTAATCTATAGTTAGATTTTTGTTTTTTTGTACTTCAAGACTCGATCAATTCCTTTTTCCGATAGTATAATTGTTAGTATATTTGGGTATGGGTTGGAGACCCATTATACAACCAAGCGGGCTAGGCCAAGCCACCTAGCCCAACACATGAGCCATGAACCAAATGCATATAAAACTGCATGGGCAGTTTTATGAGTGGTTATATACATTGTAGAGGGTCGTTCTATAGTTAGTGGATTGAGTCGAGTTCAAATTAGGCCCAAGCAGCCTGGTTGGACTGGTCGAATAGAACAAGTTGTCTTCTTAAAAAATATCTGCAAAAAAGATGAAAATAACAGAAAGAAAAAGAAAAAGCTGTTGGTGGTGATTTTGGCCTTATGTGCGCTTGGGCTGAGCGTTGGTAGTAAAGTGTGACTGAAATAGGACTAAAAACCGAATTCCAGTGACCAGAGCAACAATTTGGACAGAGTTTCGGCACGCTATAGCTTTAGATCAATTGAATGAAATCAGAATCCCTCTCAATGGGTGAGAGATTCCATTTATAGGCGTGAAGGAGGTTTGAACGTGGGTTTGTTGGAATAGATCCCTGAAATCTTGGTCAGATTTCGTGGGATAATCCTCGACCAGTTCAAATTATTGATCAAGTCAGTTGTTAAATAGAGATAAGAAAGTGACTGAGTCAAACAGCGACTCTGGTTCGGCTCTTTGGTTCGACCTGAACTCTTTGGGCATGGATCAAGTCTGGCCTGAAATTATCGATGGACTTTCGCATTGGGCCTATGGGCCATTTTTGGTTACCATAGTTTGTCCCCCACTCTCTAAAGAAGTCTCTAATTTAGAGAGTGTAATCTCAGTCGATTTGACTGTATATTCGACAACGTGTGGAATAGAATGATCGACAAAATCCTTAGCTTTGACAAGGTGTCGACTGCTTCGCGAATCTTGAGAAGCTCAACCGATGGAATTGACACGGTTCAATACCTAGGTCTGACATGGTACAATGTTTTGGCACGATTTCAAGTTTTAGGCATACTTATCGAAAAAATTTAAATTTCAAATTAATTCTCAATCAGTTACCTTGATTAGCGGATTCCCATAGCAGTTATGACACGTGGCGACCTGGGTTAAAACGTGAGTTTATATAAACCAAAATCTCCTCCAAAGAAACTCTTACTTCACTGATTCGTATTCTTTCAAAAACGAAATTTGTTTTTCTCTTCCAGAAAGCTGCGAACTTCAACAGAGGCATTTTCTCAGTTAAATCATAAGATTCAAACTTTAAGGTAAGCAAAAGTTTTTTTTTCATGTTGATCTCATTTGTATAAGACTTGATTTTTTCTGCACATAGGAAATTAGCGAAGTAATACCCAGAAATTTCATTTCATGCTTCTGTGTTTTTCATCGTGCATGATGTGAAATTTATTTTGGCAATGGTTTTGATCCATTTTGGTCTTGTCTTGTGAGATTTATTTTGTTTATAAATTGTTGCGTTGTCTTCGTATACTTTTGATCGAGATCTGTAGTCAATCGACCTACTTTGGTTAAGATTCTGATAGATCCACGAAAACCCTAGATCTATAGAGTGTATAGAAACCCTAAGTTTTGATCTTTAGATCTTAGGTTGTGATTTTAGATTTTGGTTTGAGCTTGACTCTTGCATTTTTTGCATTTGTCAGCTTTTGGAGACATGTCAAACAAGTCCACGACCTCATAGCCAAACATTTCCTAGACAACTAGTGGTTCAGGAGGCGAAGTCGAGAGGTGTATCGAGGCTGAATCCTTAGGCGTCGATCGACGGATAACATTAGTACATCCAATAGAAATAGTTATAGACAAGACCAAAGTGCTAGAGACAGGAGTCGTGCGTGCTGTTGCGGGGAGAGTTGAACACCCATAATATATAGAGGTCGAGGAACCGTCGTCTTCCGGCAGACTATTAGGTATTCTGGCTGGTGACAACCCAGGAAGCTTGCTTTCTGGTGACGACATGAATAATATAATGACGATATATGGGATCCCAGACCATGTCGTTCTACGTGTTGCTAAAGAGCACGAGCGAGCCGACTGGGATATCCCTGGATGGATATCCCAGTCGGCTCGCTTATATGAGTACAACTTCTGTCAGGGGTTCAGATTTCCTGTCCCCTCTATGGCTCGACGAATTTTGGTTTATTACTATATCGCCCCTGGCCAGTTGATGTCAAACAGTTGGAGAATACTTATAAGTTTATCCGTTCTTCGGGAGAAATACAATTTGAAATTTGGGTTGGGCTCACTCCTGCACAACTACTACTTGAACCAGCATGTGCACGAGAATGGTCGATCCTCGTTGATATTGAGGTCTAATGCGACACAACTTATAACGAACCTCACAACGAACGACTGGAGATGGAAAGACACGTTCTTTTTTACAAAGAGTCCACTTATTGATGACCCATTTGGGAACGAGAAGTTCGTCTACCCAAGGGTCTGGAACCGATATGGTGAGTGTCTATATTTTAGTGTCGTTTAGATTTGTTTTAGTTTTCCTAAGTTTTGACAAATCCTTGTCCTTGTAGAGTTAGCAAATGGAGACAATAAACCTCAATGCAGCGATGCTGTCGGTCGTACCCAAAAAGTATTAGCGATTCCCGCTGAAGAGTTGGGATGGCCAATGGGGAAATGAGGGAGGATGTAGGTTCCCCCATCCCTATCCCCCCATTTCCCCATTTGGGGAAAATGGGGATGTGCTAGTTTTAGGGGAGCTCCCCCCATCCATATCCAAATTTCCCCATTTTCCTCGTTCCCCCATTTCCCCATTCCCCTATTTTCCCTGTATCAGTAAAAATTATATATTAAAAAAACACAAAAATGCACAATCCATTAAATTCAAATACAAAATCACATCCCATACAATATTAAAAAAAAACGTTTTAGGAAATACGATTTAGGGTTAGGTTTCAAGTTATAAAGATGTATATATAGTTAGTAAAATAGAAATAATAAAAATATTGAAAATATAAAAATAAATATATATTAATATATTATATATAATATTATAATATATGAGGGAAATAGGGAAATGGGGATGGGGGCACCTACCCCCATCCCTATCCCCATTTCCAAAAATATGTGAGGGAAATTGGGAAATGAGGATGGGGAAGGGTCCCCCCCATCCCCATCCCTATTTTAATTTGGGGATAAAAATCATCCCCATCCCTCCCTAATTTCCCCATTTTCCCCCTAAATGGGGATGAGGGAGCGGGGATTTGGGGCCTCGGGGGAAAATGACCATCGCTACTGAAGAGAGAAGTTGGAAAGTGTTAAGGGCCGACGCCGAGTTCGTTGGAGATAGTCGGATCTAAAAGATCGGACGACGCTGAGTTTGTTGGAGCCATCGGTTTCATCAGATTCACGACTGATCGTCACATATCTGACGATGAAGGTTCGACAACGGTTCGAGTTTGGCTTTGTTTCTCTCTCTACACAGCTCAAAACTGAAAACGCACACTTCGGTTACAACGATTGGCACTCGACAAATGTTTTTCTAGTGGTTTTGTCGGTCAATTCACCAATCGGCGCCATCAATGGAGGTTTTTGAATAAAAAAAGAAAAGAAAAGGACTGATAAGAGAAAATAATAGAAGAGTAGGGGTATTTTTGTTCAAATTTCATCTTTGGTACTGTTTAAACTAGAGTTATTAAAGTGGTGCTAATTGCGTAAATGAATCCCCAAAAAAGTGCTATATAATTTTTTAACCCCTAGATCCTTTATTTTAAGTTCAATGAAATTTAACAATCAAAAAAATTTAAGATTTTTTCAAGTACTACAGCTATTTATATACATACATTCCATTTTGTAATTGCATATATTTCTAGAAAGATTGAGTGATCAATTCTTTTCCAAGATTCACTTTGCTAGCTTATTACTAAGATTTCTGAATATACAGACAACTAATCAGGGTCATTGTTACTCTTTTTCTCTTGCATCAATTTTATTTTGTTAGTGTGGCTTTTCTTAATTATTCACTCCAAACTTGTTTTCAATTGAACTCGTTAAATTCGCACGATGTTATCATCTAATTTTTAAAGAACTTAATTTGTGTTATTTGGGGTCAATTGAACTCGTTAAATTCGCATATGTTATTATCTTATTTTAAAAAACTTTATGTTATTTTAGTGACCAATTATACTAATTTTTTTTGAAGTATTACACCTATTACAATACAAGACTATCGGGACCTGCTAATATCATATAATAAATGTGCGGTATGGATAACTATTCCCACAAATTGGGGAAAAACTCCATACATATACTTGTAAAATGTGCTTTTAAAATAGAGTTTTATTGAAAACTAACCCTTTTGGGAGGCTCAAGTTAACAACTAGCTCTTTTTGAAAAACTTGCAAAACTAACTCTTTTAAGACGGTTTTACCCTTAAAATTTTTTAAAATTACAAAACATTACACAACACTGAACTCCCTACAATTGATTCTATCAAACTCTGAAATCCCTAAATTATATTTTGTCAAACAAACAAAATCCCTAACCTCTCTCAAAACACCCAACCTCTCTCAAATCTGAAGAAGGAGAACGATAGAAGGGAAGGAGAATGACAGAACCACTGCGACGCGACGGAACCACGGCGACCGAGACGAGATGAAGCATGGCGACAGAACCACGGCAACGATGTGTTGGGGTTTATGCCCTAAAGATGTATTTTGTAAATGGATTTATGAAATAAATAAAAAGAAAAGTTCAATTCATTCTTGTTGTGTTATTTATTTTATAACTTGTGTATATATTAACATCCTAGATTGCCGGATATAATCTCGAACTGTGTATATGAGTGTCATATACAGATGGATACAGTAAGAGACGTGCAATCTAAAGAGTCTATAGATAACAAATAAAGCTGGGTACTTTTTTTGTGGTTAATCTATAGCTGCGGTCCATTCCGTAATGTACGGTGATTCTATCCTGAATCATTTATATGAGATATGAGAATGAAGACACCTTGTATGATGTGATCATATAGGACTGGGCCATGATCTATATGAATCTCTCACCAAGATCCGTTTACAGATGAGATTCATATATATCAACTAATGATGTCTTTATGTGGGTGATCTTAATCTTGAGTGTCTTATCGACTCATTCAGGTTAGATCGTGGTCTTTGATATACCACGGGTGAGGTCAGATGCAATTCCTGATCAATATACTCCGTATGTTGGGATTGCGGTTTGGCTTGTGGCTAGGAAGGTATGTACACAATAGTGGAATCCACTCCTTCTTGTGAGAAGTAGATGGTAGTTCCCTTAAGGGTTGATTCGGGGCTTGGAAAATATAAGCGCTCTCCTAATTCCATGAGGAAATAGGATTTATTGTTCATTAGAGAATCAATGATACTTAAAGGATATATGTAATTAGAGGGGTATAACGGACATTATGACCCAGCTCTAATTATGAACTACTGTGGAGGATCACACCATGTGTAATAGCTATATCGATGGACACCGAGTTGTATCGGTATGTGTAAAAACATCTGCAGTTGAGAGAGTGCAGCTTCGGGTTTTTAGTGGAATAACACCGGAGTTAATAATCAAAGAATATTAATTAAAGAGTTTAATTAATAATTCCGAGGATTATTGGAACTCAAAATACTGTAGTTCCATTAGGTCCCCTTGCTAGCCCGATCGATTTAGGTAACAAGGGTCACGGTTAATTAATTGGATTGTCCAATTAATTGTGTTACGAAAGTGACACGTATTTATTCGGAAAATAATTGAATAATGAGATTATTTAATTAATGAATAATGGTGATTAAATAACTTAAATAATAAGATTATTTAATTTTGTTATTAATCACTAAATGGAGGATGTTAGTTGATATTTGATTTTAAATAGAATAAGATAATATGATTATTTTATTTTATTAAATTAAATATTTAAAATGTTTAAATTCAAAATAAATATTTAATTATCTTTTAAAATCTAAAGAGATATCAATTAAAGAGTTTTAGTTATAATAATATATATATGATATATATTGATAACAAAAATATAGCACACAAAGGATATACACAAGTGTTTGTATATGATACAAACTCATATTGTGTGTAACACAAAAAGGAGAAACAAGAGAGATAGTGTGCGTGTGATTTTTTTTAAAAGAGAAACAAGTGATTGTGTGCGTGAATCAATCAAAGAAAAAAAAAACAAATAGTACGGGTACTATTGAAACAAAGAAAAATAAATTTAATATATATTTTTTTAAACAACTAGAATTGTTCTAGTTTGTGTATTTTCTTGGAAGAAAAAGTTTCTTCTTCGTTTCTCTACATCCTCCTAAGTTCCTGAGTACATGACGTGCCCACACACGGTTACCAGTTCCAGGAATAGCTAGGAAGATCAGTGGTACAGATCAGGAGCATATTGTAAAGTGAAGGAGCCTCTAAACGTTGGTAAGGTTCTAATTTTTTTTTTAATATATTGATTACAATTTCCTGTGTTTACATATTGTATGTATTAGTTCTGGAAAAAGAATTGCGATCCTAAGTTCACTGGTCCCAGATCGTTTATGATCTGTATAAAAATTTTAAAACCTATTTCCGCTGCGTTACCGGTGAACGGGGTTCCAACACGATGAAGCATGACTAAGCGACGAACGACGACAACGACGAATCGGGGAGACGAAGCACGGTGACGAGATGAACGACTGCAGCGACGAAGCAGGGCGACGCTACGAAGCACGACGATGACAGTTGAGAAGCAACAGAAGGGCTCGACTGAAGCCAGACCGCACGACAACGATGACTTTAAGATAATCAAGGTGATTATTCCTTCCATTTGAGTTTTTTATTTTGTTTTGGTACAATAGAAGGAAACACCTAGTTGAGATTGCTAAGAAATTGAAGATTTTGAGTTTTGTTGTTGTTGTTGTGGTTGTTTTGTGCTCTGTCTATGTTGAGATTGTTTGTTACTACTTCTATTTACATTTTTGATATTTTGCTTACCAATATAAAATGCAACTTCAGACCAACCAAACAATATACATTGCAGATAAACAATGAGTTTAGTGGGGATTGTCAAAATTCAGTGATATTAACTCATTCGATTTAAATCAAATTGCTCGGTATTTTTTGACACTACCAAACTAATTCTGATTGAAATAGTATGATTATTTATACAAGTTTCTTATCAAACATGAGCTACAATATAAAATGTTTTGATCTTCAATTATGATAACAATATCAGAGTAATCAAAATTGAAAGTTCTTGTGCTATTGTAGTGTGGTTTGCTTATGCTGTTGTGCTCGGTTTGCTTGTGTTGTTGTGGTGTGGTTTGTTTATGGGAATCATTACCCAGGTTCTATAGATAAAAATTGAGGTTCTAAAATGTGTTATATAAAATGCTGCCTGTTAGAAATTGAGGTTCCTTTTTTATTTTTTATTTTTTTTGTTATTAATGTCCACCCACTTGTTGTTCTCTATTGTTTTTCATTTTTGTATGCAGATGTTATTGTTGTTGTTGTTGTAATGCAATCTGATTGTTATTGTTTTGTGTGGTGTTTGGTGATGACAATGTTTGGGTCTTGACTATGTTGTGTAGTTTGGAATGTCAATTGCAATGTGAATGCCTAACCATGTTTGGAATTCCTAACTATGTTTGGAATTCCTAACTCTGTTAGGATTTCCAAACTCGGTTAGGGATTCCTAACTGAGTTTGGGATTCCAAACTTACCTAACTGCGATTGGAATGCTCAACTCCAATAGGGTTTATTTGTTCAGGAATACTTCAGTTATAACATGTGTGTTGATTTGAAATTTATTTAATGGTTTTATATTATATTTCAAGATAATAGAATGAGAGAAGAGATTGATTTGTTAGTAAAAGTTTCAGAACATTTCCCGGCGAAGATAAATAGCACTTCGTCAACTGTTGCTATAAAGCAAATTAAGGAAAAGTTGACGGAGGCTCAATTGGCTTTATTCCGCACCACATGCTTCGGGAAACTTTTAGAGATGCATAAGTTGAAGTTTTCCGGGTAGCTGGTACATCATTTACTCCTTAGACAAATACAGTCTCGTAATAAATCTGAGATGTGGTTTGATGTAGGTAGGAAGACATTCCAGTTTTCTATTCAAGAATTTTGTCTTATCACGGGTTTAGCGTGTGGCCCTGACCCACTGGTGCTGGGTAAGGAAAAAGGGGATGGTAGTGGTAGTTTTTCGTCGTCCATGTTGAATGGTGAAGTGCATTACAATAACAAAACTTTGGAGGCAATATTCAAAGCTGCATCTTCAGATAACGATGAAGACATGGTGAAGCTAGCTTTACTTTATTTTTTGGAGACGGTTTTGTTTGGCAAGGATTAGAAAGTCCATATTAGTGCCCTTCATGTTAAACTGTTGGAAAATTTAGAAACATTCAACAAGTACCCGTGAGGCCGAAAGTGTTATGAGACAACACTGAATAGTCTTCAGAGGGATTTGAGAAAAATGTCTCAAGAGTATCATACAACCTTGAAGAAGTTGGTATCAAACAAGAAAAGGAAGCGTTAGGACAAGAAGGAAAATGATGGTATCAGACAATATGCGTTGCATGGGTTTCCTTATGCATTTCAGGTTATTGCATCTAAGCTTTAAACTATGCAATTATTTGATTTGTAATGTACTTTTATCGATTTATTCACAGATTTCTTTTTTAACTATTATATTTGGGCGTGTGAGGCAATTCCTGCCTGGTTAACATTACACAACACAGTCAAACAACACAGTCAAACAACACTTGATCTGTTCTTCGTACACATTCCATGACTCATAAACGCCCGGTCTGTAACTTTTGAATACTACATAAACAACGTCACGTGCTATCCAGGTACCTACAAATAAGCATGTTACATGAATAGATAAAAAAGATAGAACATTAAAATAAGTAGTCAACATTATTCATTTAACAAAATTAAATAGCAACACTCAACAATATAGTTAATCACTCGACAAAATGAAACATGTATGTTGGTGGTAGAACAACATGACTTTGTACATCATCCGGGACATCCCACTCCTGCATAGGCCCAACGGGGTAAATGGAACTAGCATATGTTGAAGCCAATGTTTCCTTATGATAATAATAGGAGCACTACTCATAACATGAGGAACGAAGAAGGTTACATGCAGCAAGTGCATGTCTACAAGGGAGTTGGTCAAACTGAAATTTCCGGTAAGTACAAGTCTTCTCAATTAAGTTAACAAATCCATTTAAGTATCCACCAACCACATGATGTTCGTATTGATTGATAGGATGCACACGGTAACAACGTGATTTATCACTCCTACGACGTAGCTTTTTTTCAGCCCATTTTGTCATTGGAGTACTTATTTTTCCAGCAGCTTCACGCCTTTACCAAAACCACTTCTGAAGTAAACCACATATATGTTCAACTAATTTTGTGATCGGCAGCTCTCGTGCATCCTTCAAAATGCCATTCAAACACTCTGCAATGTTCGTTGTCATTATACAATATCATCTTCCGTCAAAGTGACTTCTAGCCCACTTTGTAGGATCGACCTCCATCAAATATTGTGCAACCCTAGCATATGTACCCTTTATTTGAGCCATAATCTGATTAAACTCAACCACCCGACAAGCTTTTGAACACTTATAAAATATATCATGGACTTCAACACCTCTGAATTTTGCCTTCATGTTTTGACCAAGGTGATATATACATATACCATGCATTGTATTAGGGAACACACGTGCTGCTGCCTTTGCAATGCATGTGTTTCGGTTCGAGATAAATACAAGATCATTCATTTCACCAATCAATCCATGTAACTTGGTAAAAAACTAATGTCATGACTGGTCGTTCTTTGAATCACTAATTCCAAAGGCCAATGCGTAGACTTGGTTATTCCCATCCAAACTTGTTGCAATAAACAAGGTGCCATGATGCTTGCATTTCAAGAAAGTTCCATCAGCAGCTACCACTGGACGAATACAAGATTTAAACCCTTCAATGGAAGGTCCTAATGCCATGAAAATAATACTTGAAACGATTTACAGCGTCAGTGTCAATGAATGTGACTATCCCTGGATTTCTCATTTCAAGCATGTGACAATATAAAGGAAGAATGGTAAATGATCTGGTGACCCCTAGCTAAACCCAAGGCGACCTCTCTAGCCCTCCATGCTTTGTTATAACTAAAAGTCATTCCACACTGTGTTTTCATATCTTCAATTATGTCGTTCGGTCTGTAAGACTGAGAAGTTCCCTCAAACTTTGATTTAATACAATGTCCAATCAATTTGCTACTTGCTTATCGATGATCAAAGTGGAGGGAGTCAAGAGAGCATGTGTGATCGGGCATGTATTTTCGAACACGAAATGATTCACAATCCTTAAGCTTTGTTGAACGAACACGCCATTTGCAAACTTCGACACTGCATGTCAAAACCAACAAAGTTTTGGTGGACCTCTTACTTTGAACTGAAAATGTTTAGCAATTGCCAACAAACTAATCTTTATATGTAACTCTCTCTTACTAGGAAATAAATCACCAACCCCAACTTCTTTAACATTGTTGACTACATTGAAGGTGTGTTGTGGTGGAGGGATGTGAAAATAAGAGGAAAAGAATGAGAATAATATGTATATAATGGGTAGTTAAAGTAGAAAGGAAAAAGTGAGTAAGTAAGGGTAAACTAGTACTTAAGCATGAAAAAAGAGTTAGTTTTGTAAGTTTTTCAAAAATAGGTAAGTTGTTAATTTGAGCCTTCCAAAAGGGTTAGTTTTCAATAAAATCCTTTAAAATATACGTTATTACTTATTATCTAATCTTTAGAAATATGTACTCGACTATTAGTCATAAAAAAGGGTAACAAATGAATGATAAGTAAAGTTGCAATTCACCAGTCCAACAAGTAAACTATTCCAATACGATTTCTAAAATTGATTTTTCTTCATGTAAGAGATCAATAAAGAGATCCCATGTAGTCTCATGGTTGTTCTCGTTAAGGCTGAGCATTTAATAGATCTGTTAACTTTTGGATAAAACCGATAAAAAACCGAATATGTTTGAGTTTTGAAAAAGTGAAGTGATCTAATAAAATTTCATAGGTGAACCGAATTTAACCCATTCGAATTATATCGGTTCGGTTTGGTTCATTTGATTTTTGGGCCTATTAAATCAAATTATTGGGCTTTAATTATTATAATTTTCAATCACACTTTTTATTTTTATTTTTATTTTATTTATGTGTTAATCATTTTGGACCATTTTAATCTTTTTGGACCAGATTTCACCAAACAAAAATATGGGTTGTAACAATGTATTGGTTTTAACAAAGACAGTCCACACATTCCTCATTCCTCATAAAATTAGTGCATCAGCTGTTTTTAAGTTCATTAACGATATTTGTACTCCTTAAAAACCGTATGTACACCCCAAATTAGTATGTTTTTAAAAACCAATAATACCCTCTAGTAAAATTACTAAGAGGACTTATTGTTGGTTAGTACACCCACCAATAATTATTAATTAGTTTCCTATTTTAATCTTTTGTAATCTTTTCTCCTATTAATGATTTGATATTAACATATATTATAAAAAATATTTCCATTTTAATAAACTCTAGATTCTCTTTTAAATATATTTTCAATCTCTTTTAAGGAAATACAAATTGATTGTTAAGTATGGAAAATGAATCAAAATCATGAGACAAATTTGGTTATGAAAAAGTAAAGTTTTAAATTAATTTTTATTAGAAGAACAAAATCATTATGTATATAGATAGACTTTTAAATTAACTATATTATCTATGATTTTTTATTTCTTTCAAACACACTTTAGACTTTTTATTATTATCAATATTATATGTTTTTTATTGTCAAAAAAAATTAGATGCTCTTCAATTTCATCGAATACCTATCTTTTTTTTGTGTGAAAAATATCATTTAATACATATCTACTTCCACATCACTTGGGACATGACACAAATCTTGCATCCCTACAACTCTCTAAAACAGAAAGTGGTTCCCTAATAATAAAAAAAAAATCTTAAAATGGATTTTTAATGAAAAATGGAGTTAGATTTTGAAAAAACCAAGAAGAGAAAAAAAGTAGGGAAGAAAAAAGATAGTAAAAGAATTAAAGGTAACAACAAAATTTGAAATAATAATAATTAAAGTTGATTAAATAATATAATAATAGTCATATGTGATTTGTACTTACAAAAATACAATATAGTATAATTAAAGAAATGATATTTTTGGTATTAAGTGGGTTTTATTTACAAATTTGAGATTTTTTTTAAAAATTTTGATTGTTGTAATTACGAAAGAGGTGTATATACAATTTTTGAGGGGTGCCAATATCGTCACTTTAAGGCTGGGCCTAGGGTCTGGCTCATTTGGCATGCCTCTGGTACCGTGTTATGTCAGGCACGAGACATCATGTTACCGTGCCAGGCACAACATGCTACAAGGAACATGCCGTGCGGGACCGAGATACCCGGCACGCCAAGAAAATGGAAAGACTTTTGGCAAAGAATTGCTTCTTCTCGCCGTGAGTCTTTTCTTTTTAGTTTAATTTTTCATTTTTTTTAGGGATAATTTTTCATATTTCACTTTTCGAATTTTGTTGCAACTTTGAAAGCTGCATTTCTAATTTTTTTTCTTCTAATTAATACAAATAAATCTAATACAATGAAATGGTCGGATTTAATAATTACAAGATGTACAGTTGTAGCGAACTAAGTTGAATTCATATATTTATAATTTGTAATGTGTGGAAATATTGATTTTTAAGGATTCCGGTGGATTTGAGGCCTTAGTAACAGGAAAGACGTCGGAGATGCAGCGGATTGAGTAGGTCGATGGAATTTTATAGTTTTTGCTTCTAAAGCGAGGCTTTTATTTGTTCTTATAGCATTCCAGGTTTCAGTTTCTTGAAGGTTGATGGAATTTTGAGTGGATTATCTGCTTCTACATATATATTTGAGTGAGTCACTTAAAATGATCAACTATAACTTGTATGCTGTGAATATTGGCCTGATGATTTTGAATCCATTGTAAGCTTACCATGGGGCTTGCATCTATATTTACAATGTTGATTACTGAATTGACGGGCCGTTAATCTTGTTGAAATCTTGTTGAAGTAATGATTATATGTTTTGTTGTTCAGAAGAGTTAGATAGAGAAGAAAATGTTTTCATTAAAGCTATGTTTGTGATTGCTTTGCTTGAGTTATAATCTGCTTATAGCTTAATTTAAGAAATAATCAATTTTTTTTTTAAAATAGGTTGGTGTTTGGTAAACCAAATTTTAAAATTGCTTAACTTTTGAAATGATGAAAAATGTATTGAACAAAATGACTAAAATAGACATCAATAAATATTGTAAATATGGATCATATAAAAAGAAACAAATAACATAACAAGTTTTAACAGAAAAAAAAAGATTATGATTGAGTCAACTCAGTTCATAACTGAACACAACAAAAAAACTTGACCGAGTCAACTCAAGCTCCGATGCCGAGTCAACTCAACCTCTTTTTCACCAACACATTCAACAATCAGCCTCTGCAAACTCTGGGGACAACTTTCCAATTCCTCTTCTGTCAAGAATTTGAAATCGTGAGATTCCGTCGCTGATTCTTCGCGAGATTCCGTCGCAGATTCTTTGCGTCATGGAGGAGGCTTTCAGCCATTTTTGATTCCTCTCTCACTGATATCCTTTCCGTCGCCGATTCGTTGCACCGAGATCTTTATCAGCCTTTGCGACGGATTCATAATGGAATCGGTAGCACTTAAGGAGGCGAAATCGGGCGGGTTGAAAGTGGATTTCAGGTTTGCCCGTATAGTGAGAGGATAAACGGGCTGATTGGCGGTGGAGCTGGCGACGGGGAAGAGAGTGTTGAATTATCACACGACGGCGATAGTGTTGCCTCAGGTGTATTTTATGGCGCCGACGATGATTCCGGCGAGTAGTTCGACTTGGTCGTCGTCGGAGAAAGCTGGTCCTACTCCGTCCTCGACGTCCGACGGTGGTCACCATGGCAGTGGCCATCATCCCTGGTTTTTTTTTTGTTGAAAATATGACTTTTATTTTTTAGTTTTAAATTTTATTAAATGTAGGGGTAATATTGTCATTTATTAAAATAGTGAGGATATTTTAGATATTTCTGAAATAAAAAAATCAGCTTCTGCTCTCAAAAGCAACCCCCACCTAGCTTCTCAAAAGCTGATTAATTGATGAGCAAATTGTAAAATAAGTTGCTTTTAGGAAGTTTACCAAACACATATTTGCTCAAAACTTGAGAAATAATCACTTATTTCTTAAGAAAAAGCAATCTCAAACATATCCTAAATGTTAAAATAGATTATGTTATAATCACTTTTAAAAGTTAACCTCGTCTACTTCTTAAAATCATGTCAAAACTTATTAGATTATCCATTCAATAATGCTACTTTGTCTAAATTTGATATATAAATCTAGTACCTAAAATAATGTGGTATCATTATAATCCATTCATTTAAATCGTATTAGATTTGCATGATTTAAATGAATGGATTATAGTGATGCCACATCATTTAGACATCAGATTTGGATGGCATTACTCTTATTGATTAATCACTTTTAGAAGTTTTACCAAACATTATTTTATGTAAAAATTATAAAATAAACTGATTTGAACTTTTTAAAAACAATATCAAAACCGACAATAAATCCTGTTTTTAAGGGCAGAGAAAATAAATAATGAAACCAAATTTTGTTTTTAAGGTGAGAGAAAAAAATATATAATGAAATTAAATATTGTCAATAAATTTTGTGGTTGCCACATGTAAAAGGATCTTGACAAAATGAGCATAATTGAGATGGGTAGGGGTAGAGGTGCCTACGGTTTGGTTAAACCGTGTGTATAAAACCGAAACCGAAACTGAAACCGAAACCGCCGGTTACGAAACCGGTTGGAAACCGGTTTCGAGCCGGTTCGGTTACGGTTAGGGATGTCCTAAAACCGCCCAAAACCGGCGGTTTGGGGCGGTTTTTATAATAAAAAAAAATCAACCAATATAAACGTGCCACGTGGACAAAAAGACAAAAAAAAACAACAAAACCGAAACTGAAACCGTCCAAAACTGAAACCGAAACCGCCCAAAACCGAAACACAAACTGCCCAAAACCGGCGGTTTGGGACGGTTTGGGCGGTTTATATATTTAAAAAAAAATCTAACTAATAGAAAAGTGACACGTGGCCACAAAATTGAAAAAAAATATAAACCGAAACCGAAACCGAACCGAAACCGAAAACCAAACCGGTTTTCTCGGTTCGGTTACGGTTTGGGTGGCCACGGAACCGAAACCGGCGGTTTCGAAACCAAAACCGCCCCGAAACCGAACCGTGGCCACCATTAGGTAGGGGGATCCTATTATATATATATATATATATATATATATATTAAGTACTACGATATGTTTGGTGGGATTTGCCGAGATCAAATAATACACGTACAAAACATATATCTACTCTCACAAACCAGAGAGAAAACTCCTTACATGTGCTTTTAAAATACGTATGGTGAGGCTTGAACCTCTTGAGGCTTGAACCTCTTGCAACTGATATGAACACAATGATTCTATATTACATAGGGGAGCTGGTAGTAGTTAACCTGCTTCGGTGCCTTGGTTGGAATAAGAGATTTGACAAAAACACAACAATGTTTCATACTTTCATGGTGTTTCCATGGAATCGGAAAAGTCAAGCCACTGTGATGACCAATTTCTGATGGAAGATGACGACTTTAATGCTCATGCAGAAAATCGAGAACAAATGGAAGAATTTTCTTCAATTCAAATTCAAATTCAAATTGGAGATCAAACTAATTAAATAAGCTCATGCAAGCTCGACTAGAGCTGATCAGACCCAAACAAGCTCAAGTACTAGAGCTGATCAAGCCCAGGTAGTTGCTGGCCTGGAGCAATCAGGTGCAACAGAGCCTTAGCTAGAGGATCACATCCTTACATCTTCAAGACATCAAGCAGAAATGAGACCTCATGAGTTCAAAACAAACTCAAGCAGAAATAACTATCGATTGATCGATGACATGGTATTAGCATTGGTTTACCGCAATTCTAGGATAGTCCGTTAGTGAAGGAATCTTGATTCCCCACATATGAAGTTCAAATAGATGAGATGGATCTCGCGTTGAAAGGATAAATAGCTAGAAAAAGTTACATGAACTTTATGGAAGTTCAAATGGGGTTGGCTGCTAAGCAGTGATTCAAAAAATCACTGCATCATGCAGTGATGAATGGTACTCTATATGATCCATTGGATCATATTAAACTTTGATCCAACGGATATCCTTTAATAAAATAAAATAAAAAAAACTTAAAAACTTAAAAACAAATTCAACCGGTTACAAGTTATTATCAGACATTATATATCTCTTTCCTCTGTTGACTTCCATTTTTCTTCATTTCAGAGTTTTAGTTCTCACCGATTTGTCTCTCTATGGCTTCCACATTTGCTCCGACTGTTGCCGCCGGCTGATCGCCACCTCCGCCGTTGCCAACGCCACCACCATCACTTCCATTCTTCTTGGTTCTGAGCTCTAGTTCTGAAGTTTTTCTTCTCAAAAACAACATAAAAATCGAAATTTGATAATCAGTATGGCCTGATTCGATCGTGCGATCACGGTGTTCTCTCTTGACGGCCACCTCTTCCAGGTCGAGTATGCCTTGAAGCCGTCTGCAAAGGAAACGCCGTCGTCGGCATCCGCGGCTCCGACATCGTTGTCCTCGGTGTCTAGAAGAAGTCCACTGCCAAGCTCCAAGACTCCAGGTACTAGATACATTTTTGTATATATAGGCTTTACTGTGAGATTTCGAAACTGAGACTAGTGAGTTGAGTTATAAAGTTTAGGTTTTTACATTTTTTTAAAATCAAAGTGTATTACTGTTTTGTGAGTTTGCTTTGTGAATTGATTTTGTTGAAGAGTATGAATTTGAACATAATGTGTAGTTGTGGATGGATAAATATGTGCTATGTGAAGTGAATTGTTTTTCAAATGCAAATAATTGGTTGGATGAATGTTCAAGTCACAAATTTATGTTAAAAATTTTAACTTGATGTTGATATATCTTGACCCTTGTTTTGTTTAAGATGTTTAGAAATCTAATTTTCGATACTTAAGTCATTGTAAGTTTTCGCCCAACATTTCGGCTGTTTGTCCCAATTACTTGATTCAAATCGCTCTTTGGAACTCTGAGAATTCGCAGGTCTATTTGGATTGGCTGATGAGTGCCATCCCTACCATTTGGCAAAAATATTCATCATGAAGTAAAATGTCGTTTGCTTTCAATGCATGTTTTTGATTTTGTTGAATAGGATGACTTTGGGCATAATGTGTAGTTGTCGATGGATATATATGTGTTGTGTGAACTGAATCGTTTTTCGAATACGTATAATTGGTTGGCTGGATATTCAAAGTCACAAATCTATTATAAAATTTTTAACTTGATATTGATATAGCTCGACCCTTGTTTTCTTCTTTAAGTTGTTTCCCTGTTTAGAAATCTAATTTTCGATACTTATATGTAAGTTTTGGCACAACATTTCGACTTTTTGTCTCAATTTCCTGATTCAAATCGCTCTTTGGAAGTCTGACCATTCACAGGTCTATTTGGATTGGCTTATGGTTGCCGTCTATACCATTTGTCAAAAATATTCAATGCATGTGTATATATATTAAAAATTGGGTTGCACCCTTAGCGAACTTATGTTTTGTGGCTTCTTCTTACAGAATGGTTAGGAAGATTGTGTCATTGGATAATCATGTTGCATTGGCTTGTGCTGGGTTAAAAGCAGTAGATGCACGTGTCTTGATCAACAGAGCGCATATTGAATGTCAGAGCCATAGGCTTACAGTTGAGGATCATGTGACTGTTGAATATATAACGCGTTACATTGCTGGTTTGCAACAGAAGTATACACAGTAATGGTGTGAGACCATCTGGTTTTTCAACCTTGATTGTTGGTTTCGACCCATACACAGGTACCCCTCGAGAACATTTTTAGCATGGAAAGCCAATGCCATAGGGAGAAACTCGAACTCAATCTGAGAGTTCCTAGAGAAAAACTATAACGAAACTTCTGGCCATGAAACTGTAGCAATCCGTGCTCTACTTGAAGTAAGTTATTCATTCTCATAATTGCTTTTGTCTCATGTTTGACTGCTTAATTTTAGTATGCAACTATTCTTGGTTAATGTCTCCACTTCCAATCGGTCGACATGAGATTCTCTTCAAGTAGGGATTTGCACACCTATATATCTTTTTGCCTTTATACTTTGAGTGTACTTTGTTTTACTTTTAGTATAATGTAATGAAATATGTTGACAGTTGACCTGAGAGACATTGGAATTGGAAGGACAGTTTCACGTTGTCACACATCAGATAAGCAAAGTATTTGAAGAGTTTTAATATATATATATATAACTTAAAATTGTTATGTGTAATTGTTTCTTATGAATTTTTATTCTTTTATTTGTATGAATAAGAGGCATGGAATTTTCAACATTAAAGATTTTAGGGATAAAACTGAGTTGATATGGTGTGGGTTACAACTTGTAGTTAGGTTGTTTCGGTGAAGAATTATATCCTGCATATGCTTTGTAGACGGTTTCAAAGCATGCATGGTCGATTTGTACATGTCTAGTCACTGGTCTTGAATTTTCACGTGCTTTGATGCTTTGTCTATCATGATTGAGATTTGAGGGAGGGACACTGGCTGTTAGGTCTAGGGCAGGAATCTCTAGGTTCATTCTATTCAATTTATAACAGTGTTTAACACATTTTTATAATTGGCATTTCCTTTTTTATTCAATGAAGCTCAAATAATGTTAATTAAAGTTCCTTTAACTTATATCTTAAATGAGTGGTGCTGTTGGCACACCCCCTGCTAATCTATTCATGCCCTTTTTTTTTTAATTATATAATATTCTTTTTTTTCCTTTATCAAAATTACTTAAAGAGACATACAATTTAGGAAAGAAATTTTCTACAAAATAAATTTTCTACAAATTAAATCTATTAAAATCTCATATTCCTTTTAAAAAAAAAACCCAGTAATCTATTTCTTCAAAAAAAAAAATTAACTCTTAAACCCTAAAATATACTTCTTACATACATCTAAAATATTATGAAAGAGTTTGAGAACGATATCAAGAATATGGAAGAATTATCTAAGAACGATATGAAACGTCTTGAAGAATTGTCTGAGAATGACATAAATCAAGAATTGTCTGACAATGATAGTAAACATCTGAAAACAATTCATTCTCTGGAAATAAGTTTGAAGTTTATTTTTTTTTCTTTAGAATGATATCGAGTTGTCGTTGTGTTGAAGTACTATATTATTTTTTATTTTTTCGTTTCCACCATGAAATAAGAAGAAAAAAAAATAAAAAAAAGAAATAAGAAGAAAAAAATTAAATCAATCAATGGAGGTGAGAGAGATGTATACAGATACAGAGATAAGAGATAGAGAAATCATATATGGTATGTATTAAGTTTGAAAAATAAGTAAAATGGGTAGTTTTGGAAATAAACCAAAAAATTTAATAAAAACATTTAATTTCATTTAATTAAATCAAAATTTTAAAAAGTAGGGCATGAATAGATTAGTAGGGGGTGTGCCAATAGTACCACTCATCTTAAATACTATAATTGATTTTTATCTATCTTAATTAGGATAGGAATGACATTTTTTTGGGCTGGGTCCCAGCAAAGAGTATCCATTCCCGTACTCAGCCTCTAAAATATTTATTCATGCATGATACATGCGTGTGGTTCATATAATCATATAAGATTTTTTTAATTTATTTTTTTCTTTCCCAAGTATATATGGATTTGGATAAAATATCTAGTCGGTGATATTTGATTATATACCTTGTTTTCAAGCCACATTATGGTCTACATTGGACTTTATGAAAATCAAATCAAGTTCAAAAAACTTAATACTATGCAAAACATCGCCAAATTCAAAATATAATTTTGGGGAATGATGTGGATCGGCCAGATTATGACAGTCATACAATAAGCCTATTCATGATATACTTTGACTGGATCCATTATGATAAGATCATTGAATTATATAATTTGTGTTTCTATTTCGTATACAAAGCATTATTATCTTGTTTGAATTTTTAATACTTGTTGTCATAGTATATTTGAATGATTTTTAGGTACATTGAGTCTAGAGATGGCTGTATTCCCCATGGGACCGGGGCCTCGCGGGGCCCCGCCCCGATTGGGGCGGGTATATGGGATAATATTCGGGGACGGGGACGGGGATGGGGGCAAAGTCTTGTCCCTGAAAGTGAAGCGGGGCAGGGATGGGGGAAGCACTCCCCGCCCCGACTCCGCCCCGATATATATATATATATATATATTAATATTATATATATATTTATAATATTTAGATTTTTTAAATTATTTAATATTAATTGTTTAAATATAAATAATTTTTTTATTTAACTAAAAAAATTATTCATTTCCCGACTATGTTTACGTATGTTTAGATTCTAAATATTAGAAGTTGGTTGTTTTATGGAATCTTTAACGGGGAATGGGGCGGGTATGGGGAGGGCACCTTTAACGGGGAATCCCCGACCCCCGCCCCGCTTCTCTTAATGCGGGGATAGGGACGGGGATGGGGACGGTTTTGAGGGGCAGGGATGGGGATGGAAAAGCATTCCTCGACCCCGACCCGCCCCGTTGCCATCTCTAATTGAGTCTCTAGGTATCCAAAAAGATGATGCTTGATATAGACTGAAATCTGAATGACAACATGTTTTACTTTCGAGTGAAAAGCTGATTAGTTCATTCTCAGTTATTGCACAATTAGACTAGTGGTTACATTGTGATGATATGAGCAGAAACTGGACATCTTATTATGGACTTATTCGTGCTGTTTATACAATTATGTTGTTGAGAATGGAGGTAAGAATATAGAAGTTGCTGTGATGACCAAGGACGATGGGCTGAAACAACTCGAAGAAGCAGAGATTGATGCCATTTTTACTGAGATCGAAGCGGAGAAAGCAGCAGCAAAGGCTGCAAAGAAGGGCCCACCAAAAGAAATCTAGTTTGATTGAGTTTAAAAACTTTATTTTATGTGCTTGCCATGCTAGTTATTAATTTGTTAGAATGTTAGACAGTGTTTTCACCTTCTGAACTGAAAAACAAAAACAGTATACCACCAAATTCAAAGGCTTACATGTGAGCATGATTATGAAATTGAATTCGAATGCTTAACTTTCATTTCGAAATGCATGAGTTTTGATCAGTCATTTGTGTGCAGCTTGTTTTCATTTCTTGCATATTTGATGATATCCCACCTAATATCAAGAACCAGGTGCATTTCTCATGGGGCCTTAAGTCTAGGGATGACAATGGATCGGATCAGAGCTACCTTATATCTGAAACCTGATTTGTACAACTCCGATCAGGTTTTCATTTTCCGTTCCAAACCTGACCCAAAATTACCCGTTACCCACGGCTTTGTTACCTAGGTCGGATGTTTTATGTTCAATTTTTGTGATTTTTTTTAAATATTACAACACTAAACTGAGAGGGTTTTTTTTTTATCATTTTTACAAGTAATATTAGTTTTTCATATAAATGGATTTAATTCAATTAAATTTTTTACATGTTAGAAATTTAATGGTCCACTTCAATAAAAACAATTAGTAGTCGTATTATATATATGTTTTTTTTTAAGATAGATGTATTAAATGTTTAATTCATTTAAGAAAATGAAAAGAGTTTTTAATGATATATATATATATATATATATATGTGTGAATATCTAAGCATTAATATGAAACATTTTTTTTCACAAAAGATTAAAATAAGAAACTAATTAATAATTATTAGTGGGTGTGCTTAAAAATTATTTAGTCTTCTTGGTAATTTACTCAAAGGTATTATTGGATTTTCAAAAATATTGTATATACAGTTTTTAAGGGGTGCAAATATTGCCACTCTTTTAATAATCACAATTAAAGTTTAATTTATATTTGGACTCAAATCAACTTTCCAAAAATGGTGTCCCAATTTGGTTGGTTTGACACAAATTGGGACACCATTTTTGGACAGGTGATTTGACTCCTTTATATTTCTATCAAAATACATAAGTTTACATACATAATGAATTCATGTATGGAAACTTAGGAAATGTGTCGTGAAAATGATTAAAAGTCAAATTTTCAAAATTAGTAAAATTGCTACCAAAGCCGAAAATGGTTACAAGTCATAATTTTAAAAATTTAAAAATGGTTACCAAAAACGTAAAAATGGTTATCGGAGCCGTGAAGATCAAAGCCGTGAAAATGGTTACAAGTTAAAATTTCAAAAATTGTAAATGGTTACCAATGCCGTAAACATGGTTACCGGTGCCGTGAAGGTGGTTACCAAAGTGGTGAAAATTGTTACAAGTTAAAATTATAAAAAAATTAAATATGGTTACCAATAGTGTAAAAATGGTTACTGGAGCCGTAAAGGTGGTTACCATATCCGTGAAAATGGTTACAAGTCAAAATTTAAAAAATTTAAAAATGGTTATCAAAACCGTAAACATGGTTACCGGAGCTGTGAATGTGGTTACCAAAGCTGTGAAAATGGTTACAAGTCAAAATTTTAAAAATTTTAAAATGGTTACGAAAGCCGTAAAAGTAATTACCGAAGCCGTGAAGGTGGTTACCAAAGCCGTGAAAATGGTTACAAGTCAAAATTTCAAAAATTGTAAATGGTTACCAATGCCGTAAACATGGTTACCGGAGTCGTAAAGGTGATTACCAAATCCGTGAAAATGGTTACAAGTCAAAATTTTAAAAATTTAAAAATTGTTACCAAAACCGTAAACATGGTTACCGGAGCCGTGAAAGTGGTTACCAAATCCGTGAAAATGGTTACAAGTCAAAATTTCAAAATTTTAAATATGGTTACCAATGCCGTAAAAATGGTTACCGGGGCCGTGAAGATGGTTACCAAAGCCGTGAATATGGTTACAAGTGAAAATTATAAAAAATTAAATATGGTTAACAATAGTGTAAAAATGGTTACTGGAGCCGTAAAGGTGGTTACCATATCCGTGAAAATGGTTACAAGTCAAAATTTAAAAAATTTAAAAATGGTTATCAAAACCGTAAACATGGTTACCGGAGCTGTGAATGTGGTTACCAAAGCTGTGAAAATGGTTACAAGTCAAAATTTTAAAAATTTAAAAATGGTTACGAAAGCCGTAAAAGTAATTACCGAAGCCGTGAAGGTGGTTACCAAAGCCGTGAAAATGGTTACAAGTCAAAATTTCAAAAATTGTAAATGGTTACCAATGCCGTAAACATGGTTACCGGAGTCGTAAAGGTGATTACCAAATCCGTGAAAATGGTTACAAGTCAAAATTTTAAAAATTTAAAAATTGTTACCAAAACCGTAAACATGGTTACCGGAGCCGTGAAAGTGGTTACCAAATCCGTGAAAATGGTTACAAGTCAAAATTTCAAAATTTTAAATATGGTTACCAATGCCGTAAAAATGGTTACCGGGGCCGTGAAGATGGTTACCAAAGCCGTGAATATGGTTACAAGTGAAAATTATAAAAAATTAAATATGGTTAACAATAGTGTAAAAATGGTTACTGGAGCCATAAAGGTGGTTACCATATCCGTGAAAATGGTTACAAGTCAAAATTTTAAAAATTTAAAAATGGTTACCAAAACCGTAAACATGGTTACCGGAGCTGTGAATGTGGTTACCAAAGCCGTGAAAATGGTTACAAGTCAAAATTTTAAAAATTTAAAAATGGTTACAAAAGCAGTAAAAGTAATTACCGAAGCCGTGAAGGTGGTTACCAAAGCCGTGAAAATGGTTACAAGTCAAAATTTCAAAAATTGTAAATGGTTATCAATGCCGTAAACATGGTTACCGGAGTCGTAAAGGTGATTACCAAATCCGTGAAAATGGTTACAAGTCAAAATTTTAAAAATTTAAAAATGGTTACCAAAACCGTAAACATGGTTACCGGAGCCGTGAAAGTGATTACCAAATCCGTGAAAATGGTTACAAGTCAAAATTTCAAAATTTTAAATATGGTTACCAATGCCGTAAAAATGGTTACCGGGGCCGTGAAGGTGGTTACCAAAGCCGTGAAAATGGTTACAAGTCAAAATTTCAAAAATTGTAAATGGTTACCAATGCCGTAAAAATTGTTACCGAAGTCGTGAAGATGGTTACATAAGCAGTGAAAATGGTTACAAGTCAAAATTTCAAAAATGTAAAAAATGGTTACCAAACCCGTAAATATGGTTACCGGAGCCGTGAAGGTGGTTACCAAAACCGTTAAAATAGTTACAAGTCAAAATTTTATAAAAAAAAATGGTTACTAAAGCCGTGAAAATGGTTACCGGAGCCGTGAAGGTGGTTACAAAATCCGTGAAAATGGTTACAAGTCATAATTTCAAATTTTCAAAAATGGTTACCAAAGTCGTAAACATAGTTACGGGAGCCGTGAATGTGGTTACTAAAGTCGTGAAAATGGTTACAAGTCAAAATTTCAAAAATTATAAATGGTTACCAAAGCCATAAACATGGTTACCGGAGTCGTGAAGGTGGTTATCAAAACCGTGAAAATGGTTACAAGTCAAAATTTCAAAATTTTAAATATGGTTACCAATGCCGTAAAAATGGTTACCGGAACCGTGAAAGTGGTTACCATATCCGTGAAAATGGTTACAAGTCAAAATATCAGAAATTGTATAATGGTTACCAATGCTGTAAAAATTGTTACCGAAGCCGTGAAGATGGTTACATAAGCAGTGAAAATGGTTACAAGTCAAAATTTCAAAAATGTAAAAATGGTTACCAAACCCGTAAATATGGTTACCGGAGCCGTGAAAGTGGTTACCAAAACCGTTAAAATAGTTACAAGTCAAAATTTTATAAAAAAAATGGTTACTAAAGCCGTGAAAATGGTTACCGGAGCCGTGAAGGCGGTTGCCATAGGCGTGAAAATTGTTACAAGTCAAAATTTCAAAAATTGAAAATGGTTACCAAAGCAGTAAAAATGGTTACCGGATCTGTGATGGTGGTTACTAAAACCGTGAAAATGGTTACATGTCAAAATTTCAAAATTATTTTAAAAAATATAATTATTTAATTTATCTTAATTAAATAGAATTTTAAAAAATTTTAATTTAATTTTTTATTGTTGAACTAATTTTTTTATCTTTGATTTTTAATTTATATATTTTATAATGTTATATTAACAATTTGGAATAGTTTTTTTTTTTGAAAAATATAATAATAAAATTGGGTAACAACCGGTTGGAAACCGGCTAGGCTCATTTTATTTACACTATTCACCATTGTATCATGCAATGATTTTTGATATCACTGCACAACAGCCACTGCACAACAGCTACTCCCAGTTCAAATAGATGAGATGGATCTCATGTTATGACATCCATAATATATTAGTCCAAAAAGTTATATTAGTATTTTAGACTATAAGGCTATCCACCTCTCTATATATATATATATATATATATATATATATATATAATTTCTCATTGACATATTAAAAATATGAAAGTATAGAAATTTATCAATTTCTACTCACAATTAAAATAAATAAAATTAAAAATAATGAAGAATTTATGATGTCCAATATACAAGTACAAAACAAATTAGTATATACGATATACGACTATTAAACAAGTTTGGATAAATCACACGCAGGTGAATTTATGATGCCAATTACTAAATTCATCAAGAACAAGGGAAGACACCCGATTTTTTTTATTCTTGTTGCTGATTTAAAAAATTCGACACATTCAAGGGTAAATTCTCACTAAAATTGCAAGAAAAATGAGCCCTCAAAAGTCAAAAGAGACTTCATAATCGGGTCCTTAAGGGAGGTTCTGAAGTTCGGTTCCTCTCGGAGCAGCTCGTAACACATGAAAAAGTAAGAGATAGACCTAGCATGTTACTAGGTTACAAGTCTTCGGATTTCGGATTTTGGATTTCGGATTTCGGATTTCGGATTGGATTCAGGTTCAAGCATGTTACTATTTGGACCAGGCCAAACTGGATAAACAGTGTCAAGCCAATTGGCAAGCCCAGCCCTGAGTCTGTTCGGACCGGATTGGGCCCAAGCCTGTTGAGGGCCAAACTCATTTGAGAGAGGGAGAAGCATGTGGTTCTTGGTTTTGTCAATTTTTCATTTCGTATACATAGAGTGTGCAGCTGAGACAAGTATGTGGTTCACAAATAGTTTAGCAACAGTTGAGTCCTAACAAATACTTTGCTCTATTAATCCAGAATGCAAGGGCTGACAATACTTTGCTTCTTAAATGGCAAAGGAATATTTACACAGTACAACAATTCTTTGCTTTGGATTTTCCTTTCCTTGTCTTGTCATGGAGGATCAGCATCAACTACTTGATTTGTTCCATAAATATTAACTTCTCATATAGGATTAACTAAATATCTCTTCGATCTTCAAGAAAACTAATTTCAACAAGGCCATCCAATTTATGGTACATTTTAATTTTAAGTATATATCATTATTGTATTTAGCAATAAAATTTAGACTTAAATCATTGATTGTATTTATTTAGCAATTTTCAGCAGCAAATCTAAATGTTTATAATATTTTCTGTCTTTCAGAATCTTCAAAAAAAAAAAAAAAAATTCATCATTCTGGCCAGCACAAGACATTTCAGGTACATAATTATGTTATTAATAGCGGTTTAATCTGATGTACTTAGTCCTTTTCTGTTTTCATTTCTTGTATCATGTTTTTTTTAATATGGTATTTTTATATTTTAGGAAAATTGAGAAAAATAAAGTCAACTAACTTCAAGGTGATTTTGGCTGATTTTAAAAACCAAAGAGTTTAATTTGGGAATTCATTAAAAGTCAGGGTATTTGATTGCGATTCTCCCTAAATTTAAAGGAACATTTTAATTTTGAATTGTTTTACTTGGAGATCACTTTTAGGGAAATTACCAAAAGTGTTTATCTTTTGCTTAATACAAATAATTTGCTTTTTTTTTTCTTTTTTTTTTTTAATTTGCCCCAACTTTTTATGAAGTATCAAATTAGTCCATGAAGTCAAACTTTCGTGAGTCAACTTAACTATTAAAATAAAGGGTAACTTAGTTTAATCCTATTAAAATAAAAAATAAATCAATATTTATATAAATATGTTGAAATATAGAATAATGATTAAAAATTACAGTAAATTCATAATAAATATAATATATTAATTTAAGTAATAAGAACTAAATTAAATTAATAAAAAACTAACCAAATTAAATTAATTTCAAAACATTGGCAAAAGAAAAATCAAGTGACCGAAGGTGGCCGAAGGTGACTCCAAGAGTCACCGGATGTCCTCCACTGTGTAGAAATTGGCCAACGATCTCCCCTATAGCGATTATTTTCACTGGGGAAGATCTAGTCTTTGAAGTTGCCTTCTATTTTTTTAATCATGTTTTAAATTATTAGTTTATTTTTAATTAGTAATATACGGTTGTTAAAATCAATAGACATTGACATTCTATTATTATTATTATTATATTCATCGAAAACGAAAAAGTTACAAATTACGTTGAATTAAATGCCTTGCTCGAATATAATTTATTAAGATTGTCTATTTATTGTATTTGGGATGGTATCAGCCTGATTTTCTTGGGTGCTGGCTGTGTTGTAAATTTGAATCTTCTATGCGATGGTAATTTTGGATGCATTTGCTAATTTTAAAGATCTTACAATTTCTAGTACTACTGTTTTGTAAATTAAACACTCTATCAATGTGAAATAAAAATGAATATTAAAAAAAATGAAATAAAAATGGCATTGATCAAATTGAGTGAATGGCATTGATCAAATTGAGTGAAATTTTACAATAAGCAAAATGGGTCACTGTCTGAAGCAAATTATGAAATTGCACAGCCAAAAGATATTTACATTATACACATGAAAGATGGTATTTGCTAACAATGAATCTTTCTTCTATTATTATACAAGATTGTTTTGGACCTTACAAAGATTAAACCGGGTCAAGTTAACAGAATTGACATAAAGGGGTGTTAGTGTAGAATAAGAAACAAATGTCTTTCGTAATTTCTCCAAATCTAAATATAGACCAATGAGACTTGATTTCCCACGAAAGGCACAAATCTCTCCGCTCTTGGTTTTTACTTTCCGACATTACTTGAATCCATAACCTCTCTTATGTGCAGGTATGACAGGCCCTTACCACTAACAATTCCACATACTACTGGTGAAAAGTAGATAATAAGCTCATGATTTCTAAAATCATTTTTCTACAATATTCTTGTAGTCATTGGGTTAATTTTGCTTTGCTTTTGCTTTAGGAGGGTGCATTCAATTAGGATTCAAAAGACTTTTAATGATTTTTTTTTATGTGGATGACTTTTGCAGATTTCATGGATTTTTATAGACTTTTATAGACTTTACTAAATTATAAAAAACTTTCATAGACTTTCATTTTAAAAGACTTTCATAGACTTTCATTTCAAATGACTTAAAAGACTTTCATTTTAAAAGACTTTCATAGACATTTATAAACATTATAAATATTTATTGATTTTTTAAATATGATATATACTTTATTTTAGCAAAATTATATAGATTTCTCATATCAATACAAATATATTTTTTAAGAGAATAAAAAAAATCAATGTTAATTAAACTTGACAAAAGCATTTTTGCCTATATATGTGATTTTAAAATTTGTATTTGTAATTTTATTATATTTTGCATCATAAAGACATTATGTACCTAATTTTTTTTTAATAATTAGTCAAAATTTTATTTGTTTTTTATAATTAGTCAAAATATTATAAATTTTCTTATAGAATAAATGTAGCAAATCGACAATAATATTAACGTTTACATGTCTCTAAAAAAGTATGGTAATGAGTATAAAAAATCTATCCAAAATTAATTCAAGTTACTAAAGATATATTAAACATAAAACGGCACACAATTGTTGAACAAGATTCATGCCTAAAAGTGGATGTTTGATATTGATCAAAATTACATTGAGCCACACTCATACACAACTTTGATTAGGACATATTGACATGATTGAGTAGTGATTTTTGTCTTTTATTAATTTTAATTAACAAAAATGAAGTTCATTTGATTTGTTTCGGTTTTGTTTAGTTGCTTTGAAAATAGAGGTAAAAAAATGAAATCTCTCATCCTTAATTGCGTAGCCTATAGAGAGTTGTTTTATATTATTTTGTAGTTAATTTTTTATTGTTATAGATCGTTAATGTTTGTATGTTTTTTGTATAATGTTTATTCATTTTAAAAGTTATTCATTTTATTTTATTTGTAAAATTTATTAAGAATGTGTTTTCTTTTACTTGAAAATATAACATATGTTTGATGGTTAATGTTTTTTAAAGAGTTTTATGTTTTTTTTTTCTAAAGTGAAATTCTTTCTATTTAAAAAAAAAGTCATTCAAAGTCGTTCGTAGGAATGAAAGACAAATTATGAGAGTTATTATAACTAAAAGTCATTAAAAGTCATTGATATTTAAAAGTCATTGTGATTTTGAATACCTCCTAACTTTCATTGATTGTTAAAAAGTCTTAATTGAATACCATATGACTTTTATAGACTTTAAATATGACTTTTAAAGACTTTTTAAAATATATAAAAGTTTTTATTAAATACCTCATGACTTTTGTAATCTTTAAAAGTTTACATTGAATACATCCAAACTTTTTAATTCCATAAAATCATTAAAAATATTTTGAAATCTTAATTGAATACATCCACTTAGTTACCTCCATATCCCAACCAAAAAAATAAAAAAAGTTATCTTGTGCTCTGATCTCTTTTAGCTCTTTTTTTTCCAGAATCCGAAGAAAGAGAGATTGTGAGCAACAATGGTTGATGCAGTAGTCTCGTTCGTGGTGGGTAAGCTCGGGGAGTTTCTCATCAATGAAGCAGTCTTTTTAGGAGGAGTTAAAAAGGAAGTGACGGGGCTTAAAAACGAACTGGGATCGATGCAAAATTTGTTAAAAGATGCTGAAGAAAAACAATATGGTGATTCTGATATACACAAATGGGTATCAGACATCAAAGAACTTGCTTATGATATTGAGGATATGTTATATGCATTCCGTCTCAAAGTCAGCAAGCCAAAGTGGGGATGCTTTCCTTGCGTTTGTTCTTCCATATTTTATAAAGGCAAAGAAATTGTGAATCTGCACAACATAGGCAAGCAGATTAAAGATTTCAGAAACAGAATCAATGATCTCTCTCCTACAAGTCAATCGTTTCAACTCAAAGATTCCGGTAGCAGGGCTGGTGAAGGAAGCAACAAAACTCTTGGAAAATTGAGAGAACTAAGAAGATCTGTCTCCTTTACAGTTGAAGAGAATGTTGTTGGCGTTGATGATGATGCTCACAAGTTGTTGGCTAAACTTTTGGACGATGACCCTCGGCGTTTCATAGTTTCCATCCATGGAATGGGAGGGTTAGGCAAAACCACTATTGCTAGAAAACTTTACCACCACATTGATGTCAAGAGGAAATTCGAGAATCTTGCTTGGGTTGCTGTGTCTCAAGAATACACAACTCAAGATCTTCTTACAAGAATTTTTAAATCATTTGGATTCAAAGTTGAAAATAATGAGGATCTAGAGAAGATGAACGTAGATGATTTAAAGCGACATCTTCAGAAATCATTGCAAGGGCATTCTTATTTGTTGGTGATTGATGATGTATGGAATAAAGAAGTTTGGAAGATCTTGAAAACAGCCTTTCCAGACAACACGAATGGAAGTCGAGTTATTATCACAACTCGCAATGAAGAAATTGCCAAGAGTTCTGATGGGAATACTCATTCCCATCATCTTCGACAGTTAAGGGAAGAAGAGAGTTGGCAACTATTTTGCCAGAAAACCTCTCAAAATGTGAATGAAGATGAAGAATTAAAGAGGCTCGGTAGAGAAATGGTACAAAAATGTAACGGTCTACCACTTGCCATCGTTGTGCTTGGTGGGCTCTTGTCGAACAAGAAGCCACAAGAATGGTACGGGGTGCGCGATCACCTTTGGAGATATTTAAAAGCTGCAGATCCAATTGAAATTAATTCCTTATTAGCTTTGAGCTTTGATTCTTTACCCTATCAATTGAAGCCATGCTTTCTCTATCTTAGTCTCTTTCCGGAGGACTCTGAGATAATAATTGAAAAGCTAATCTATCTTTGGGTGGCAGAGGGTTTCATATCAGAAGGTGAAGATTGTATTATGGAAGATGTGGCCAAAGATTACATAAATGAGTTGATCAACAGAAGCTTGATTCAAGTGGAAAAGAGATATTGGGGGAGGATTGCAACCTGCCGAGTCCATGATCTTCTACGCGATCTTGCGATTGATATGGCGAAAAAGTTCAACTTTCTTCATATTTATGACAAAATCAAAGATTCAAATATATCTTCAGTTATACCACCATATCCAAGACAAGCTATTTATTATCTGACAGAAAGGTTTATATCGCTTCAAAGTAACTCACGCTCTCGTTCTCTTTTCTTGTTTGGCTTTGGAGACGTAGAGTATGCAACAAGAGGACACCAGTTGGCAACTATGTTCAGGACATTCAGCTATCTAAGGGTGCTCGATATTGACTTTTCCATCTCTAAAAAACAACATAAGATATTTGATAAAGAGATAGCAAAGTTGATCCATCTAAAATATTTGGGGTGGTGGTATAATAAAGGTATTATTAATGCCTCATTGATTTTCAACTTGCAGAGACTACAAACTTTGGTTATGTATGGCGGTGCAGTAGTAAGTCTACCGACTGAAATTAGTAGGTTGCAAGAGTTGAGGCATCTAATTGGAGGCTTTGACGGTGATTGGGGGTTGGCGATAGACAACTTGACAAAGCTTCAGACTCTGAGGTGTGTAAGCCTTCGTATGTGGGCTCAAATTAAAACCGAAAAGTTGGTTAATCTGATGTAGGACAATTGGCTTTGGACTTTGAAGAAGAGATGGATAGAAAATTGTCCAAAAGAGGTGTTTCAATGAAACGGGCATAACTTTTCGCTCGGATGACAGATTTCCTATTATAATATGTTTTCGGAAAGGGTTTTCGAAGCTCCATAGCTGGTACAACCGGGGCTTGCCCGGTTGACGTCATTTACTCCCTCAACGGAGCTGTTTAAGATAGGTTATCAGGCATCCGAAGATTTTTATGTTTTTATTTGTTTTCCGTTTTTATTTTATTTAGCTGAGGATATTTTAGTCTTTTCCGTTTTAGGGTTTTCAAAGCCTATTTAAGGCTTTTGTTATCAGTTTCGAAGCATGGAATAAAATTTACAATTTGGTTTCAGTTTCTTTTTTTTCTGGTGGATTCCAGTTTATGTTCTGTTAGGGTTACGCTTGTGATCCTAGAACTTCCGTTCTGCGTCAATTGGTATCAAAGCAAAAGGATTTGCCTTGTGCGATGGCCAACAACGAAGCCGGAAGAGTTAACCCTGACGACGCTGGTCGAAGGGATACCGATTTATGGGCAGCGATTGACGAACAACGACAATCGATGGCGAGGCTGGAGACCATGATGCAGCAACTGATGGCGCAGCAGCCTAATCCCAACGCCCCTGCCCCTGCCCCTGCCAACAGAGAAGGAGTCGAGGGAGTTGCCCTTGGCCGCCCTGTAGGTAGACGACCGCCTAGGGCTGCGAGACACGAGCAGTTCGAAGAATGGAGCGATAACGATTCTGAAGAGGATTTCGTGGGTTACCAAGGAGATCATCGATTGAACCAAAATCAACCTGGTTATCGGATCCGTGCAGACATACCATTGTTCCATGGAAAGTTACAGATTGAAGAGTTCTTGGACTGGATTTCAGAGGTTGAGAGATTCTTCGAGTTTGCTGAGGTAACAGAAGAACGTCAAGTCAAATTGGTAGCGTACAAGTTGAGAAGCGGGGCTGCTATTTGGTGGGAGAAATTACAGATGGATAGACGGCGACAAGGCAAAGTTCCTATACGATCCTGGAGGCGAATGAAACAACTTATGATGAGCAGGTTTTTACCTCCTGACTATGAACAATTTATTTTTCAGAGTTATCAGAATGGTGTTCAGGGTAACAAAACCGTTGCGGATTATACTGAGGAGTGGTCCAGACTTTCAGTTCGTAACAACCTCAATGAGACAGAAGGACAGCAGGTTTCGAGGTATTTGGGGGGGTTTAAAGTCGACCATTCGAGATAAAATTGGGTTGCAAGTCGTGTGGACAGTAGATGAGGCGCACAACATGGCCTTGAAAGCGGAGTTAATGGAAAAACCACCCAATCGTTTTTCTCATTACAAGAAGGACATGGGTGAATCATCCAACACTGCCGCGAACATGAGTAGATTTTCACCAAGTGATGGACAGGGTCAGGTTAAAAATACTGCAGATCAAAGGGGTTTGGGGCCAAATAACAATTTTGGCGGGACACGATCAACTGCAGCAGCAGCAATGGGTACAAAAGAAACCCCACGAGGAGCGCCAAATCCATACAGTAGACCAGGCGGTATGAAGTGTTACAGGTGCGGCCAACCTGGCCACCGTTCGAATGAATGCCCAGCCAGAAAACCGGTGAATTTCGTAGATGCTGAAGAAGAAGAAGAACAGAATTTTGAAGATGAGGGAAACATGGACGAGTTCTTAGAAGGTGCAGAAATTGCGGAGGAACAAGGGGAGCCGGTAAACTGTGTGATTCAGCGAGTCATGTGTGCAACAAAATTGGAGGGTTTATCGCAACGAAACAGTATTTTCAAGACTTGTTGCAGTGTGCAAGGAAAGGTTTGTGATGTGATTGTCGATAGCGGGAGTTGTGAGAATTTTGTGTCCAGAAAATTGGTAGAACATCTGAATCTGCGTACAGAGAAACATCTCAAGCCTTATGCGATTGGGTGGATTCAAAAGGGACCCAAGGCGAATGTGACAGAGTTGTGCAAAGTTCCTATTTCGATTGGGCAATACTACCGGGAAGATGTGGCATGTGATGTAGTCGACATGGATGCTGGTCACGTTTTACTGGGACGTCCTTGGCAGTTTGATGTGGACATAACCTACAGAGGACGTGACAATGTTTGTGTTTTCAATTGGGGTGGCAGGAGAATTGCGATGGTTCCAAAACGGAATCCAGTAGGGAGTTCAACTAAAGCCACGGTAAATGAGCAGTCTTTGGTCACTTTAATCACGTCTGTAACTGATTTAGAAGCTGAGATTAAGGAGGCACAAGAGGTACATGTTGTAGTAGTGCGGGCTTTGGTGACAGAAAGCAGAGGAGAGCAAAGAATTGTAGTGCCTGAGAAGGTGCAGACCCTGCTTACTGAATTTAGTGATTTGGTGACAGAAGACTTACCGGATGACCTCCCACCGTTGAGAGATATTCAGCACCAGATTGATTTAGTTTCGGGAGCAAGCTTACCGAATTTACCACACTATCGGATGAGTCCCAAGGAGAATCAGATTTTACAGGAAAAAGTGGAGGAGTTAATGAAGAAAGGATTCATTCGAGAGAGCATGAGTCCATGCGCTGTTCCCACATTACTTGTTCCGAAGAAAGATGGCAGTTGGAGGATGTGCGTGGATAGTCGTGCGATTAACAAGATAACTGTCAGGTACAGCTTTCCCATTCCGAGATTGGATGACATGCTAGATATGTTGGAGGGGTCGAAATTATTCTCTAAAATCGACCTGAGGAGCGGGTATCATCAGATTCGGGTCAAACCTGGGGATGAATGGAAGACAGCTTTCAAAACTAAGGATGGGCTGTATGAGTGGTTGGTGATGCCTTTCGGACTATCCAATGCGCCGAGCACTTTCATGCGGCTTATGAACCAGGTGTTGCGGCCTTTCATTGGAAAATATGTAGTCGTTTATTTCGACGATATATTGATTTACAGCCGTAGTGAGGAAGACCACATGGAGCATCTGCGAGCTGTGTTAGAGGTATTGTTAAATAACAAATTGTTTATCAACTTTAAAAAATGCAGTTGGATGACAGCGCGGTTACTATTCCTTGGATATGTGGTCAGTTCGGACGGAATTTTGGTGGATGAAGAAAAGATTAGGGCCATTCGTGATTGGCCTACACCGAAGACAGTTGGAGAGGTGAGGAGTTTTCATGGGTTGGCGACGTTTTACCGTCGATTTGTGAGGGATTTTAGTAGTATTGTGGCCCATATTACAGAGTGTCTGAAAAAGGGAAAGTTTCAGTGGAGTGAGGCAGCCGAAACAGCCTTCGCAGTCATCAAAGAAAAACTATGCACCACTCATGTTCTTGCTCTACCCAGTTTTGAGAAGTTATTTGAAGTGGAATGTGACGCTAGTGGAGTCGGGATTGGAGCAGTGTTGTCACAAGAGAAGAAACCGGTGGCGTTTTTTAGTGAAAAGCTGAGTGATGCGCGGCGAAAATGGAGTACCTATGATCAGGAATTCTATGCAATTATTCGTGCTCTAAAGAATTGGGAGCATTACCTAATTCAGCGCGAGTTTATTCTTTACACTGATCATCAAGCTCTGAAGTACTTGAACAGTCAGAGAAGCTTAAGTAATATGCATGCTCGGTGGGCAACTTACTTGCAGAAGTTTCCGTTTGTTTTGAAGCATAAGTCTGGAATGTTAAATAAGGTGGCTGACGCGCTGAGTCGGCGTGCAAGCTTATTGGTGACTATGCAGCAAGAGATTATTGGGTTTGAGTTTCTGAAAGAATTGTACCCTGATGATGAGGATTTTGGAGAGATATGGGAAAAGTGTGTTCTGAAACAGACTGAAGGGGAGTTTCATATGACCGAGGGCTATTTGTTCTGTGGCAATCAGTTATGTATCCCGCGGAGCTCTCTGAGAGAGAAACTGATTCGAGAGTTGCATGGTGGTGGTTTGGGTGGTCACTTGGGACGTGACAAAACTATTAGTGGGGTGTCCGAACGTTATTACTGGCCGCAGTTGAAACGCGATGTCGGTAACTATGTTCGCAAGTGTTACGTCTGTCAAACTTCTAAAGGACAGGTTCAAAATACGGGATTGTACATGCCACTACCTGTTCCGAATGCCATATGGGAGGATTTAGCAATGGACTTCGTTTTGGGTCTTCCACGAACTCAGCGTGGGGTAGATTCCGTGTTTGTTGTGGTTGACAGGTTCTCAAAAATGGGGCATTTTATTCCTTGTCGGAAGACATCTGATGCATCACATGTGGCTCAGTTGTTCTTTCGGGAGGTAGTTCGTTTACATGGTGTACCCCATTCAATCACATCTGATAGGGACTCAAAATTTCTTAGTCATTTTTGGGTGACATTGTGGCGACGGATGGATACCACTCTGAAGTTCAGTAGCACTGCGCATCCACAAACTGACGGACAGACAGAGAATCTAAACCGAACACTGGGGAATTTAATTCGGAGTATCTGTGGAGATAAGCCAAAACAGTGGGACGTGGCTCTGGCACAAGCTGAGTTTGCATATAACAATGCTGTTCATACTGCTACGGGTAAGTCTCCATTCGCTTTAGTGTATCGACAATCTCCTAAGCACGCGTTGGATCTGGCAAAGCTTCCCAAGGTCACTGGTATGAGTGTTGCTGCTGAGGCTATGGCTGAGCAGGTTCGTGATGTTCAGGCTGAAGTGAAGGCACGGTTAGAGGAGAAGAATGCAAAGTATAAGGCTGCAGCAGATGTTAAAAGGCGTGAGAAGTTGTTTGCTGAGGGAGACCAAGTTATGGTGTTTTTGCGTAAGGAGAGGTTCCCGGTTGGTACCTATAATAAGTTGAAGCCAAGGAAGTATGGACCATACAAGGTGGTCAAAAAGATCAACAATAATGCCTATGTGATCGACTTGCCTACTGATATGAACATATCCCGAACTTTCAACGTAGCTGACCTTTATGAGTTTTGTGATGATGTTCCGCTCTATCCAGATTATAACTCGAGGTCGAGTTCTTCACAGGTGGGAGAGACTGATGTAGGACAATTGGCTTTGGACTTTGAAGAAGAGATGGATAGAAAATTGTCCAAAAGAGGTGTTTCAATGAAACGGGCATAACTTTTCGCTCGGATGACAGATTTCCTATTATAATATGTTTTCGGAAAGGGTTTTCGAAGCTCCATAGCGGTACAACCGGGGCTTGCCCGGTTGACATCATTTACTCCCTCAACAGAGCTGTTTAAGATAGGTTATCAGGCATCCGAAGATTTTTATGTTTTTATTTGTTTTCCGTTTTTATTTTATTTAGCTGAGGATATTTTAGTCTTTTCCGTTTTAGGGTTTTCAAAGCCTATTTAAGGCTTTTGTTATCAGTTTCGAAGCATGGAATAAAATTTACAATTTGGTTTCAGTTTCTTTTTTTTTCTGGTGGATTCCAGTTTATGTTCTGTTAGGGTTACGCTTGTGATCCTAGAACTTCCGTTCTGCGTCATAATCTTCGAGAGTTGTGGCTTGTAGGATATTTGCATGAAAAAGTGTTCTGTTTTGATTCAATTGCCAATTTAAAAAGCCTTCAAATATTAGTTGTTCGTCCAACAGTAACGGATGACATGTATTTCTCATCGCTGCAACCACTCTCGAATTGCGAACATCTCATGGATTTGAGATTGAAGGGTAAATTATCAGAGAAACTGCCAGAAGACATACATAAAGTCTTGCCAAATCTAGAATGCCTTTCCTTAGAGGAATCATACCTGGAGGATGACCCAATGCCTCTGTTAGAGAAGTTACCAAAACTCACGGTTCTTAACTTAGGCTTAAGATTTTACAAAGGGAAGAAAATGAAGAGCAGCGCAAATGGTTTTATGTGGCTCGAAATTCTACTACTTGATGTGGCTGATGAAACAGAGGAGTGGCAAGTGGAGAATGGAGCCTTTCCCAGGCTTAAAGGTTTAGACAGTAACTCCAATTTGATAATTCCAGAAAGATTGAGATCGCTCCCTTCCGCAGATCTTCATGAATTCCTAGAATACCCAGTTCTGGGTCTTGAATTTTTATGATGCAAGTACGTATTTATTATTATTATTATTATGTACGTGTGTGTTTCTTTTCTTTGTTAGTAGTTTTCTCCTACAATTTTAACAATGAAAGACGAAGCTAAAATGTCTGAGATTACAATTCTAAGATTCAACCTTTGAATTTTATTTAAAGGTTTACAAGGCCGACATTCAACCTTAAATTTTAATTAAAAAGTTCAAAATTTATAAACCTTCAAAATCATTTTGAGAACGGCGATTCTGAACTATGATGCTCGCTCATTCCAATCTCCAGAAGTAAATTCCCCAAGGATGCGTTTGGTACGCGGGACGGGACGGGACAGGACGGGACAACTTTTTGTTGTCCCACTTTTGGCGCGCCATTAGCTTGGGACGGGACGGGACGAGACAAGGTGGGACAAAAACCATGAAAAGTTGTCCCACCCCATACCCTCGGCCAGACTTGTCCCATGCATGGGACAAGTCTGGAAAAGACATTTTTGCCCTTAAAATTTTAAAAAATTACAAAAATACCAACTCTAAATTAAAAATTATTTTCATTTCATCTTCACCATCCTCCCTCTCTCTCTCTCTCTCTCTCTCTCTCTCTCTCTCTCTCTCTTTCTCACACCTATCATCAGCTGCAGATCATCCTCACCGCCGACGCCGCATCAGATCGCCGCCGCCGACGCATCAGACCGAAGCTCCTGCCGCTGCTTCCAGATCGCCGTTGCTGCTGCCTGTCGCTGGTCCAGATCGCCTGCCCCCTGCCGCTGCTTCCAGATCGCCGTTGCTGCTGCCTGTCGCTGGTCCAGATCGCCTGCCCCCTGCCGCTGCTTCCAGATCGCCGCTGCTGCTGCTGTTGATCCATTTTTGTGGAAGGAATTTGTTCTCTGATGCTTTGTAAAAAAATAATCAATTTTCAATTTTGATTTGAGTTTCATTTTATGCTGCTGCTGATGATTTGAGTTTTTTTTCATTTGAGTTTCATTTTTTATCATTCGAGAAAATAATTTGGGAGATCTGGGTTCCAATCCCAGATCTTAAAAAAAAAATTTATTTATTTAATTTTCATTTTCTTCATTAATTTTCTATTTTGTAAAATCTAAAAATATTTTGACTAAACCCACATCTATATAATTCCATACAATTACGTGTAAAATCCAACCACACTATACAAAAATATTTTTTAATTTCAATATTATGGACAAGACAAGAAGGGCATTTTGGTCATTTGAATCTCTTGTCCCGTCCTGTCCCAGCCATATCAAACTCATAACAGTACTGTTAACAGTATGCATTCCAAACACAATATGGAACAGCTGTCCTGTCCCGTCCTGTCCTGTCCTGTCCTGTCCCGTCCCGTCCCGTCTCATCCAGGTGCCAAACGCACCCCAAGAGAACAAGGCGTGATAATCTTAAAGGTCGAGGGTCGAGGCACCCATCTAATCTTGATAAACCATAATCGAATCTAATCGTCCATTTATTAAATAACTTAAAAGCACCCAACTATCATTTAAATAAATAGAATTACTTATCCCTATGGCCATCACTGTTCTTGATTCAATTCGTTGATGAAATTCATAGTAACGATGAACACTCTTGAAGCTGGTGTTGAGTGGCCTCCAGGGACTTGAGGGTCTCTTCCTTTGTCCTCTTCACTATTGTCCACGGTGGTGGATTGATCCATTCAAAACAAATAAGTAATAAACCAGCTCAAAATCACCGGATTTCCATATGTACGTTGAATCAATCTATATTCTATACAATAAGAATCCAATATTATATGTTGCAAAATTATCTTCTTTTAATCAGGTATCAAAAGTAATAAAATGAGTTTAGAAGAAAATTGATGGGATTAAAATGGTTAATAATACTTTAAAAAAATGTCAATAATACTTGAAGTCAATTTCGTTATTAGATAGGGTGTAGTCGTGTAGAGAATAAATAATTGATTTGTAAAATTTTAAAGTGGGTGTAAAGAGTAATTGGGTGTGGGGAGGAATTTTTTTGGATGGCAATAAATCCACCCTAAGAAAAATCCCTATAATTTTTTTTTAAAGTATTATAATAGGTTTGCTGGGACCTACCGAGATGAAACAATACATGTGCGGAACAGAGATCTATTCTCACAAATTGGAAATAAAACTCTCAACACGTATTTGTAAAATACGAATGTTGGGGCTGAACCGTCACCACTAATACAGAACACAATTTGAATTATCTAGAAAGATTCAGATCCCTACCTTCTCCAGATCTTAATGAATTCCGATAATACCCGGTTCTTCTTCGTTGAAGAAATTCCCATTCCACAATCACATCAGGGTGGTTATTGTTGATCAATGTGTGTGTGTGTGTTTTTTTTAATTTAAATGTACATGTGTGATGCGTGATTCTTTTCATTGTTAGTTGTTTTCTCTTGCATTTTAATTCAATGATTTTGATTTTCGTGTGTTGTTATATACTTATATTATTTACATAATAGTTAGTATCTATAGATAACTAAATAGAATCGTTCTTTTTTTAACCGATATATAACAGACTTTTTATTAACTAAGAAAAATGGTGGCTCAATTGCCACCCAAAAATGTTAACTCCATATCAATAATTTAATGTTTAATTTTTATTACCTAAAATGTTTATTTATTAAATTACTTTAAAGCTTTCACCTATCATTTAAATAAATAGAGTTATATTTATATTCAATAAATAAATTAATTTGCTCCCTACACCCATATAACATGTATCCAGTATTTAATAATAATAATCACTGTCACTACTATAGGCATCCCCACTGTCCCAATGTCCATCACTGTTCTTGCTTAAGTTTGATGATGAAATGCAGACGATGCGTGTACGCAGTGACGGATCCAGAAATTTTAATTAGGTGAGGCACTTGAATAATATAACAATTATATAAATAAAGAGATTTTCTCTATACAATCTCATTTTTTTTCTTTTTACAGTCATTTTCTAAATATATTTCATTCTACAAACTTAAATTTTAAAAATTCTAAAGACATTCTTTTTTTTTTTCAAAATTATAATTTTTACCTTTTGATAATCTTTTTGAAAACACCCCATCAAAAAACCTAATTTTTTTTTAAAATCATTTGGTTCAAAATAATAATTTTTTCATTCAATACTAAAACCGGCAAGTTTTTTTTATATATATTTTTCTTCATTTCACTTTTTTTTTTCAAAATTTCAGTAGTCAACACAAATTGTTTGTTTATAAAAAAATCTTTACTTTTAAAAATTTCTTTCTTGTTGTAAATCATTCTCATCACCTCAAAACCAAATAAAACTTTAATAATGTTGAAATAATGTTGAAAAAAATATTTTAGGGTTTTTACATCTCCAAAAGATTAAAAAAAAACTAACGTTGAAATCTAGCAAAATTGTTATCTTGTATATTTAGAATATCTTTATATTTTTTAGTAATTTTTATTAGGATAAAATTGTCATATAATAATAAAAAAAAATGAAGTGTAGAAAGATATTTAGAGCATCTCCAACGCTATTATGAACTTGGAGAAAATTGAATGTCACATAGGATAGTTAGATAATGATGTAGAAATAACCTCTCAAATGCAATTATTTAACTAGATTATGGAGGTGATGTGGGAAAAAAAGTTAGAGAATATGGAGTTGAGTTTCTAATTTTAGAAACTCTCCTAATAATGCTGACTAAGGGGTCGTTTGTTTTTTCCACTTAAAACTTAATGGGTTTGAATCATAATTATTAAGTTGTTTTGTTTTTTCTAAGTGCTCAAACAACTTAAAAATACCAAAAAATAACTTAAAATAAAAAGTAAAAAATCATGACGTTTCTCTTAATTGTAAATCACTTAATTGCATAAAATGCAATCTAAAATATTTTCTTCCAATACTATCCCCCATATATATTATATTTCATATTTCATCATAATTATATATGGTACATAAATCTTTATTTTAATATATTACTTATTTTAAATAGCTTTAAAAAGTAAAAAGAATCCTAAGCACTAGTTATATTTGTGTTTAATATCAATAATTTATTATTATGTTAGGGTGATGTATTTATATATTGCTTTTTAGAGTGTTTTGTGTAAATTTTCCTGCTGCTCTTTTTATTTTTTGAAAAAAAATACATTTTCTTCTCTTAGTAAAAATGAAGTTTATTTGTAATCAAAGAAGAAGATTATGATCATATGTGTTCATATATAATTATTATTTTTGGATTGTTTTTATTCCATATTATATGTATAATTGTTTAACATGGGTATAAATGTAAAATTATTTAGTTTCAGACAATTTTACTTTTAAAAAACAAACGTGTTGACAATACATTCAGATGTGAGAAAAAAAAATAAACATGTTATTCAAGTTCAGATTTCAGTCCCTATTCAGTCTTCAGAAAAATTCAGGAGTGTTCAGTTTTTAGACAAAAAAACAAATGACCCATAAGATTTCTAACTTTTTCCCACAAATAATATTACACCTCAGTAAAATAAAAGAGGAAAGAGAATGAGATAAATGTTGTAAGATGATTAATCAAAAATTGATACATATTTAGTTTAAAAATAAAAGATGAGGGATAGTAAAATAAATGTTTTAAGATGATTGGTGATCAAAATATGATACATATTTGATTTTAGATAATTACATTAGAGATGAAAATATGCATTTCTTAAATTTTTTTGATAAAGTGGATCCATATTGAATATATATGCTGATGTATCACTGGTTAGAAACCTAAAAATGCATATTTGTATTGGAGATGCTCTTAGTGGATTGTCAACATAATCACTCTAAATAAAATACTGAAAAATCAATATTATAGTAAAATAAGTTTTTTTTAAAAAACAAAAATAAGTTTTTTTATATAAAGAAAAATTGATGGTATAATGAAGTTTATATAGAATAAAATAAATAGAACACTTATTCAAGATGAACTAAATAATCTTATATTAAAAAAGAAATAAAAAACAAGAAACACAATATTAAAAATAAATAATAACAAGAAAAACAACATAAACAATGAAAAATTATAATATTTATTCTTGAAATAATAAATTACATTCTAGTTTTATAATAAGAAATTTTATTTTGTTTTTATAATGAATTCTCTTTAAATTTATACAAAAATAATCGATTAATAAATATTACTAGACATGTTTTTTTTATTTTTTTTTATTCTTTTACTTTTTTGGTAAATTATTGATTTATTGATTCTAAATTAATTAAAACTGTATAATAAATAAAAATATTAAGGACAAAATAAAATAAATCATAATAATAGATGGACTATTTTAATACAATAAATTAAAATTTAAGATTTTAGGATTATTGATTGGATGTATTAGTAGGACGGACCTGTGTAGGGGCCAGGGTAGGCTCAAGTCTGCCATGGCCCCCTTAAAAAATGAAAAAACAAAGAAACAAAATAAATTAATTGAATAATTAATTTTAATTCTTAGTCGGAGTAAAAAAAATAATTTTTCATTCCCTTTTCTTCTTTGTATAATATCAATTATTTCTCTCCATCCTTCAAATTTGGTTAAATCTATTTATCAACATCAACATTTAGATATGTTTGAGTGAATGTTATAACTTTAAATATTTTATTTTGTTACTTAAAAAAATATTTTATTTTGTTTTGAAATTTTAGGGTTATTGTTAAATATATATAATGAGATTTTATGAGTAATCCAATTTAAAATTTACAAAATAACGATATTATTAAATGAATTCCATTAAATTTCTCAAAACATTATATTAGTTTATTCTGAATGAATCAAACTAATATAATAATATTGTATAATTTAATTAGTGTTTGCATTTGTTTTTTATGTTTCTCTTATAATTTAATTTGACTTTTTAAAAATAAAATAAAATTTTGTAACTTATTTATTTATAATATACGGTTTACAGGGACGTCTCACCTTGTCCTCCTAACTAGGTGATGTCGATGTTTAATAAAAAATATTTTATCCTACCCTATCTTTATTATATAGTTTTAATTAATAATAGTTTTATTTCGAACTTTTATTATTTCTAATAGTTTTAGTTTTAGTTCGAAATAATAATAGATAATTTAATATATATAAAAAATTGAATTAAGTAACCACAAACCGGAGGTTGTTAAAGAAGTTGACAATGACGAAAAAGAGAAAATGAATTGTTTTGTTTAAAAAAAGGTGAAAATTTGAAAAATGAATTGGAAAAGATGGTAAAATAAAAAAGACATAAAAAATTATTAAAATTTGAGTGTAAATGGTGGAAGATGATGATTATGATAGATGAGTGGTGGGTGTTATATATATATATATACATTTATATATAACATAAATTTATATAAATCTATCTCTAAAAAAAAATTCTTTTTTTAGGAAATATTCTGTTTTTATATATATTATTAAATCTGTTTTTTAAATTAATAAAAACAGTGTTATTTTTTTATAATATATATAAATCTGTTATTTACTCTAAAATATATATATTCTATTTTTTATAGGAAATATTCTGTTTTTTATATATTATAAATCTGTTTTTTAATTTTTAATTTGTATAATGATTTCAGTCAAAATTACCATATTACCCTTAGAAGATAACGGTCAACAAGAGATTTTAACGGAAAAGCTAACAGAAGGGGGAATATGGTGAATACGTTTGGTTTCAGGGGGGAGACCGGCCATTAAGGAAAATACAGGGGCAACTTTACTAATAGGTCATAATGTAGGGGGGAAATAATACTTTTCCAATTAATAATAACTTATATAATTATAATTAATAATTACATAATCAATTTTTATATTTTTGAAATATTAAAATTTGTAATGGATCCGGGTGGGAATGGATATCCATAGACGATATCCATCCACATCCCTGAAAATAAAATGGATATTAGGATGACATCCATCTTTGTCCCGTTCATAAAATAATAGTATAAATCCTCATTTTAAATGGAGCGGATTCTTACGAATACCCGTATCCGTAAATAATTTCGTCATCCTTAGGTAGGGCACGGGTCCCACCTGATCCTGAGGTGGGTCCGCCCATGTATGTACGGAACATATATCTACTCTCATAAATTTAGAAGAAAACTCTTAATACGTATTTGTAATATGCGTACTATAGGAGTGAATCCTCAGAACTAATGTGGAACACAATGATTTATAGTACATAGGGGAGCAGGTATTAGTTAACCTGCTTGGAAGAAGAGATTTTGACCAACCCATTATAGGATGATCGATTTGACATATATGGGTGTGTTTCCATATATGGAATCAGAAAAGTCAAGCCACTGTGATGACCAATTTCTGATGGAAGATGACGACTTTAATGAGCAGGCAGACAATCAAAGAACAAATGTAGGATTTTTCTTCGATTCAAATTCAAATTGGTGATTAAACTAATTAAACAAGCTCGACTAGAGCTGATCAGACTCAAACAAGCTCAAGTACTAGAGCTGATCAAGCCCAGGTAGTTGCTGGGAGCAATCAGGTGCAACAGAGAATTCTGTTAGCAACCCTAGCTAGAGGATCACAGCCTTACATCATCAAGACATCAAGTGCTGATCATCATTTCCATAAGTCTATATATGATATCTCCATACGAAACAGAAATGAGGCCTCATGAGTTCAAAACAAACCCAAGCAGAAATAATTATCGACTGATGACATGGTATTAGCATTGGTGTGCCACAATTCAATCCAGGATATTCCATTAGTAAGGGAATCTTGATTCCAGAATTGTATATAAAACCAACAGCTATGTTATTAGAGAACTCACATGTGAAGTTCATATAGATGAGATGAATCTCACGTTGAAAAGAAAAATAGCTAGAGAAAGATATATATACCGATGAATGTCAACTCTAATAAACCAATCTTTTGGACGGTAAATCTATCATGTCTTCGGATTTCGGACCTAGCATGTTACTTGGTTACATGTCTTCGGATTTCGGACCGAATTCAGGTTCAAGCATGTTACTATTCGGACCAGACCAAACTGAATAAACAATGTCAAGCCAATTGGCAAGCCCAGCCCTGAGTCTGTTACTGTTGGGACCGGATTGGGCCCAAACCTGTTGAGGCCCAAACTCATTTGAAATTTTACAAAACCAATTTTCTTTTGAAATAAAAGGCTAGGATTCCAACACTGACATGTAGACGTTAGAGATGGAAATTTGTCAAAAAAGTAAATATTGACATACCAAAGGAGAGAAACTCGGGTGGGACACACACCAAGGGTTCATACTGTAAGCGTTTTTCAGTTGATATTTTTTAAAAAGAAAAATGAAAATGAAAATGAAAACAATGTTTTTGGTTTCAGTTTCGAAATCCGAAAACACGTCTGGCAGCATATATTGAAATTCGTATTTTGAAAATAAAAACGGAAAAAAACGCGTCTGGTAGGCTAACTGAAAACTATCGATAATTGAAATATCAATTTTTATAATTTGTTTAATATTATAACAATTATAAACAAATTGATTAAATAATTAACCAATATAATTTTTATATTGTAATTTATAAATTAAACAAAGTAACACATCACAAATTACTTCAAAACAAAAATCAATTAATCAATTAATCAAAACTAAACTCTTAAATTATAAATAAGTATTATTTTAATAAATATAAATAACATTAAAAAAAAAATTAAAATTAAAAAGAAGAAAAAGAAAGGAAACCTGATAGGAGAAGAAGAAGAAGAGAAGAAAAAGAAAGGAAGAAGATCGGAGATGAAGAAGAGGAAGAGGATCGAAGAAGAAGAAGGATTGGAGAAGGATCGGAGAAGGAGAAGGAGAGGCTCGGTTCAGAGAAGAAGAAGGATTGGAGAAGAAGAAGAAGAAGAAAAAGCATCGGAGAAGGAGAAGAAGAGGCTCAGAGAAGAAGAAGGTTCAGAGAAGAAGAAGAAGATGAAGATGAAGAAAGAAGTAGAAGAAGAGAAGAGAAGACCTGGTGAGTTGTAACGAATACTTCAAGTTCAAAGAGAATTTTTTTATATTTTATTTTAATGTTAATTTTTTTGAAAAACAAAAACAAAAACAAAAACAAAAACAAGTATTTTATGTTTTTCAAATATTTCACCGTTAACACTGGTTTTGTTTTTTATTTTTTGAAAATAAAATGAAAAACGGTTAACGAACGCGAATTCGAAATTGTTTTTGGAAAACAAAAACGAAAACGGGATGAAAAACAGCTGCAGAACGGGACCCGAACGTGTAATCCTTTTCATTGCACTACACTAAGCAATTTTTGTAAGATCCAGTAGTCTCACATGGGATTGTCGTAACCCCAAATAATAGTGTCTCAATCGGTGATGAAACCGGTAAACAAAATTAGTAAAATGTTTGGATACTGACCGGTTAGCACCTAAAAATACTGATCAGTGATGTGGTCCAATTAATTTGTAACACTATTAAATGTTGTGTATTTCCTCCTAATTTAATTGGTGTATCTGTACATCCAAGTTAATGACAAGAGTTCGATTTATACATAAGCATTTTACAAGAATGTGTAAATATAGTGTTGAGACTTGAGGGTAAACATGAAGATCCTTGCCTTCGATATTGGATTCTCGATCGATTGAAGATGGTCTCGGTGTATGTCTCCTGGATACCTGTTTTGACATAAGAACACACCTTTAAGGATAGGAACCCATTAGGTAGAACCCATCCTTAAAATCCAATTTATAAGAAGAGAGTGTCCTATGAGATATATACCATTACGAATCTCATACTTATTCAACGTGGTTTGCTAGCGATCACCCTCCGATGCTAAAGTCTTGTAAGTATAAGGCTTTTATGTAATATATCACCATAAAAGTGCTGCCTTTTGGTGGGGTATTTCCCTTCCAAAAGGAACTGAATTATTGTTTGTGGTGGTAGCCAACACAATGGCTTGACCAATCTAATTAATTGTAATTGATAAAGATGGTTAAGGGCAAATATTAGACTTACGGATGAATAACCGATTAATCAGATATCCAATTGGTGCGATGCCAATCCAAAGTTTCTATTGTATCTGCAACCAAAAAGTTATTAAATACAGTATTAAATTAATACAAAAATTTAAGTAGTAAATAAATGATTAACAAGCAGGTAATAAAATCACGTTAATACTAAAAATAGAATCCTTATATAACCCAAATCTCTTTGGATAATGGTAGACATCCAACATTTTTATCCATCTTTTGTATTCAACTTGATGTGACAGCTTACATGGCACTTCATTGTCAGCTGCCACATCATCACATTGCCACGTCATTGCACCTTTAAATTTTAATTTTTAACTCCATTAAATTTTCCAAATAATTTTATAGTTAAAAGGTGTGATGACCTGCCAATGTGATGATGTGGCAGCTGACAAGGAAGTGTCCTGTAAGCTGCCACATCAAGTTGGATACAAAACAATGATAAAAAGGTTGGATGTCTACCATTATTTAATAGTGTGTAGTGGAAATACAGGGAAATATCACTCTTTTTATATGGACTTTTAAAAGTAACATTAGTTTAATAAGTTAAGTTTAAATGACACCAATAGACAAATATACCATCATCTCCTTCTTTTATTACGTTTTTATAATATTCAGATTTTTTTTTTCAAAAACCTCTATTGATGGAGGACTGATAGTTTCAATTTCTACACTTTATGTAGCCCTCATTTTCTATTGTTTTCGCTCGTTTCTCGGGCATTATTGTTATTTAATATATTTTGTGAGCTTTGTGTATGTAATAAACCATAAATAAGGTGTTTCAGCTTAATTGAAGAGATTTGGAAGTTAAAGGGGTTGAAATTGTAATAGCTCGTACAGAATACCCAACTTTCGGGGGCAATATGTCTCTCCTCAGATCGAACTGGGTTTCATGCCACATATATTCGAAAAGCCCCGGATTTCTATTTTTCAACAGTTTTTACGGATTGTAATTTCGAGTTTTCTAGAGAGAGTTATGCCCTTTTTTCGTAAAGGTGCTTGACCACACAAAAACAGGCGCTCGCAATAGTACAAGGCCGTGGTGTAGTACAATAGCAAATAAGATTCGTTTCCACAGGGGAATAAGGATTGAGTATCACAATTGATTGATTTAAACCGCTATTTAGATAAGCAAATCATTGATATTTTAAGAATGCGAAATAAACCTAACTACACAATAATTACTAAGCAATAAATGGAAACTAAAATAAGCAAGCAACAAAGTCGAACACGAGGTTGTAAAACGTATGAGAATGAGGCTAAGGCTTCAAATCCACCTTCCCAATCCTCATCAACGCAAGACACATCATTTGGATAAATTATGTAAGTGTATATATAGATTCGTATGCCCGAAAATTGTCTCTAACCTCTTTCAAGTGAATAAAGACAACATTTATGTGCACCAATAACCTATTTCTACATGGTTATCCGATCTACATACAAATTCATTAAGAGCTATGGCATAAAATAGAATCCTATAAGCTAGCATCGCATATTTCTATCTTACTAGACTTGTATCGGGCATTTCATAGAGCACATTGTGTGCTTCACCTTTCGGTCCTTCACACAACAACCAAAACATCATCTAAGTGGTAGCTAAACACCTAGAAGCATTAAGCATAAGAAATACACATACATAACACATTGCAATAGAATTAATGTGATGGTCTTCATTGATGATTCATGGACAAGGTTTCATCTTAGCCTTAGCCAAGAATAAGTTAGTTCATATTACAACCTATGACTACCAAAGATATATATATATATATATAACAAGCAAGCCATCTCAAATACAATACAATAAATAAGGAGGGAAACGTTTAGAGTAAACTATAGTGAAGAACTCCTCCTTGGTTGACTTGAAGTGCTTGCTTTGATCTCCCTCTTGAGGCTCCCATTTAATGCTCTAAGAATAGGTTTTGATGGTGGGAAATGAGGTTTGGATGATGGATTTAAGGTTAGATGTAGTGGTTTGTGTGTATGGAAGGTGAAATGTGTTCTTGGAGTGTTTTGGGGAAAGGTTTCTTGAGTTTTTGTGCTAGAGAGAGGATCCTTTTCAAAGAGAAAGAAATGGGAAATATATAGAGAGACCAATAAGTAAGGGGCAAAAACGTCCAAAAACCATTTATTGACCAAAAGACGATATGGTCAAGTCGCCTCTCCAAGTCGCCACTAATCCTGGAAAAACCCACAGTGCATCAGGCGACATGGGGAAGTCACCTCCCATGTCGCCTCTTCTCGACAATTTCCTCACAGTGCATCAGGCGACCTTCTAGGTGACCTTTTAGGCGACATGGGGAAGTCGCCTCCCATGTTGCCACTTCTTCTGGAGCAAAATTTTCAAAACAGACAGTGTGAGAGGCTACATCACAGGCGACATGAGCAAGTCGTCTCCCATGTCGCCTCTGCTCTAAGTAGCCCATGGTCCAGCTTTTACACCTACAACAAACTAGCTCCTTTTTGCTCCGAAAGTGAGAAAAACATACCGGGAGCTCAAAATTAAATGACGCCCTGCGAAATAGGAGAAACAAATTAAATATAGGGCTAAAGCTCAAAAAATAAGCGAAAAACATGGGAAAATATGGGGCTACGCCAAGTGTAAATATGACATATCAGTGCACGATGCTGAAAAGCTGAAAACTGAAGAAGAAGCCTATACGCTACTCGAAGAGTGCGCGACTAGCGCACAAAGGGTGCACTAACAGCGCACATCGATGTTTGAACATCGCACGAAGGGCACACGAAGCGCTTTTGGTCCAGAGGTTCAGTGCAGTACAAGCCCTATGCATTTAATGCACGTACTGCTCATAAGGCTTCAGTTTAGAATTTTTTAGCCCATTTCTGATGGGTATTCTTATCTTTTCACCCCAAATTCATTCCATAGCCTTCCCACTCTACAAATACATCATTTTTCTCACCATACATACCCCCACATAAACCCTTCTTCACCAAATAAGAGAGAAGCTTCAAGCTCCCATAAAGGTATTTCCTCTATGGGAGCTCACCATACATCACCACCACCACCTTCCAAACTTTTTCCACCCATATTAGAGTAAATTGCAAGAAGAAATGAGGGCTCTAAAAACCAAAAACAAGCCAATCAACAACAAAGGAAATGAAAAGGCTTTAAAGGAAATTTCTTCAAAGGTTTTCTCTATAACTTATCTTTTCTTGTATTTCTTGTATTTTTTAATGTTTAATCCCCATTTGAGAAATATTTGTAAACCTACACTTATGCTATTTATGTATGGTTGTTCTTAAATTCATTTGGGTCTTGTTCTATTCATTGTTATATCTATGATTTAATCTCTTACTATGACATGTATGTGTATGGAGGTTAGAAATTGATGTATATTCATGAATGAGATTAGGAGTAGAATAACTTAATTTAGGAGTAGTGTAATGGAACATCCCATGATTGTATGTATGTTGTTGGATGATCCAAAATGTCATGTTTATAATGATTTAAGTGATTGAGAGTTAGGGTTGTGCTTTGTGCATAATCTTGACTAATTAGCTCCAAAGAATGGAAAAAGTTTGGTTGATGCATTGATATGCTAGATTAAGCTTTGGTTCTATATCCTTGTGCTTCATGGGTCTTTGGTTTAATACACAATTGCTTATCCCATGACTTGGGTTGAATGATAAATTGATTTTGGTAAATTCTTTAATCATGAGAATGAATCATTTACTTAAATTGACTGTACTTATTGTTTAGCAATCAACTTGATGTACATAGTTGTTTGGTGAACTTATTTCCCCTTTAAGCCATCCATCTTAAGGAGATTATAGAGGAAATGAGAGAGCTTCTCATCCATGAGGGAGTTGGGCATTCAAGAAGAATGGAGACTCGCCGTGATCGTCTAGTGGTCAAGACATCCGATTGACAACCGAGAAAACACGGCGTTCGAATCCCGGTAGCGGATGTGTTCTTCTTTCTTTCATTTTTGTATTTCTTTTCTTTGTATTTATTGTCTCTTCTTTGATGTGTATTTCATTTTGGATTTGATGTAAACCTATAATTATTGCCTCTTTTATTGAATATGTTTGTTGATGATTGAGTGGTTATTTAAGTTCTTAATGCTTTTTAGTGATTAGCCACCACTTGAATGAGCTTTGGTTGTGTGTGATGGATCGAGAGGGGAAACACATAACGTGCTTGATTAAATCTCCACTGCATTTAGAGTAAGGCAGAGATACGCGATGCTTTGCATATATAGTTGCTAAATGTGTCTCATTAATGAACTCATGTGTAGTTTGGGTAATCATCCGTCGATAGGTTATTGGTGCATGTGGGTATAGTCTTTGTTGCTCCAGAGAGAATATTGACGATGATTAAGTGAGTACGACTTTCAATATTGATAAACATGTAATTCTGCATCTCTCCATTCTATCTTTGTAAATACTATTGTATATAATTTATATTTTTCATTGCAATATTTATATATAATGCACAGACAACACACACCCTAATTAGTTTTCCAATTCAATTAAACTAGGAATAATTGACGAATTACACATCCTCATGGGAATGAACTCTATTTATTATTGTACTACACTCACCGGCCTCGTATGATTGCGAGTAGTCATTTTGGTGTGGTCAATGACCAATGGAGGTCCTCCATCAATGGACCATTGGTTCTCCATTAATGGATTTGTTTGACCTCCAATGGAGGTCGATGAAGAAGATGAGCAAAAAAAAAAAATTTCATTTTTACCCAATAAGTTTTAGAATTATAAATATACCTAATAAGTTTCGGAAACTACAAAGAAAGTCTTAGAAATTACAGAATAAGTCTCAAAAAGACAAAATAAGTCTCGGAAACACTAAAAGAAGTCTCGAAAATATCATAATAAGTTTCGGAAACACCAAAATAAGTCTCGAAAAAAAGCGCGAGACTTATTTTTATGAGTGTGTTTAAAAGTATTTTTGTCAGACCCACACTTTATGTGCTATTAAAACTTAAGTTATTAAGTTGCTGATAGTATTAAAACTCAGGGGTTGTTTGTTTTTTTGTCTGAAGACTGAAGAGTCCTGAATTTTTCTGAAGACTGAATATGGACTAAAATCTGAACTTGAATGACGTTTTTTTTTTTCACATCTGAATGTATTGTCAACACGTTTGTTTTTTAAAAGTAAAATTGTCTGAAAATAAGTAATTTTACATTTATACCCATATTAAACAATTATACATATAATATAGAATAAAAACAATCCAAAAATCATAATTATATATGAACACATATGATCATGATCTTCTTCCTCGATTACAAATAAACTTTATTTTTACTAAGAAAAGAAAAAAAAGTTTATTTTTTTCAAAAAATAAAAAGGGCAACAGGAAAACTCACACAAAACATTCTAAAAAAATAATATATAAATACATCACTATAATATCATAATAAAGTATTGATATTATACACCAATATAAGAAGTGATTATGGTTCTTTTTTATTTTTAAAGCTATTTAAAATAAGCAATATATTAAAATAAAGATTTATGTACCATATATAATTATAATGAAATTGGAAATATGTTATATGAGGGATAGTATCGGAAGAAAAGATTTTGGATTGCATTTAATGCAATTCAGTGATTTGCAATTAAATGAAAAGTCATGATTTTTTACTTTTTATTTTAAGTTGTTTTTTGGTATTTTTAAGTTGTTTGACCACTTATAAAAACAAACAAAACAACTTAATTATTATGATTCAGACCCATTAAGTTTCAAGTGGAAAAAACAAACGACCCCTCACTCTTTAAATAGTGCTATTAAATTTTTGAGCCCATAGTGTGTATAGGGTAAAAAATTGATTTGTAAAATTTTAAACCGAGTGTAAGAAGTAATTGGGTGCGAGGAGAACTTCTTTTGGTGGCAATAAAGCCACCCTAAGAACTTTTCTGTCTTTCCAGAGGTCAAGGCTAGTCAACCGTTAAAATTAACATTAAAATTAACGGATTGACTTGATGACAGAGGATGTTTGTGTTAATTTAGGATCTATTTTTAAAATCTTGCTGGATTCAACAAACTAAAGATATGCTAGTGAAATTAACCCTTTAAATAATAATAAATAAGACTTCAATTTTACGTAAGTAGTTAATAACTAAGAGCCTCTAATTGCATAAAGATATGAGTAATGCTAAGTTTTCCAAATTCTTTCACAAATGATATGGCACATGAGTTGTCAGCATCATGCCACATCATTTGAGAATTTTTTTTGGAAAGTTTAGCATTACCCTAAAGATATATCAATAACATACTCAAAATTTAAAAATAAAATGTATTTTCAAGGCTAATCGAATATTTAAGTATGATTTAGTACTATTTTTCAATTAAAATTTTTACTGAATAAAATAAGCTTATAATCTATAATAAATTGATCAAAATTGTGTTGTTTTGTTTTGTTATATATATATATATATACACATGTGGACCACTGATTATGGAGAAGTTTTGACAAGTGCATATACTTTGAGTCAAAATATATAAATCTAATGGTCCACATCCAACGCACTGATAAAGTTATATCAGTGCACACTGACTTGAAAATTTCTGATATATATATATATGACACCGAACGGATCAGGGGTCTGCCGATATCAAACACTACATGTACGGCTTAGATATGTACTCCTATAATAAAAGATATATGTTCACATAATTTTGAGAATAAAACCCCACACATATACTTGTAAAATATACATAATGAAACTCAAAACCCCCATTTGGATGGTATAATTATAGTAAATAAACTAATATATTTATATAAATAACTATCTGCATTGAAAAATACTGGATACGTGACATCAAAAAATAAAAACTTGAGCCAATATTGTAGAAAAGCTAGAAAATTCTCAGTATATATCCATGAATAAATACATACCCAAACTATATTTTCAAGCTAGACAATGTTGTAAGTTGCCATGAATCCAAGAGGAATTAAGTTTGACGGGTCAGTGGAGAACCAACAGGAAATAGATACAAACTTTCATTAATGATTCTACTTTTTTTGTGAAGAATTTTGATGACTGGTGTGCAATTTAATGTGCATTTCTCTTCTTGCGTGGTTCTTAGATGGTAACTAAAAGATTTTTTATTTTATTTTTTGACATAAATGGGAACTAAAAGATTGATATTGGGAAAATGTTCAAAGCTTATTATGTATAATTTTCTTGTTTCTTTTCTTAGAATGATCTAGTCCATGATAAAGTTATCTAGAGTACAATTGAGTTTAGAATACTAACCCGATGCAGGAATTGAACAAGTTTTTTTATATTGAGTCGACTATATAACGTTATAAAGTGATATTGTCACTTTTGAATGAGTGTGTAGATCATTCTGTAACGTTATAGAGTTCATTTTGTATGTAACATTATATAGTCAATTTCACACGAAAGAATGTATGTGATTCCCGCACCTAATAATAATTATTAGATTAGGGTAAATTAGATCCGTTTAAACTTATTTAATATTCAATCTAAATTGGTTTGGATAACTTTTGACGAGTTGAATTAGAACAATGGACGGAAAACTTAACCTAATTGATACAGACATACTACTGTTAATGGAACAAATTGTTGTTTACTTTTTAATTCATAACAAAATATATAGATCATTGAATTCAATTTAATCCACATAAAATTGAATTGAGTTAGGTTCAAAATTGTGTAAAACGATCAACTTTCTTAAAAGATCTTCATTTGGTTTCAGTATTTGTTTTTTTCCTTATATTGTTTATGTATCGTCAAATCTTCTCTAAGTTCCTTTGTCATGGGTCATCTAAACACAACCAATGACCAGAAACCATTTACTTAAATATATACATTACATGGATTACCTCTTTTTGAGGAGGTTATTGATTATTTGCTTTTCACATATTGGTTTATTTTCTCATAATTCTAATCATAACATAATAGTAATGATGAATCATAGGTTACTAAAATGTCTTTCTTTTCTCATGTTGTTTTGTTGTCAATCTCAATTCCCCATGTCACCCCCAAATGCGTATTCTCTGGTCAAGACTCAAGACAGTCCTATTTTTTTTTTCCAGGATTTCTCTTTATTTGTAACATTACAGTCACATAATGTTACAGAGTGACTTTGTAATGTTAAAAGCAAAAACTTTTTTTTTTTTTGCTCAACTTTGTAACATTACAATCATGGTTTGGACAACCTCAATGTGGCTTGGTGTGTAATGCTCGCTCATTTTGGTAATATCCCAAGTTCGAATCGCCGCCACCACATGTGATATATATTAAAAAAAAACATGGTTTGGACATAATTTTATGTCTGAGGTTTATGTTTGTACGTAATCTTATTTCCGATGGTTTACACGCACATGGGAACTCCTATCCAGAAATACCTAATTTTTTGCCAATGTTAGGCTAAATATCTGAATAGATAGGCTATAAAAGTACAAATATACCATTTCATTGGTTTAATTATTAAAAGAACTCAAAAGAAAAAAAAAATGGAATTGGGACAGAAGCAATACTTTGATTACTCTCAGAGAGCACAATGGTTGAGAGGTGTTGTTTTGGGAGGTCTAGAAGGGTTGGTCTTCTCAACATTGTTGATGATGAATATTGATCAAATGGTCACACAAGATCAAACGAAGTCAACAAAGCTGATCCTCACAGGGTTTCTGGGTTTGATTTCAGGAGCTTTAAGAATTGCAATCTCAGAGCTGGTTTCTGTGTACACTCAAGTGGACACATTGACATTTCAAGCAAAAAGAAACTTGAAATTATTGGGGAGACATCAACATCACCAACACGATCATCATCATGATGAGAAAACATGGCAGATGATGCCAAACCCAGCACAGGTGGCTGTGACATCTTCACTAGCATATTTGTTGGTGGGGACTGTGCCATTGCTTGCTTTTGGGTTTGTTGATCAGCAACATACTAATCTGAGGGCCTGCATTGCCATGATTTCAGCTTGTTTGTCCATGTTGTTGGTTGGAGGCTTTGCAGCTGTGCTTGGAAATGCATCCATTGCTAGGTCTTGTGCAAGAGTCTTGGTTGGAGGATTGGTTGCAATCTTGATTATGTGGGGCAAGATCAAGATATATTCTTGGGTTTCTGTGTAGTTAGGATTTTAATTACAAAAGCATGCATGTCTAGGTTTGTAATTAGTATATGATCAACTTATACAAGACAAATATTGTCACATAAGAAAATGTTGGTCACTTTGTAACTATCCAATAAAACTCTTGAATGTAATAAAAGCTTTACGAAGTCAAATTCAGATTCATTAGTCCAGTAATACTATGTGATTTAATATAATTTTGATGAGTTTAACTATGTTACTGTTTTTTATTTCCGATTCCATAATATATTTTAAAATAAAAGAATTTTCTATAACACTAACTAGAAATGGGCACTTTGTTCTTCAACATAGGCTCACTATCAAGTTTTAAATGGACCCAAGCCTACATAAATACCGGGTTTAATGGGCCCAATTCCGACCCAGCTCTAACCCGAATTCGTAACGATATAAATTTATCTTTTTGACGACAAGAATCTCTTTAAACAACAAAAATGGCTTCAATGAGTTTCTCTTCAATCTTCACGAACAACTGCCGGAACCTGGGTGGTGGTGGTGGGCCCATCTCTCTTCTACGAACTTTAGCATCTACACATGTTTCTTCTTGTCTCAATAAGAACCATAGCAACAATGTTGTCGTGTCTCTCTGTCCGAATAAGAGAGCTTTCGCTTGTCAGTCATCGATACAACAAGTTGTCACTCACAGTCACACAAATGCTGCTGTTACTGATACTGCTACGGCTACTGCTTCTTCTGTTAATGGGTACTCTCAATTTCACTTCTTTTCTTCATTTTAATTGATGGATATGTGTGTGTTTTTGTGTCATTGAATCAAACCTGTTGTTGTTGACAGTTGAAGTTGTATAGATAAACTTGTCTCAACTTTAGATGAGTATCAAATTTGTTGAAAACTTGAAATGGATTGGTGTTTTCTACTTTGACTTCTATAATCTGTATATTATATATGTATATATTAAATTTGAATAAATGTGATTAAGTTATCGAGGCTTGTCTGATTGTGGGTTTGTACTTGTAGAAAAAACTGTTGCTTTCTTTCAATAGTTGATTGATAGTAAATATTTATGACCAAGGAAATGCATGGTTTCTAACAATTTGTCAGAGGTTTTAAACTTTAATGTTTGCATATTTTCATTGACAGCTCTATTTAGTGATTTCTTGAGATTTCTAGAGTTGTTATGTTGGTTCGTATTTGTGTGACCATTCTTTGTGCTTCATGTGAAACTCATACATTGTGTCTTTTGTTATGTTTGTTAATGCCTAATAATAATACTCTAGCCGCTTGATTTGGAGAATTTTGTCTTCTCAGCTACCCCGAGTATCATCGCTTGCTTCCATGTCCGGCACAGAATGGTCCACCGAGAATTGAACATTTAGTTGTTTCTGAAGGAGGGCCTGTACTGGAATACATATGTAAAGCACTGGATCTTCCTCCTCTGTGAGTGCTCTGCTCTTTCATGATTTTATTTGTTTCCAATTGATAATATGAGATATGACTACTGGATTTCCATCGTTGTCTGTTATCAATCAGATTGGAATGATATATAGAAAATTTCATTGTTTGAAGGTTTGTTGCAGATCTCATCCATTTTGGAGCTGTTTATTATGCTCTTGTGTGTCCAAAGCCTCCTTCAACTGCTACCCCAGAGCAAATCAGGATATTTAAAGAAGTCACCGCACCATCAGTTGTCAAAAAGAGAGTTTCTGTCAAAGGGAAAACGATACGGGAAGCACAGAAGACTTTCCGTATAACTCATGTTGACCAGTTTATTGAAGCTGGAACATACTTACGTGTGCATGTGCACCCAAAACGGTTTCCAAGGTAGAATTTAATGTTTGAACGTTGAACAGACTTTTTACTATCTTTTTGATAAGCATTATACTTATTGACTAAAAATTTTGCCCAGGTGCTATGAAATTGACTGGAAATCAAGAATTGTAGCGGTGACTGAATCATATGTTATTTTGGACAAACCAGCTGGGACGTCTGTACGTTTGATCTGTTAAAATGTTCATGAAGATTGCTTTTTCTTACTAGTCAATTTGTAACTTAATGCATCAACGATCTATGTCAATTGTGGTTAGGTAGGAGGAACTTCAGACAATATAGAAGAAAGTTGTGCAACATTTGCTACTCGTGCATTGGAATTAACAGATCCACTATATACCACCCATCAAATTGATAACTGCACAGAGGGCTGGTATTGTTATCTTTTTGAATATTGTCATGTTTGCATCATCATCATTATCGACATAAAGAGTAATCAGCGGCCAATAATTTTGTTGCAGTGTTGTATTGGCCAGGACTAAGGAGTATTGCTCAGTTTTTCATGGAAAGATCAGAGTAAGTATTTAATTTCAATTCTTGGCATAGATTTGATCACGGCAGCTTGGCCACAAATTGCAGCTTCCCTTGGTCTGATATGATTTCTTCTTCATGGGGTCACTGTAGTACTGCACATATTGAACTTGTATTTTATTTTTTCTCAAATGTTTCTGAATTTGTAAGTTTTCTTGTGCATTAGGAGAAAAAGGTGAAGAAGCTTTATCTTGCTCTTGCAGCTGCTCCTTTGCCAGTTGGATTAATCACCCACTACATGCGTCCCGTTAATATTGCTCCAAGACTCGTTTCAGAAGGTAATAACCTCTTGAAGCTTGCATTGTAGGAAATTAATTGGACCTCTAAAGTTTGCAGCTAATAACCTTGAAGTTGACAGACCACTACTGTATGGTAGTAAATCTTGATTTAGACTTGAGGCCCTTGCAAGTGTACACTGAAAATGTTTGTTAAAAGGTATTCCACATATATATATATATATATATATATGGAAAAGGAAACTTTTGGCCACTAGAGTGACTATTGTTTCCAAATATGTCGTCCCAATTATTTAAAATATTGTTCCTAGAATAATTCAGAGTCTAAATGATATTCTCAATCTGCACAGAGGGCTGTATGTTGACATTAGAAAACCATCGGTTTGGGTGAGGCATCTTACTGGATGAGACGTAACTATATCACTACAAAACTTCAGCCAATTTTTGTATATTTTTCCTTTATCACTTTTATAAAATGATGCTGTTTTTAGATTATTGTTAATTGACATTACAGTCATTAGAAATTCATTTCAAAGCATTGCCATACCGGGTGTTATGATAGGTCAAATTTTAAGTTCATAATCTGCTTTCTTAAGTGATTCTTTGTACAACTACCATGGTTAAGCAAGAACTCTTTTCTGTCTTATCCCAAAACATTTATGTATGCAGATTTTGTTAAAGGTTGGCAGTTATGTCAACTTGAGGTCTTGGAATGCAAGGAGGTTCTTTGGCCAGATAGTAGTGTTGAAGAGATATATCGTGTTGAAGACTGTGGGTGGCCCTCAAAAGTTTATGCATATGAGTGTAAAATCAACCTGTTGACTGGACGAACTCATCAGGTTCTTTAGCTGTCCATATGCTCCATGGTTTTGCTGGTTTTGGTTGTTTCTATTCTTTAACTATAGTCATGAGCCATGGCATTGTAGTTCACATTTATTTTTTCTTGTAAAATCATTACTTCACTCTGTTGTGAAGCCAGGAAGGTGTGCATATGCTTTGCAATTTATTTTCCCTATACTTCCCAAAGTATGCTTTTAATTTTAGCTTGTGGATTACTGCTTCCCTGGAGTAAAGTATGCTTTTAACTATAGCTCATTAATAAGGACTGTCCTTGGACTTAAAATGTAAGATTTAGCTGTCTGAAGTATACAACCACAAAAGTAGAAATGTGGTGTTGGGTTCATAACTCAAAGGATATGATTCCACTTATAAGGGATTCAATTGGTATGGTATTTTCTTGGTGGAATTATCAAAAAATGACCCAGAATACATGACAAGATTTATCTGGGAAAACTGGAAAAAGCAGTTGGCTTGCTCTGAAATTTTGATTTCAAGGTTATTTTCTCCAAGCAATGTATACTACTTTACTAGAAATGATAGCTGCAATGACTACTTTGTTATGCTATAAGATGCTAGCAAAAGAACAGGATTAAGAAAAAAATAACTTTTATTTACTTGGTTAAAACACAAGTAAAAAGTAGCTTAACTTGTTATTTGAGAATAATGTAACGTGTGATGCAGATCCGAGCACAACTGGCTGCCTGTGGTGCACCAATAGTGGGTGACTCAATGTACATGCCAGCTGCAATTGCAGAGATGTCTAGTCCTGGGCTCGATCCCTATGGAAATCACAAGAAACAATATGCAACTGAGGATGATAAAGAAATGGCTATTGCAGAGTGGATTTCACAGCATGGAAAGGAGCCTAGTGTTGCTGTTGGTCTTCAAGCATGCCAAATTTCATGGGATGATGGTGAGCATTTTTATGAGGCTGGCTCTCCATGGTGGAGATGTAAGAAAGTTTAGACTGGGTTCTGGAGCATGAAGATCAAATATAAAAGTCGGTTTTTCTTCGGTCGCTGAAGGTAAAAATTGTCTCTTATATCACCCTATTAAAGTTGGCAGCGGCTTTTATTATTTAATGATATATAAGTTGCATCTTATATGCAGGCATAGCTTGTCGAAGGGCAGGATTCAAACTCTATGCAGACTGAGATGGAGCTAAAGTAGACAATGTTTTAAAGAGGAAATAAAGCATGATTAGTGGTTAGAGGGATAACTTAGATATACTGAAAGGCAAATAGAAGTTTATGTTTTACCACAGACCATTGATTAGTACCTTTTTGTGATGATTGTGATCTGTGATGATATGAATTACAATGTTTCTGGATAATATGATATAGCATTGATTAGTGAATTTCTGATTTGTTGCTTTGATTCTGTGTGGCACTGCTCTTGGTATAATAGAACACTATAGACTATTAGATTCTCATGCTGTTCCAAAGAAATGTCTTTTAGAGTTTATCTGTGAGTTGATATCCATGCTTGATAATTGATATGCTGAAGTAGCATGCATAAATTCCAACAGCTACCTATTCTGTGTGCTTTGCATACAATAGAAGGGCGAAGATTGTTGATACCCTGGTATTGGAGGTATTGTGGAGTATGTTATTGTCTCGGATTTGATTACCTGATGCTTTACAATGAACTGTTATACCAAACTGCTGATAATTTAGGAGTCCTCTGTGTGGCATGATCGACATGGTGAAGTCCTCCTCAATGGAACTTTGCTGGTAAAATTCTTCAGTCTTGATAACTCCCATTCCAGGTCCACACGAAGAGTAGATACAGTCTTGAATGGAGTGACTGGTATAAAGAGCTATGCCAATGAAGTCCAGTTCCTTCTTCAGTATCTCCATTTCCTTGCTTGAGAATTCTGGTAATGTAGATCCTAATATACTTTTGATCTCTTCAAGATACTTTCCTTATATGATTGGGTCTAGGAACCTACATTGAGTAAAGATCATGATGTCTTATTGCAGCATGATGATAAATTAAGCAGTTAACACATTTTCAGAACCAATTCATGAAGAAGCGTTTTCTCTGAGTTTTATATAAGCCAAGTCCGAAAACCAAAAAAGTGTTAAAATTGAACTGCACACAGGAGACTCCGCATCATCTTTTAGACATACAACGAATAATATTCCATTAGTAAAACATTTTTCCATGTTCCTTTACCTTGGCAATAAATAGTGACCACAAAATACGAAAGGTCATGATTAACTGCTAAATCAAACATTGAGTTGGTGAAGGTATGTTAAAATGCATAATCAGCATATCCAGAAACAGTAGAACATACATAGTTTGGAAGCACCAAATTTCAGAATTCTAAGGCTGACAAATCCAAAGAAGCATAACAAAATATAACCATAAAAAGGATACTATCTTGAGGAACAAAAAAAAGCCAAATGACATGATATGTAAATACACAATAATATATTTTTTAGGTGTTTATCAAAAAAATATTTTTAAGGTGGAGATACCATACTTCAATTTTGCAGTCTTTTCTTACATTATATGTTACAGCATATTTATTAAAGAGTGTAATAAGCTTTGCCATTTATGGTCTACACACTACAATTGCATTTTCTATAAACCAAATGACATGATATGTAAATACACAGCATTGTCAAATTGCATTCTCTTCAATCCTTCAGTCTTGGTAGCTCTTTATGAAGCCATAATAGCCACACTGAGGAGGACTCCTAAATTAAAGAGTGCAATTTTGCATTCTTTAACAATGCTTTTGTAGATTCTAGTATCACAAACTTGTTTATCTTTTCATGTTGTTGGTCATACTTGAGCATGCTCTTTCTGTTAGTCTAGATTATGTTTTGGGGATTAGAAAGAGCTTTATTATATATATTATGAGTTAATTGATGATAATACTAGTCCAAAATCATTCAAGCTTGTTCAAATCTTGGAGATGAGTATTTTCATATTACTTGTAAAATCAGAGGCTTAACTTTTTTCAATGAGGGTTTAATGTTCAAACATTGTTATTAGCTTTGATCTATACTCTTGCTTGCAAGTAGCTAGGCTGTTTTCTTGAAAAATTGTTTGGAAAACATAAAGGGTTTTATTTATGTTATGCTACTGGTTCTTTACATGTCTTGGTCCGCAAGTTTTCTGATCAGACGAAGTGGGGATTAGTTTTGTTTGTGATTAACTGATTATAATAAAATGCCCTCACTTTGTATTCATTATAAAAAATTTAAAGGTCAATGTTTCTTAGAGGCAGATTATCAAGGACTAAAGAAAGTGATCTCCAAGCAGAATAGTGTTTTATTTCAAGACCTATTTCTCAGGGTAGGGTGTCCTTTATTTCAAGACCTATTTCTATTTTGTCTGGCTGCAGCCAAGTCTTGTCAATTGCTAATGGATGCAAGTTTTGAACTTGATTCTCAACATGCATAATGCTGATATCCCTTCTTGATATGCCTTGATAGAAGTAGCATTCATAAACTTCTACAGCTACATATACAAAACTTGTATTGGACTATGAATTGTACATCATTTTGAATGCTTTGTATACAATGCTAGACCTGAACTTAAAACACATGTTAATGGCCACATTTATTGTTTAGACTAAGCACAAATAGAAGGGCGAACAATCGAACATAGTTGATACCCTAGTATTGGAGGTATTGTGGAGTATGTTACTGTGTCTCGGATTTGATTACCCGATGCTTTGCAATGAACTGTTTATACCAAATTGCTGATAATTTAGGAGTCCTCCTCAGTGTGGCATGATCGACATGGTGAAGTCCAAACCTTACTGTGTACCCAAATAGCCATTCGAAATTGTCTAGTAAGGACCAAGCAAAGTACCCCCTGACATCTGCTCCATCTCTGTGTAAATAGGAAATACATGAAATTGATCACTTGAGTTAGGGTTGTATAATGTTAGATCACCCATTTGTTTTGATTTCTTAATAATACTGTTGCATGCATGCTAGCACATCTTTACCTCACTGCTCTCAGCAGCGCTTCTAAGTAGTCAGCCATGTACTCAACCCTTTTGACATCATGGAGGAGTGCTTCAGTGGTGGAATTTGGAGCGCTTATCTCTCCGTACCCTACAAGATATGATAGACCTATTAGTAATTAACATATCCAAAAGTTTAAGCTCTTACCTGCATGACCATTTGGCACATATTCAAACAAACCCAAGACTTCTGGAATAACAAAGATTATGATACCATGTTATAACCAACAGACTCAAAAGCTTATGTTGATAGGAAATGACCCAACAATAGCATTTAAACCTTCTAACAAGATCAACAGTAGGATATGAGGATTTTGTGTGCGAAAAGACTACAAGTCTCTTACCATTTTCTGTAATGAACATGGGTATGTTATTATATCTCTCTTTCATGTAGTTTACGATCTTTTCCATTCCATGTGGGTAAACATTTTGCCAGTCAATTTCAGTCTGCACAGCCAAAAAGCTTCAACAACTGATTTATGTAAATGGGAAATCAGTCAATCACTATGTAAGTGATAAATTTAGGGGGTTTTGCTACCTTGCTCTTAACAGCAAGATTACTGGGTAGTTAATTTTTAAATCTAAAGATTGAAATTGACCCGATAACCTTACTGTTAACAGCAATTTAGCCAAACTCTGAATTTAGGTAACATACCGACTCTCCAATGGAACTTCGTTGGTAAAATCCTTCAGTCTTGGTAACTCCCCTTCCAGGTCCACACGTAGAGTAGATACAGTCTTGGACGTAGTAACTGGTATAGTGATTTATGCCAATGAAGTCCAGTCCCTTCTTCAATTTCTCCATATCGTTGCTTGAGAATTCTGGTAATGAAGATCCTAATATCCTTTTCATCTCTTCAGGATACTTTCCATATATGATCGGGTCTAGGAACCTGCATTGAACAAAGATCACGATGTCTTAGTACAGGATGATGATAAATTAGACTTGCTGTTAACACACTTTTCAGGGGTGACAAGTTATGGAATCAAACCAGTTCATGACGAAGGATTGAGCTCTTTCAACTGCTAACTTATCTGCTGTGGAGTTGCTGAGGGGTTCGAACCACATCACATGTAAGACAATCCCAATGCTACCTCCTTGATCTTTCTGGACTAGTTTCCATGTCATTGTTCATACTTAAAAAGTGTTTTTTCAATAATTCTATTGTTTTATTTTGTAATGTTTGATTGAATATAAATGCTTAATTGTTTAAAGAATCACTTCATAATGCTTTTCTGAGGAACGCTTTTGTTAAGCCAGAAATATTTGAAGTCATCTTTTTTTGTCAAGTGCATTTTCAGATAAGCACTTTTAAGTGTTTTCATTACTTGAAAGCCCTTTCTATATAAAAGCACTGCATGCAAAACATTACTTAAGTACCATGCCTCTATTATAGGTTACTTATTACCTGGTATTTGGTCCTGTATATATGGACTGCAGTTGCATGTGATAGGATAATATTATGAGCTACCACGAATGGTTCCTTCTCTGAATCTCCCTTGCTGCAGTTTCCAAACGTCCCGGAGCAATGAGACGGTGGATGCTCACCTGTTCGATAACCAAGGCTGGCTTGGAAGTTTGGCTCATTGAAGGTATTCCAATATTTCACCCTGTCTCCAAAGTATTTAAAACATATGTCTGCAAAATACCCGAAATCCTCCCTGAAACAGAAGAAAGAACAAACAATCAAAGTGATTCATTCCTCTTCATCCGAAATGTATTATTCTTTCGATACACAAAATGTATCAACTTGGGAACTGTCGTTGGACCCTACAATCTTGGTAGTCAAATGACCCTCAACAGGACATTTGTAACAAGGTAACGTAGTAGTTTCGCGTTGAATGCAAATTTCACTTACTGAGATTTAGGATCGAGCCAAGCTCCATATCTGTCTTCGATTTCTTGAGGACTATCAAAATGAGTCAAAGTTACAAATGGTAGGATCCCTGTAAGTGCTCAATTATGACTTCATTGGGGTGGATTTGATTTCTGATTGGAAAAGAAAACACACACACACAATCAATGAAAGACAGAATTGAAGCAAACCTCTAAGCTGGAGAGCATCAATGAGCTTGTTGTAGTAGTTGATACCAGCTATATTGACGTCTCCAAATCTTCCTTCTGTTGAATATTGCATAGAGTTTTAGATGTAGCACAAAGTGTTGTTGGTTACATTATAACATGCAAATTGGTTGTGTGAGGAAAACTCACTTGGCAAAATTCTTGACCATGAAATTGAGAACCTATAGCTGTTGACTCCAAGGGATTCCATTAGACTAATGTCTTCCTATTCATGTCAAAAAACAATGTTAGATAGTTCAAAACATTCTTTTGTTTTTGTTTTTATTAAACAATTAACTTATTTTTTAATGCTTTGTTTTTTGGAATATTACATAAATTTATGGTTTTGGGGAGGGGGACACAACTTGAGCCCCCAGCATCACCACACCTCACGATGTAGATGTGAGGGACGTATCACTAAATTAATCCCATCTTGTCACTTGTTTTATAATGTTTGATTGAGATAAAACTTAGTTTTAGATTTTGTTCTTTTAAGATATGAATAATAATCAACCTTTTATTATGCCCAAGAATCCTTCAATATACAGTACCACTCAATTAAAATAGAGTAGCAAGAAGATGAGTTTTAAAAACATAGTGAATTTAATGATTTTTATTTTTATAATTTCATTGTTGAGGTGGGTGTGCGGAATTTATTGTGGGTTATTTGGGAATTAGTTTTCATATTGTTTCCAATGTGACTTGCATACCAAAAATCGTTAACATAGCAACAATGTCAAGAGAATTGTTTTATATGTGGCATAAAGATAGATTTGACAGACATGAGCGGAGCCAAGATTTTAGCTTTGGTATGGCCAATACAAAAACAAATATTCAAGTTGACGGAAGACGAATATACTATAATTTAAAAAAATCAAATGTAATAATGTATAGTCTCATATGTAAATTGTAATAGTACAACAAATAAATTAATAAATAAAATAAACACAGCTTTATGAATCAAAATGGAACCCGATACTCTTTTAAATTTATAAAATCATCTATAATCGAATATATATTAAGTTGCCATGTGATTTCCCTTTCAATATACATGATCAAAGAGTTTGTAAGAAATTCATCTTCTATCTTGTTACGAAACCTAATCTTGACAATACGCATAGATGGAAACGACATCTAATTAATTGCAGTTGAAAACGTTTAAATAACAAACTATATAATAAATGTGGTAAAATCATAATAATAACCTAAAATATTTATTATTTTGTAATCTAGTATATAAAATTATTCGTATAGAGAATACGAAGAATTTATTAGTTAAAACAGTAGGAATAAAATTGCTTAAGTTAAAAACATAAATTTTTATTAATTTACGATTCCCAATCTAAAATCTTGAAGAGTGATAAAGATAATGTGACATGTCAAATTGAATAATTACTAATACATAAACTATTTAGAATAAAGAATTGTGTGATAAGTATTTTAATAAAAAAAAATTCTTTCTTTTTTTGCATCGGAAATTAAAATTAAGGAAGGAAAATATATTGATTTTATCTCCTAATTTCATGGACAATAAAATAGGAAAGATATTAATTAATTAATATGTACTAATAATATCATAATTTATTGCCTACATACTATAATATCAGAATTTATGTAGGGGGAGATTGTTGATAGACAATTAATTGGGGGGGGGGGGGGGGGGGGGGGGGGGGGGGGGGGGTTGATATACAATGAACTTAAAATTTGATCTCTCCGATGTTTCTAGGGGGGGCTTTGTTGATAGACAATTAACTTAAAATTTGATCTCCAATGTTTCTATTTAAAACACATTATTTTTAATGATGTGTCCCATTTTTTTTTTTTACTTTTATTCATTTTTTATTTTATTTCCTTAATAAAAATATGTAAAAAATTAATGTCAATTTTAAATAATTGAGTCAACCAAAAAATATTTGTGTAACAGACCATCTGAAAGTAGACAGTCATATTGACAATGTATAATATTTTTTTTTTACTACATCAGTGTAAGTTTGAATATGCATATCTGTATGGAGATATATTTTTTAGGGCAAATTACATTGAACCCCTTGAGGTTTGGATAAGTTACACTTAGATGGATAAGTTTCTTTATTATACACTAACACCCCCAAAATTTAAATTTGACTTTAAAAATACCTAAAATGCCCTTAGTTATATTATTTTACACTTTATTTTTTTTTACCTTTTAATCAAACACTTTATAAACTTTAATAAAATAAAAAAATTAAATAAAATATATGATTCATTAAATAAATAAATAGTTTTTTAATTAAATAAATAAATAGTTTTTTTTAATTAAATAAATAAATAGTTTTTTTAATTAAATAAATAAATAGTTTAAATAAATAAATAAATGAATAGTTTTTAAAAATAAAATAAATAAATAGTTTTAAAAAATAAAATAAATAATTAGTTTAAAAAAAATAAATAAATAAATTTAAAATATAAATAAATAAATGAAAAACTTAAAAACATTAAATTTTTTAAGGATATTCATTAATAGGGATAAGAAAAACTCTAAATATCTAAACTTTTACTGTAAAGATGATGGTGAGAGAAGCTTCAAGGTTCTCAACACTCCTTAGATATTTAGAGCTTATATTGTCCCTATTAATATATATTCTTAAAAAAATTAATTTTTTTAATTTTTTCACTCATTTTTTAAACTATTTATTTATTTATTTAAAACAATTTATTTATTTGATTTTTTAAAACTTTTTTATTTAATGTTTTAAATTATTTATTTACTTAATGTTTTAAAAAATATTTATATATTTAATTTTTTTAACTATTTATTTATTTAATTTTTAAAACTATTTATTTTTTTAAACTATTTATTTATTTAATGATCATATCTTTTATTTAATTTTTTTATTTTATTAAAGTTTATAAAGTGTTTGATTAAAATAAAAAAAAATAAAGTGTAAAATAATATAACTAGGGGCATTTTAGGTATTTTTAAAGTCAAATTTAAATTTTGGGGGTATTAGTGTATAATAAAGAAACTTATCCATCTAAGTGTAACTTGTCTAAACCTCAAAGGGTTCAGTGTAATTTACCCTATTTTTTAATAGACTGTATATTTATTCTACGTGACATTTTGTTTTCTTAAATCAATCTTGTATTCGAGATGCTCTTATATCCCATTACAAAACCCCAATTATATGGCTTTTGGATTTTTGTGAACTTTAATTCCATCAAAAGAGTGGTTAGTGATTTAAATGTTTAAAGAAATGTAAAACTTATCTTTTTGTGCCCACCACACCATTGAAACTTGAAAGCAAAATTTCCAAGTTTTTGAAAATACCCATTATATATATTATATATATATATAATGGGTATTTTGACCAATTAATTATCATTAAAATAACAAGGAATAATAATAATAAAATGTGGCAACATCAGTACATCACTAATGTTTAATTAATATCACCCCATTATTGTCATTTTATTCACAGTAGAAACGGTCAAAAGTTAACTGAACGAGAAAATTTTTAATAGGACGGTCTCATATTTATTTTAGTAAGATTGTTCCAATAAGATTGTATAATTTATCTCGAAAATGTAAATATATATTATTAAACTATTAAATAGTGCAATATCATTGGACGGTCTCACCAAATATGAGACCGTCCCATTGAAGATTTTCTCTAACGCAACAAATAAGTGTCTTATTTGACATAATCACCCACAATTATTTTCTGATGGGGGTCCCAGGCAATACTGAATTTGCATATGAAGTTGATGCTCTTTATTGAATATTGATTGATTACAATTAAAGAAATAATATTTAAAGAGAGTGATTAGTGATTACCAGATAACGATGATAATGATCCACAGCAACATCACCATTGCTTCCATCTATTATTTTTCCTGCAACAGCCATTATCTTCTCTTTGTCAATATTTTAATTTAAATACTATTATCTATCTTCAACAACCATGAATGGGTTCAAGGTCTCTTTGGATAACTATTTCAATATTCAAGGTCTCTTTTAATAACTATATCGAGTCTATTAACAAATTGATAGTCCTGGAAAAAAAAATAATTTAGGACCATTATTTAGTAACATTATAAACTTTGTAACATAACAAATGAACAGTTCTGAAAAAAAATCAGAATATTAGTTTTGTAACATTATAAAATCAGCTTTATAATATTACTTACTAAAAATGCTTATAGGGAAATGGGAGCGGGGGAGGTTCCCCGATCCCCCATTGAACTTGTACCCTTCTACCGTTTCTTCTTGGCCGTACAAACAAATGCAACAAACAACACTCACTCGTGTCAATGACGTGAGGGTTCACATACCCACCAACCAATCCCCATCCCCATTTAGATTTAGATTTGGGGTGAAATTCTCCCCGCACCCATCTTCATCCCCGTTTTTGGAGGTCATTTTACCCCCAAATGGGGAGGGCAGGTGGCGGTTTTTTTGCAACTCTAGTCTTGTCCAGGTGCTATCCTGTTCCACCAAAGACTTTTTCCTTCTAAGTTTGATGCTTTATGATAATGTAAAGGAATATAAATGAAAAGCGGTCTTCTTGTTTTGTGAAAAAAAAAAACTGAGGGTTATATTACAGGTAAGTTGAAAGTTGAATATTTTTAAAAATTTTTTTACTCCAGATGGAAGATATGGGGCTCATGTTGGATTATATAGAAACAAAGTTATAATTCTCACCAGGTTTGTGTGAGAAAACATCCCAGTTGCTCAAACCTTTACCGTCACTCAAGTATGCACCTTCAAACTGCAAAAAAACAACAACAAATGTGTAAAAGAAAACTGAATTCTGTATAACGTACAATAATTATATACACTGTACAATTACATTATATAATGTAATAAAGTAGTCAAACCTGATACGAAGAGGAGGCAGTTCCAAAGAGAAAGTTGGAAGGTAATGGAGATGGATCCAAGCTTTGTTTGAGAGTTTTTTGATGACAAGAAGATATGAAGATAGGTGACAACAATAGTAGCATCTCTGAGAGAAAAAGAGCTCTAAAAACTGTAGAAAATTTCATGGCAATCTATAGTGAGATCTAAAAATGCTTCCATGGATATACATTCTATATAAGTATATATAATAAAAGAGACATATATTTTTTTTTAGAAAATCGTAAGAAATAATCAAAAGAATTTATTAATTTATTGTTTTTAGCTATAAATTTATATTCTATTATATTTATCACGTATAGCCTGGAGCAGATTAGGTCGTCCTCCTTGTCTTTATTGCACTCATCTAAAAATTTAGAAATTAATTAGATTGTACCTTGAAAATTATTGACATGTAAATTGAAAGTCAATTGACATATAATTTAAAACTTAATTAACATATAACTTGAAAAATCAACTCGCATGTAACTTGAAATCAAATGATATGTAACTTACATATCATGTGAAGTAAAATTTATGGGTAATTTTATCTTAAAAACGATCAAAATTGACAAAAACGAATAAAATATAAATCACTAATTTTTTTTGTTTCTTTACGAATTCACTTTTTTTATTTTTCCTGGCAATCATTTTCTATCTTCAATCATGAACAGTCTAGTGGGACCTTATGCTGATGTGTCAAGAATAAGTTACAGAATCTTTTTGATGATCATCTAAGGAATCAAAAAGACATTCAAATCCAAAGTGGCAAAGTAAGAGCTGATTCTTTGAAATGACTCCAACCTAACCACTAGGTCCACCACTTGGAGACTTTAGAACATATTTTGTTGGCCCTACAAATCAAACATTTCTTTCACATGTGCTTGGTTGGTTTATTGGTTGGAGAAGAATAGAATGGCAAATTATTTGATTTTTTTTTGGGTTATAAGGGCATCTCCATCCCCACTCCATCCCTTGAACCATCTCTATTTTTCAACCAAAATCCACCTCCAACCCTGCTCTATTTCCTGTGTCATTTTTGGTAAGATGAACAGTATCATGTAATATATTACGTGACAATATTTATCTGGTTAAAAATGGTGCATTTCTTGGTTTTTTTTTCAACATTATATTTTTATTAAATCACAGTTTGACCATATATATTAAACTATATTCTGATTATATCATTTATTTAATGATTTTATTTAATTATAGTTGTACTCTAATCAATTAAATTTATTTCAATTTGATTATTTTTTATTATTTAATGATTTTGTCTTGATGTAATTATTATTGATATTAATATTATAATAAATTAAAATGAAGTGTATAATTAAAAATATTGATTGCAATTTTTTTTAAATGAATCACTTAATTCAAAACAACGGAAATTAAAACAAAATACATTAATTAGATAAATATAATTACATAAAGCAAAATACATAAAGCAATTAATATACTAATTCAGATAATTAGATGATGAATATTATGTACTTTTATTTTTATGTTTTTTATTTTTTATTTTATGAAATGTAATATTTAAGTTATTTTAATAAGAAATGCAATATTTTACCTAATTAAATTAAATTTCCTTTAATGTATTAAATATCATAATTTCTTATCGTATTACAATATTATGTTAATTGTGGGGTGAAATGTTAATTGGGGTGAAATATAAAAAAAAGGGAAAGAAAGAGAATATTATATTTAGTGTAAAATTTGGTACACGGGATTGCAGATGGAATAGTGAAATAGTGTTAAACTTGCACTATTTTAGTGCAAAAATTGCACCAAAAGAACTATTTGGGTTAGAAATGATGTAAAGCTAGTTCTCTGACCTGCTTTTCAAATGATGAAGAATATAAATTCTTGAACTGATGCAAATGCACAATATTGTTGTTGTGATTTTGAATTTTAATCTAAGCTGTGGTTTTTCCTTGTATTAAGTTCCATACAAGCATATGAGTATATGAGCATCCTTAGGAGTCAAAATTTGATTGCCAAAATCAAAGGTAGACAATACAGCATACAATGATTTCCAAACCTCGTTCTCATACCAATTAAAGAGACTCAAACCAAGAATTCTATAGTAATTGCACAAGAGAACTACATATATACACCAGTTGGACTTGAAACTGCGCCGGCTTTATTTTCATATATACCATTACAATTTACAAGTTTCGAATGTGAAGGCGATATGGACTAATAGCCGCACCATAACAGGATTCACCATACTATTTTTTGGTGAAACTATACTTCACAAGTTTCACAGGTCGCGTATGGTTGGCAATGTACTGTTTATACCAAGTTGCTGACGTTTTGCGATTTCTTTTGAGAGTCGCATAATCAACATGGTAGAGTCCAAACCTGACGGTATATCCATCCTTCCACTCGAAGTTGTCGAGCAACGACCAGGCAAAGTATCCTCGCACATCTGCTCCTTTCCTGATCATATTTTCAAATATTGTTGATTCTTTTAGCCCTACAACGTATTATTTGAAATGTCTCGAAAAAGGCTCGAAATTTGGGTTGAACATAACAGAGGACAGAAAACATTGCCAAAAGTCATGTAGTAGTACCTCACTGCTGTTGCTAAAGCATCCAAGTAACAACTCATGTAGTTCACCCTCCATACATCGTTGAGTAGAATTTCGGTGGGCTTTTCCTTCTCGCCAAACCCTTCAAGAACGACAACAAATTATATGAAATTTTTCGCAAAACATTTTTGAACATCTTGTATGTATGTATCTGCTCACCGTTTTCTGTGATGTACATTGGCAAGTTATTGTACCTCTCCTTTATATATGTTACCATCTCATACATTCCTTGAGGATGGACATATAGCCAGTCGAGATCAGTCTACATTGATGAAACAAGATTTGGGTAATGTTTCCCTCGAAAATTAAATCACAGACAAGGTGTTAAACTGAGATAACATACCGGTTCCCCAATGAAGACACCTTTGTTTTGTGCAGTCCAGATAGCGTAGCCTTCTGTCTTAGAATATCCTATTCCCGGTTCACATATAGAGAAAATACAATCTTTCACATAAAAACTGGTATACTGGTTGATGCCAATGAAATCTAACCTGTTCTTCAGCTTCTCCTGATCATATTTCGAAAACTCGGGTAGACTAGATCCTAGAATTTCATGCATTTCTGCAGGATATTTCCCAAATAATATCGGATCTAAGAACCTGCATTGCACTTTTAAGATGGATTCAGGGTGCAAATTCTGTAGCTATTATGATAACCATATACGAGTGTTGAAAAAGCTTACCAATTCATAAAGAAAGCTTGAGCTCTTTCAGCTGCTCGTTTGTCTTCCGAGGAATTGCTGATAGGTTCGTACCACATGGTATTCATTACAATTCCAATGCTACCTTCTTGTTCTTTCTGGATTTATATCAACATTATAATTTAGAACAGAGCTGTTTTCATGCTCGAATAAAATTGGTGCTAGAATCTGTAACAATTTACTCAAATATACCTGATATTTAGTTCTATAAATACCGACAGCAGCTGAATGCGAGAGGATGATGTTGTGGGCTGCAATAAAAGGCTCTCTCTCTGAATCCCCTTCTTTACAATTTCCGAATAAGCCAGAACAGTGAGCTGGAGGGTAATCCCCTGACCTATAGCCACGGATGACTGCAACATTAGGCTCGTTGAAGGTGACCCAAAACTTCACTCGATCTCCAAAATACTCGAAACATATGTCTGCATAATATGCAAAATCTTTCCTGGAAAATGTTTGATCCGTATTAGTAGTAGTATTACTACCGATAAATAAACAACGAAAAGAGTGTTGCTTGCTACTCACTGCACTTGAGGACTCAGCCAGCCTCCATATCTGTCTTCGAGTTCCTGAGGAATGTCGTAATGAGTCAATGTCACAAAGGGTATGATCCCTGAAATCAGAAGAATTGAACAGTTTAATATGGAAGTTGTTATGTCGGATAAATAACTAATCGTGCAGAAATTCTTTCAATTACTAGAACCAGAACTAGAATTAGAATCAACCTCTATGCAGAAGAGCGTCAATGAACTTGTTATAATGATCAACGCCGGCTCTATTCACAGCTCCAAATCTTCCCTCTTGTTCAAAGTGAGTACAAAAAGTGAGTAAATTAGCAGTGTATACAGATTAACAGCTGATACAACCAAATTTTCCTTTTAATTACAACAAATAGAAGAACAAACTCACTAGGTAAAATTCGTGCCCATGATATAGAGAAACGATAGCTATTGACTCCAATATCCTCCATGAGTTCAAGATCTTCCTGTTTTATCACATCATCGAAAACCATAACGAACATTTTCTCAATCCGTCCTATGATAAATTGGTATAGAAATTCTCTAATGTATACGCGGGATTCTTGAACGTCTTTGTTAGAGTCTTGACATATTTCGGGTTACTTTTTTAGGTCATGTAATAATAGTACATATTACTGTTTTAAATTTAAACAATATATATAATCAAAGTTAGAAATGTGAATTGAGTTACCAGATATCGATGGTAATGATCAACAGCAACATCTCCATTACTTCCATCAATGATGTTACCTGAGACAAGTTTCAATCACATATACGAGAAGAAATGTTATAAAAATAAGCAAAAAATAATTCAACAATAAAGGAAAAACACATAGCAATTCAATTCAAACTTACCAGGCTTGTGAGTAAAATTGTCCCAGTTGTTGAGGCCTTTTCCATCAGCCAAGAAAGCTCCTTCAAACTACACAAACAAATAAATATTCCAAAAATTAAATCAATAATAATAACTGTGACATGAGTATGTTTTTGTTTATTGTGATTAAAAAAAATTTAAATGAAGAACCTGATAAGAAGAAGATGCAGTTCCAAAGAGGAAATTCCTGGGGAAAGGAGAAGTACCCAATTCACCTTTCATGGTGATAGTCTGACTACATGATACTAATAGAACTTGAAAGGACATTAGAAACACAAAAAAAGCTTGTAAAACCAGTGAAAGCTCCATAGACACAACCTATAGTAGTAGTGCTACTGTGCCAGTCCGCTGCTTCAACCAACCAAAGAGAAGTATATGACATGAGAATGAATAAGCAGAGAGAGAAGAGAACAGAGAAACAAATTACCTATATATAACAAAAAGTGTATAAGCAAGAAAGGACATTTTGATGCCTCCACCTGCGATTGTGAAGTGGTACTTGGCTGCAAATTGTGGTGGTATAATGCCATTTGTCACAGGAAAATGTATGTATAATAAACAAATGGGGAAATTGCACAAACAACCCTTGAGTTTAGATGTAATTATACACATGAAACGTTTGAATGTTTGATCGATATTGTATAAACATTCTCGTTGGTTGTTGTATGTTAAAAGCAAGGTTTTTAAAATCGATATATCCACCGAAATATCCACCGATATATCCATATTTTTTAGGGATCGATATCGAAACAGGAGTAATATCCAATATCTAGCAAATATCCGGTTGATTTCGAAATATCCATAAGAATCTCTCGATATTCCCGAAATATCCCGATATTCCCGAAATATTGTGAATTTCATCCCAAAATCCAGGGATATTTTGCAAAATATTTTTCTTAAAAAAATTAATCTTAAACACTTAAATTATTGTTCAAATAATCTATATTGAAAATTATTTTAAAAGAAGCATTAACAAATTTATAAAATTTTCCAACACAATAGTCATTAGTATAATTATTGAAGTAGAATTGGGCAAAGATTGTGAAAGTATTACTATTTGAACCCAAAGTACCAATATAGAGACAATATTGGAGATAATTTAGATCTTTTGAAAGCCGTACATATTGTCTATACGCAATTAGACCCTGAAGCTGTAGGGATTGCTAATTTTGAAAATGAGGTAAAAAGTTACAACTTACAATCAATTTTATAATTCTAATATTATAACTTCTTTGCATGAGAGTATTCTGTCATATACTCATATTTATATTTATTATTTACATACTGATCTCATGAGTCATTAATATAGCTCATATACTTTAAAGATAAAAAGAAAAGTTTTGGTAAACGAGCAGTCATTGCAGCTAGAAGCAAAATGCAACCGGGTATATAAGTTTTATTACAAAAATATATGTAATAATAATAAATAATAATATCATTGAAATGGTATTCATACTTATAATACGTAATAATTTTTATTGCAGCTGATTGGTGGGTAATGTATGGAAATTATGCTCTATCATTGCATGCAATAGAAGTTCACATACTGTTACAAACAGCATCATCTTCTGCCTGCGAAAGAAATTGGTTCACATTTTTTTTAATCCACACAAAACAAAGAAATTGTCTTACCTATTCAAAGCTTGAACAACTTGTTTATTGTTATTATAATATGAAGTTGAAATTTAGGGATATAAAAGATGAAAAAGATAAATTAGATGAAACTGATTTTATGGATCTACTTCAACTAGCTGCTGAAACAAGAGACGATAATGAGAATCCTTTTTTTGACTGGGTTAGACCAGCCTATTTGGATGATGATGAGAGAAATCTTGATCCACAAATTGCTTCTCATGCTCGAGACATTGGAATAAATGTTGAACAAGTGATTAGAGAAGAAGTTGGTGTAGATCATGGAGTTACTGTTAGCAACTCTTCCGATGACCAACATACCTCTGATGGAAATAGTGGAGGAAAAGATGATGGAGATGAGGGAGATGAGGGAGATGAGGGAGAAGGTTGGGATTCTGGTGCAGGAGGTTGGGGTACTGGTGCAACAAGTTGGGATGTTCATGTCAGAGGTTGGGATGCTGGTGCAACATGTTGGAATACTAGTGCGACAGGTTGGGATGCTCATGCAGGTAATTTTGATCAAAATCGTGGTAGACAACATGAAGGAACAAATCAAATTGATGAAGATTCTTTGAATATGACTCTCTTCTCAATGAGTATGGACACAGAAAATAGTTCTTTGGGCGATTCGCAGACAATGACAGATTCTCATGTACCATATCATGGTAGTTATGGTGGCTGTAATATATTTGATTATCCTTCTCTACAAATGCCATATGCAATACCTATGCATGCAGATCAACAATATCCACAAAGTTGGGTAAATCCAAACTACCCAATTCATGGATCAGTTGGAAGAGATCAAGCAACATACGTGTGGTATATTAATAACTACCTTAAAAACTATGCTAGCACGTTTTCCTGGAAAAATTATTGTTCGAATCAAGATAGAAATGTATCTTATGTATTTGAACCAATAAGGAATTCATTTTGGTTTTAAATTTCAGACATGCAATGTATTATTATGTATGAATTATGATTTATCATTTATGATTGAATCTTGGAAGTATGGAACTATATATATATATATATATATATATATATATTTTAATGATAATTTTATTTATTAAATATTTAATCTCTTTATATTGTATATAAATCTATAATATTGTAAAAGTGAAACAAAATATTATTCTATTAAATAATCAATTTTAAAAATTATATACAGACTATATCTATGTTATAATTTATAATAAATCAAAACTATGCTAATTTATTGTTGAAATATGATTCATTTGATAGATAATTACTTGTTTAAGCTTGTTCTAAAGTTTCACAATTTTTTTTTTAACTTTATATGTAAATATCCATCATTTTTTTAATTTTTTACCGAATATCCACTGATATCGATAATATCCCCGATATATCCATAAATTTAGGAGCCCAATATCGATACCGATACCGATATTTTATTGTTTGGTTAAAAGTTAATGCATGAGGGGGAATATTGTCTTTTGACCTATTTAATAGGATAAAAATTAAAATTAATTTAATTGAAAAATTAAAAGAAAATATTTCAAAAAGGAAATTAGAAATTCCACCGTATATGGAGGAAATAGTTCATATTTGCTCCTTCGATGGAACTAGAGGTGGGTGCGGTTCGGTTTGGTTCGGTTTTGGCCAAAACCGTATTGAACCGTTATATTTTAGGTTTTTAAAAATTTGAATCGGTTTGAACCGTATTGGACCACAGAACCGTATTGGACCACAAACCGAATTGAACCAAGCACCTTTATCTCGGTTAGGTTCAATTCGGTTTTGGGTCTATTGGGCCTATTGGGCTTATTGGGCTTTGAGGTTTTTTCATATATTTTTTCAATTTTTGTATCCTTTAACAACCATATTTTTGTATTTAGACCTTTGGCCTTTGGGCAATTGATTTTGAGCTTTTTTCTTTTTAACAATCCCTTACATTCAAAACACATCTAAATAGATCACATTACTGTTTAACTAATCAAATTTAGTTCAATTCAATCATAAGTACCTGCTCAATAGTTACCATTCTATCAAATTCACTCCATACATTACATAGAATGATAGAAGTCTAAAATAAAATAAGATCATACATAAATAAGCCGACATACAATCCATAATAAAATTTGTATATTTTTTTTTGTATTTATAGTTCGGTTCGGCGGTTCGGTTCGGTTTTGGAAGGTCCAAAACCGAAACCGAAACCGAACCATATTCTATGCGGTTCATTCGGTTCGAACAGAATTGAACCGAACTCAACCTTAAAACCGAACCAAACACCATATTTCGGTTCAGTTTGGATCGGTTTGGTTCGGTTCAATGAACTGTGCCCACCCCTAGATGGAACATATTTGTTCCATTATAGGAACATATTTGACTTCCTCTACGATGAAAGAGATCTAATCATCTACAAGGATGAAGGAGCAATCCTCCTTATCGAAGGAGAAGATCGAGATCGACTTCCTTCTTTGATGTAAAAGATCAAACTTTTGATCTAGTCCTTCAAAAGAGGAGATCAAGATGAGACCGATTTCAATCTCCTCCCTCTGAAGAGGAGGTCGAAATCAGTTAGATTGGATATCAAAGCACCACCATCGGTGGGGTCACCGGTGATAGAGCTTTTCCCAATAATTTTTATTAATAATAATAATAATAATAATATTACATTATTTATCTGAAATGATAAAATAAACTCTAAAATAATTAAGTCTGTCTTTCCCCACTAAAAGAGCGGTCATTAGTCAGTGTTAGAATTGATATAACAACTAATACTACACCAGGGATGTTTCTTCAATTTCGATCAAAACCTTCATATTCGTGCAATGACACTTAAAATCGAGGGACTGTTTTTCAATTTGCCCTGAACAATAGAGACTTAGAGAGTTAGGCTATGCTTGTGATTGCTTTACTTAAAAAAAATCAACTTATAGCTTAACTTTAGAAATAATTAGCTTGACAAAAAAGTTGGTAAATATTTGGTAAACTAATTTTAAAATTGCTTTGCTTTTGAAATGATGGAATATTTATTTGATGAAATGACAAAAATAGATATTATTTTAATGTGTTTGTATTCACATTGCTAAGCAATTTGGGGCTAAGCAATTTTAGGCTTTTCAAATAGTTTTGGGGAAATGGACTCATTTCATTGCAGACAAGAGGCCCAAACCTTACCTGACCCGTGACTTCGACCCGTTTTGCAACCGTACCCGCCGCCGACCCAGGCCTAACCACAGCTCGTTCAACTTCGCACAAGCTCGCCGGAGGTCGACCGATCCACCCATCTCCTTTGTTCAGTTCGCAGTCGAACGGCGACGCTCTTCACCAGGAAATCGAAGCCACAGCAGTCGGAGGCGAAACCAGAGGCGAGGATGTTCGGGCTTGGCGTCGGAGATCTGGGAGACTCAACGGCGGGGGAGATCTGGGAGAGAAGGTCGGCTTGGTGAGGTCGGCGACATGGAGCAGATGTTGTCCTGTCGCACGAAGGCGGTGACTGCGAGGGAGGCGAGGCGGCGTCGGTGGAGGTGGTGGCTGGGGAGGGATTCCGGTGGTGGCCCAATCCCGATCATTTTTTTTAATATATTTTCATATCTTTACTTTTTATTTTTTTATTATATTATTAAATATAAGGGTAATATTATCTTTTATGAAAATAGTGGGGGTATTCTAGACATTACACAAACAATAAGCTAGTTTCTGCTTCCAAAAGCAACCATCACCCAGCTTCTCAAAAGCTGATTAAGAGAGAAGCAAATTGTAAAATAAGTTGTTTTTGGAAAGTTTACTAAACACCCATTTACTCAAAACTTGAGAAATAAGTGATTATTTTCTAAGTTTAAGCAATCTCAATCATAGCCTTAGAGTGAAGACCGAAGAGTACTACTCCCTTTACTCATTTATTGGTTTGTAATTAGATAAAAACAGATATCGAGGAGATCATGTTAAAACTTAAAAGAAACAGTTGAAAAAAAAATCAAAATTAAAAGAATCAAATTTATTGTTAAATGAATCTGATTAATTTAATAATATATGATCATATCTAAAAAGTTGATCCAAATATATAGTATTTGGACCCACGAAAATATATAAATATATATATATATATATATGTAATCATAGTTTGGTATTGATAAGTTTATCTAGTTTATTAGTAAATAATGTGATCCACAAGAAACAACTTCCTCGGATTATTCAATAACTTGAAAATTTATTTTCACCCCATAACGAAACAATTTAGTAATTTACTAGGGCCTCTATCGATATTGGGTTTTTTTTTGTATCAATTGTGAGTCGTCAACAACATCACTCTTGATGAATATTAGATCAACTTGATTAAACATAACCCAAAGTCCACTTACGTCTTACCCAGTTTGAAGTCCATAGACATCACCAAATGGACTCTCATCAAGCCCAGGTTCGAAGTTCATTGAAAGGTTGGCAAAGTTTATTTTTTAATCTGACACAAATCGAATCATATTTTTTCGTAAAACTAACAAAATCAACTACCGTAAGCACAACCCGTAATGCAGGGGTCATGTTACACTGTTTACGATGATGAGACTTGAACTTCTTCATGTGTTATAAAGGCAACTAAATCAATCTTGCATCAAATTATCACTATTACAAGCTACAAGCTTGATCATAGCAGACCTTACACGTTATTATTCTTATATATCACAAGTTTAATTTTCATATAAACACTACACTACTCTGAACTTCAAAAGGAACCACCATTCATCACTACTCTGTATTGATCATCAATCAGGTTTCATTACTAATGGCTCCAACGTCCGAAACTCATCTCTTCAACATCTCTCCTAGCTTACACCACATTAAGCAACAACGCCTTCCTCGAGTTCTTCAAGCCTTAGCCTGCTCAGAAATTTATATCGGGGACGGAAGTCAGTTTCAAATTTCAATCAGAGAAATAACTTAGATCCATTTGTAGCACTTGACATTCACTTAAAGACAACATTGAATTTTTAACAGGAAATTAAGAACAATGTCCCTAGAGCAGATTGCAAGGCTATTTCTACAGGTATTGTTTTGTCTCCATACAATATCAGTGCGAAGATAGCGATGAGGATTATACCTGTGAATAGAGGAAGGTGCCAAGGATCGCGATTGCAGCACCAATAGCATTAATAGGTTGTATAGGGGTGCGAAAGATGATGATAGAGGAGACTATAACGAATATTCTCTTCATTGTATTCCCGATACTAAACGTCAATGGAGAAATCCGATCCAGTGACATGTATGAAACTTGATTGTACAAGTGATAGAAGATACTCTGCGCGGCTACCCACCTGCATCAAAATTTATCGAAAACAATTGAGTTTATAAGCACTTCATCACTAGCAAACACCAATCAGAAAAGAATCTGGAATACCCTTTTCACCAAGAATCAAAAATCCATTTTCTTGTGTGATAAACTCATTGATTGCACCAGAAATAGACAATGTAGATAAACAATCCTCAGCAGAGAAATGGCAACTGATTCCAGTAAAATTACCAGACGAAATTGGGTCCGATTTGAGCCAGAGCAGTTTGCCAGCCAATAGACCACATCTGAGGGCCCTCAACAACAATTGCAAATGGTGTGAGAATGAAGAGAGACATAATAGACAAACAAGCATAGTAGTTCATGCCACTAACAGACTTCCCTTTCATGCCTTTCTTTGAGAAAATGTTTCGAAACACGAATGCCAAATTCGATATCATAGCTCCCATAAATCCTGAAACCACAAAACAACCCAAATTCAGCAATCAATGCCCGGATTCTTATTCTCAGCTGTGCTTATCTAAATCAATTAAGGATATATAATACAATGCATTTAAAGATAATAAAAATGAACAAAATAAAATAAATAAATATCAACCATTGATTACGGATGTCAACAGACTTACTAAGCTCAGCACAAAAATCCGCTAAGCAGAGGATCTCAATTCTCAATACTCATACATTACACTAACTTCATACTTATTATCTCGATTAAAAATTCTCAGGCACATCCGCATAATGTGATACCAATAGAAAAAAGATACGGACGTTCACATTAAAAGATAGTTTTTCTCACCAATCATGTTGAAATTGAGCTCTGTGGCTGCTGTTAGCGCGCAGCCTCCGATGATCGGCAGGAGTGAGAGGTAAACCGACACCGGAAACGTCTCACTCAACAAGACCCTGGAGACCAACACACTGAAAGCAGGCTCACCACTCTTGATGATATGAGTGAACGAGACTGTAACTTTTGACATGCTCACTGCCGCTGCTACATGTCCAATTGTGTGCGCCACTGCAACCTATATATATATATATATATATATATAAACAGACCCGAATTTATGTAATATTTTAAATATATTTATATACACAAAACACAACAAACCCACCAAGAAAAAACCATTAAAATTCTAAAAACTGAAACCCCAGATGCTCTATAGTAAAATTTTTGAAAAACAAAAATAAATAAACTTACAGGAAACAGAGTCTTCCAGAACTCGAAATCGGTTTTGGGGGCTTCAGCGATTCTTGTAACCCAAGAAACCAACATCATGAGTGAACCACAAGCCAGAGAGAGTGTGGAAATGAGCCAAGGGTAAGGAAAAGCATTCAACACTTTCTTGTTGTATATATTATACACAACGTTCAGTGTCCACCAAGTAGCGAAGTAGATGCCGATTTTGATCCTCTGAGCAGCCTCTAACCGAGCCTTATCGTCGAGGACTTCAATGTTGCACTGCTCTTTCGGCGAAAATGTGAAAAGGAGAGGCTTCAAGGTTGAGTTTTTGATGATGGGTAGTTGAGAAAATCTGCGAAAATATGAGGATGCGAAGGAGGAGACAATGTGCTTCACTGAAGAAATCATGGTGTTGAATTTTTATTTTTATTTTAGTAATTTTTTTTTGTTTTTCAGTTTAAGGAAGATTGTTAGAGAGAAATAGATGTTGAGTTGGTGGAAAAGAGACAGAATTTAGAGAGAGATGAGTTCTTGCTATTGATAACTTTTGGAGATAAATCTGACAGACTGATAGTTGTGATTTTACCATAAATACTTCTTCTATTTTTAGTATTATGAATGGACTTTATACTAATACACTATTTAAAAATGTTTTACTTCGAACTAACCTTTTTTTTTTTAAATTAAAAATAGACTATCTCTCTTTTGAAATGAAGTACCGTAAATAGCTTTGAAATTATGATGGTATATATACGGGCGACTTGACGGAAATATCTTTAAAATTTCTTTTATTGACTTCTATATCTATGTATTTAATTACTTTTTTTTTCTCTCTTTTAAGTTTTAATAATGTTATTTTATGTAAATTTGATATCCAAATTTGGTGTCTAGATCTGGTGTTAAATTATATTATATTTACATGATTTAAATTAATGGATTGCAGTGATGCCACATCATTTGGACCTAGACACCAAATTTGGACAAAATAGAATTATTTTTTAAGTTTATGTCTTCTATATCTATTACACTTCGATATATTTTTTTCACCTACCTAATAGCCAGACTATCTCAAATCTCAATACAACTTAGTGATGTTACGAGAGTACCGAGAGTACATTGTATCAGTGTATGTAGTATTTGGTTTCGAGATCTCGAAAATTCATGTAAAATTGTCTTGTGAGAGACCTATAATACATTCATGCCATCGCAAATTTATGTAATTAACACCAAGCGTCATGCATGCATGCTGGTCGACTGTTGTTGGCTCTACTACCTCATTCTACGTACACCGCAAATTCTTGAAGTAACTTCCAGGCGTATAGACACATAACCGGACAACAAACTAAGGGGCCGTTTGTTTTTTGTTTGAAGACTGAACGATCCTGAATTTTTCTGAAGACCGAATAGTGACTGAAACTTGAAACTGAAAGACATGTTTTTTTTATCACCTCTGAATAGATTGTCAAATTATTTATTTTTTTAAAATAAAATGGTTTTAAAATAAGTAATTTGGCATGTATATCCTTGTTACTATTAATAGTTATGTATTTTCATTTTAAATGATACAAACAACTAAATAAAAATAATTTAAATTTAAAAATCCTGAATTAATTATTTTTATATAATAATGATAAGATATTATTCATGATTAAGATATGATGAATAATTTAATATATATATATATATATATATATGATAAATAATGATTTATAAATGGTTTTGATTTTACAAAAAAAAAATAGAATTAGAGGTTCAACAATTGTGTTGAAAGTGACAATGTGATTAATGTTTTTTGTAAGCTTATCATATGTAATAGGTTAAAAATAAATAAATTTGTATGATATAAAATTATAATAAAATTGGAAATATATTATCTTTAGGAGAACAATCTTTGAAGAAAATATATTAAATGCAATTCAGTGATTTCTATTAAGTTAAAAGTCAAAATTTGTTATTTTTCATTTTAATTTTTTTTTTTGTATTTTTAAGTTGTTTGACCATTTAAAAAAACAAAAAAAACTTAATAAATTCAATTCAAACTCAATAAGTTTAAGTGGAAAAAATAAACTACTTCTAAGTTTATGAGTTTCAATAATCAATGGATGGCCACACAAAAAATCTCTCTGAAAAGGACACTTGGCATTTGCAATTTGATACTAAATCAGTTGTCGATTTGAATTATTTTTATATGGGGACGACTACTGTGCAGGGATTTAAAAGTCCCTGCATCATACAAACAAAAAGCAACTGAACCTTTAACGTTTGGCTACCATGCATCATGCAAACAAAAAGCAACTGAAGTTTTAACATGGTAGATTGGTAGCCAAATTCAATCCCTATTATTAATAAAAAAAATATTTTTATTAATTATTTAAATAAATAAAAATTCATTGAAATAATAATACTAAATAATTAATCTACAAAATAAAATATAAAATAATTTTTAATTAGTATAATCAATTTTTTACTATAAAAATAATTTGTTTATTTTACAAAATTAAATAATTATAATTAATTAGAATAAATTAAATAATAATATTTTCACAAATTTGAATAATCTATCTTTGATTACAAAATTAAATAATTATAATTCTTTTTTCACAAAATTAAATAATTATCGAAACCGTAAAAGTGACTACCAAGTCAATTTAAAAGCAGTGCCGGCCTTTAGGCAAAGCCATCAAAGCCTATGCCTAGGGCCTCCTCTTTTTAAGAGGGACTAAAAAAATTGAAAAACAATATATTTTTAAAGCATTAATTTGAATCCTCATCTTTTTAGGGAGTCTCAAAAAAAAAGTTTTTGAAAAATAAAAAAATTTAATCTTCAAAAACATTAATTTCTTTTGAAAGTTTCACCCAAGGGAATTGTTTCATTATTTGTCATTAATTAGGTAATTTGGAGTTAATTTATATATATATATATATATATATAATAACAACATCATTTTTTTTACATTGCAAAACCTCCCACTGCATCAAGATTTCTCTTTCATCAATCTCAATCAATATTCTTCTTCAATTGCAATCAATCTCTTGTGTTTCATTAGGGAAAAAAAAAGAAGGTAAGTTTTAATTTTTTTTAATTTAATGTTTATTTATATTTTATTAGTTTGGATTTTTTTTTGGGTTTTAATTATATCAAGTAATTGATTGGGTTTGTTTTCTTGTAACTATTGTGGAAGATTGAGTGTTACTTCAAATCTTCAATATTGTCGGAGCTTGCTTCTTCTAAAAATCAGGTTCTATTTTTTCATTTTATATAATTAAAATTCTGTTTTTATTGTCTTTCATCATTTTATTTTGGTAAAAATGTCTATTAGAAAATTCGAATTTGGTCATGACAAACGAAAGAAAAAGAAAAGAGTGGAAGATTTAGTTCAATCCTAAAAGGTGCACTTGATAAATTTATCACTAGTAGTAGTAAGCAATGTATTTCAAAAAATACAAGTGATAAAAATTTAGCTAGTGAACCAATTTATTGTACTGTGCCTAATGAATATGAAATATATAAATAACAAAATCCTCTTGATGATGACAACATTGACAATACTTTGAATCCTAGTGATGAGACTGAAGAATATGATGCGGTCCATGTGGAAAATATGAAATGTCAAAATGAAATATCTAATCAAGTAGAGTTAGGTTTATATGATCCAAAAAAATGGAAAAATATTAATTCTAACTTGAGAGATTTAATTGTTGAAAAGGGACCTACCTATTAGAGATACCATTAGCAATCAAGATTTTCCAAGAGATGAGAACTCTAGATATTTTTCGATACGCATTACACTAGAAAATTGCCAAATGGAGAAAAGCATGATAGAAGATGGCTAGTTTATTCGAAGGAATTAGATAAAGTTTTTTGCTTTTATTGCAAGTTGGTTTCAAAATCGCATTTAAGTTCTCAATTGGTTAATGATGGGTGTAGCGATTGGAAAAATCTCAGTGCTAAGCTCAAGATTCATGAAACATCCAATGAGCACATCATTAATATGAATGTTTGGATTGAATTAGAGATGCGATTAAAAAAGGAGAAAACAATTGATAAAAAATTGCTGGATCAAATCAATAAAGAAAAAGAACATTGGAGAAATGTATTATTGAGAATTATTGTTGTTGTGAAAACTCTTGCAAAAAATAATTTGGCATTTCGAGAGTCAAATGAAAAAATTTATGAAGATAGCAATGAGAATTTTTTAAGTCTTATTGAAATGATTACAGAATTTGATCCAGTGATGCAAGAGCATTTTAGACGTATTCAAGCTAGGGAAATACATGATCATTATCTTGGTCATAGAATACAAAATGAATTGATTGATTTGTTATCAAGTGAAATAAAAAGAACAATTGTGGCAAAAATTAAACAAGCAAAATATTTTTCTGTCATACTTGAATGTACTCCTGATGTAAGCCGTCAAGAACAAATGTCTCTCATATTAAGATGTGTAGATGTTTCATCAGTTCCAATTAAAATAGAAGAATATTTTTGTAGAATTTTTGAAAGTGGATGATACATCAGGACAAGGAATTTTTGAGGAGCTTATGAATGCATTGAAAAATTTTGAGCTTAATATTGATGATGTGAGGGGACAAGGATATGATAATGGGTCTAACATGAAAGGAAAACATCAAGGTGTACAGAAACGATTGTTTGATATAAATTCTAGAGCCTTTTATATTCCATGTGGTTGCTATAATCTTAATTTGTTGCTTTCTGATATGGCTAGTTGTTGTCATAAAGCTATTACATTTTTTGGAGTGGTACAATGTATATATTCAGTTTTTTCCTCTTCTATAAAAAGATGGAAAATTTTAAAAGATCATATTCCTAGTTTGACTGTTAAGCCATTGTCACAGGCTCGTTGAGAAAGTCGCCTTGAAAGTGTTAAAGCAATTAGGTTTCAAGTTCCTGAAATAAGAGATGCTTTACTTAAGTTAGCACAAACCAATGATGATCCTAAAACAATTAGTGAAGCTAATAGTTTGACTATGTATGAGCTTGAAAACTTTGAATTTTTGGTGGGCATGATAATTTGGCATGGTTTGTTATTTGCTGTTTACATTGTCAGTAAAACCTTACAAACCAAATACATGCAAATTGATATTGCTATTGATCAATTGAAAGGTCATCTTGCATTTCTTAAGAAGTACAAATAAAACGGATTTGCAACAGCATTGATTTCAGCTAAAGAAATAGCTATTCAGATGAATATAGAACCTGTATTTAGTGAAAAAAGAATAATTCATAGAAAGAAACAGTTTGATGAAAGTAATAATGATCAGGTAACACATTTAGCAGAAGAAGATTTTCGAATTAATTATTTTACTTGTGTGGTTGATCAAGCTATTTCTTCTTTTGAGAGTAGATTTGAGCAATTCAAAAATATATATGAAGATATCTTTGGATTTTTTACATGATTTGGAAAAATTGAAGTCTTTAGATGATAATTGTTTGAAAACATATTGTCTTAAGCTTGAAAGTTTTTTGAAACAAGACCATCTTTTGATCTTGATGGTTTAGATTTATTTTATGAGTTAACAGTTTTGAAGGAGGTTTTCAAGATGAATCAAAAACACCATTAAAAGTTCTTAATTTTATACAAAAATTGAACTCATTTTCAAATGTTTGGATTGCTTATAGAATATTATTAACTATACATGTTACAATTGCTTCAGCAGAGAGAAGTTTTTCGAAATTGAAATTAATAAAATCATTTTTACAGTCAACTATGTCACAAGAAAAATTAAATTGATTGGCCATCATTTCTATTGAGAAAGATTTGGTGTCAAAACTTGAATACAAAAATTTGATAAATGATTTTGCATCTCAAAAAGCAAGAAAAATGAATTTTAAGTGAGTATTTGAATGCATTGTAAGCATGTCAACAAAAAGATGGAGTGAAGGCGACGATCTCAAGTTTCGATGTGATATCCAACTTCATCTCAAGATTTTTCATTCCGAAGAACATAATACTTTGATTTTTGTAATTATATTTTTAGATCTATTTCATTTTGGTTTTTATTTTAATTTTTATTTTTATTTTTAACTTGTATTTTGTAAGCTTGTAATTTGAATAAAATTAATTTATTTAGAAAGAAAAAAGTATCAAAGTACAATTGCCCCTAGGGCCTCACTTTGCCTGAGGCCGGCCCTGTATAAAAGTAGTTAACCAGGTAGTGAAATTGGTTTTGATTGGTAGCGAAAAGCACCGTAAAGAATATATATTTTTATTATATAAAAATCTAATTATATAACTGATTAAAATCAAACCAAGTCAGATCAATATCAATTGAAAATCAAGAAAATGTACAAAAAGAAAACTTTCAAATAGAGAATATACATGAATAATATCATAAATGAAGCAAACAAAAATGAAAACTTTTTATCCTTATTTTCATAACAATTTTTTTTTACAAACGTAATTTTTTTTTCTCACTTACTTATCCGGACTCTAGAGTTGAAATTGATGAATATCAAATGAAAAATCAGTACTTTAAAAAAGAAAAAAGGTTGTTAAGCAAAGTATATATGAATAACTCTATAAAAGCAAGTGTTGAAGGTGATTTTTGGGTCTACGTAAGATTGATCATGCGTCCAACAAATAATTGTAAACTCTTAATAATGTTATGGAAAGAACGAGAAAGAAAGAACATGCAAACACACAATTTTACGTGGTAAAACCCCAAATCGGGGAAACGCCCACGGTTGCCGGTGACGGCGAGGAAAACAATCCACTATGTATGAAATAATTACACGCTCTAACCCTCTCTCTCTCTCTTATGAACTGATATCTTCCAGCTGTTACGACGATGTTTTAGGGTATATTTATACATACATAGAACTCTAATTCTTGATGCATAAGTTAAGGAAAGTTAATGACATTTAATGAAACTCCAACTTGTCGGAGTCGTGATTATCTTATTTCCTGTTCTGTGTCTCTTGCATATTAAACGCATTAGATCTCTTGAGTAATCTGGACTCTGACATCTTCAAGGAAGTTTGTTTCCTTATCAGAGTATGCTTCGAGACGCCTTGTTTGAGTAAGACTTTTTCTCTGCGTATTTGAATCGTTGTTGAATTGAATTCAACGTTATCCACGTGTCACTCAACCGACCATCTACCTGACCCGACCAAACCTCACTCTCCCCAACCGGTTACTTAACCCCGACTGGATGTCTTGACTCGACCATCTTAGTGATCCCGACTGGATCACCTTCACCTGATCGATTTAATTGCCTCAATCGAGTTATTTCTACCCGATCATCTGGGCAACCCAAACCAGGTCTTGTGAAATCATCTTTGGTCAACTTAGGTTGGTTTATCCTGGTTGACTTTTGGTGACATGGCATCTCTGACTACCATGAATCCTAGTGATCATGCTGATCTGTCATCATTCCAGATTTTACCAATAACAATACCCCCTTAAACATTTGAACCAAGTATCTTATTCAGCAAGGAGAACTTGCTCGGTAAGGTATGCTAAACTTTGCTTCTATTTTTGTCTTGTAACTCATTAATGCTTATTAATACTTAACAGCTAAGCATTTATCTCAGCAACAATCGCTTGATTTTGCCTGAATGATATGACGTGATGACGGAATCAGCGGTGGATTGCTTGTCCCTCAAACGTCACCTATCACGTTGCTAGTGGGCGCATGATATTTAGGGCTTGTGCACTCACCCCCAATCTCACGTTCGTTGCCTCAAACGTGGGATGATGTCACCATTTGCTATATATTTTCAAAAACTTTTCATTTTCCATCTTATCACAAACTTCTTTCGCAACCTAGCCTGTGAGAAAAAAAACCCTAACTTCTTCGCCTCCTTGTTGCTCAAACCTTCAAATAACTACTCGCTTTCACTAGATTTTTGGTTTTAATGACACAACATTCACATCACTCTCGTCTACTCAAATCATTCAGGTATGGACCCTATTACTTGTCACCGTTTTGTTGAGCTATTTATGAGTGTTGTTGAGACATGTGACAAAGAGAACGCTGATAGGATTGAGTTTATCTTGAAAAGGCCTTCACAAGTTTCTGCTCATTCGACTCAACTCTCAACGTCGATTATTCGATTGCTCGTCCTGAATTTCAACATCCCCATTATAACATAAACATTTCTTCTGTCAATACATGTCCAGAAATGTCGAGGACAACTGGCACTGGTTGAAGTAGTAGAGCTGCTGCTAAGAACTCTCCATTAATCAAACTAAAGATCCCTTCCCAAGGGTTAAAGTTGGAGGATGTCCCTAAAGGCGCCGAGCGCAGCTGTTGAGGTTCTCCGCTGATCAGCAATGTGCCTATAACTATGAAGTAAATTTGGTGACTGAGCAGGAGATTACAAAGTATGTCGATCGATTTGACCTCCCCCTCTCAGTCCAGCTTTTTCTGGATGATAACCGCGCTGTCTGGAACCCTCATAAGGCACTGTTGCCATATATGGGACCATGTTCACTTCAAGGGTGACTCTGTCCATCCAACCCTTCATTGTTAGGTTCTTGGCGGATGCTGGGATCACCCTTGCCCAACTATCTCCCAATTCCTACAGAATTCTGGTCAGCTTATGGCATCTGTGGGAATGGATGGGTGCCAAACATCCCCCAACTCCTCAGGAAATTCTTAAATTCTACACTTTTAACTGGACGAACAATGGGGGCATTTTTCACCTTCAATCCACCTCTACCGATAGTTGGATTTCCAAAGGTTTTGACGAGAGACCTCCTCCTTCATCTAGCAAAGATCACAATGGCTTCATATGGGGTTTTCCCTCGTCAAACAAGTACTGGAAGAACAGCTGGTTCTTCGTCAAAGGTGAATGTGGGGAAACGGTAGTGGCTGACCCTACTAAGACCTGACTATGAACATTGTTCCGAGGCACTTTTATAGCCCAGACATGTGGAATAAAACTCCTGCCATGCTAACAAAAAGACAAGTCCAGTCATGTAGTTAAAGCTGCTCAAAAGCCATAAGGAGCGAGGTATCGCCGTGTACTGTTTGTGGATGGGGAACTGATCAGACTGGAGTTCTTCCTTGCTATTTCCAGTCAATGTAGACGCTGTAAGTTTATATTTTCCTCGGCTCATCTTACGTTAATTGTACATGTCTTGTGACATTGCTTTGGTTTATTCTTCAGTGTATGATATTGACATTGTTGCCGACGAACAAGCCTAGAAAGCCAAGAGCATAGATAAAATTAGCAGGAAAGAAACTGATGCTCAAGCAACTTGTTAATAGCCAAATTTGGCTGGGGACTAAAGGGAAATTCTCCACCCTCCTAACCCGAATCCTAACCCAAGATTATCCCCTATGGAACCGCGGGTCCTGACGGCGAGCTACGGAGCCACCCCGCAGAAGCGAGGAAAGGTCGTCGAGCTTTGGAAACACCCGAGACGGAGCCCGACACGATCTGATAGAGCTAGTAACACCGAGGTTGAAATTACCTCGTAACCTCCCCAGAAGTGAGCCATCCTCTCCAAACTCAGAGAGAAACCTATTAAACTCCAAGCTGGCACTATAATATCACTCCACCTCACGAAAGGAAGGTTCAGACCAGGTTTGAACAAGTGGGGGGAAGCTCGTCGAAGCCTCGCTGCCATCGAAGAAACCTATTCCAAGGGGCATGGAAAAGTCAGACTAAGCTCCTAGCACCAAGGCTAGGGCACTTCGCTCTACGAAACAGTAGATGCCATACTTGATGACCTCTGTGGGGAATCACACCATGAAGATACACGAGATCATACCTACAACAAACATTGAAACGCTACGTGTAGAACAAGTGACTGAATCCAAAAAGGAAACAAATTTATCTTCATCTAAGATATTCTCAAATCTGTTATTAAATCAAAGTCAATGACTTTTAAATAAGAGATCTCACCCGATAAGGAGGGAGAGGATGGAGAAAATCAAGGCTGGAAATCATAAACTTAACTTATCAAGACTATGCATAAAGGGAGGATGGAAGCTCCAAAAGAAAGGACTTTTCGCCATTATCTACTTTTCGACATGCACGAGATTGCCACCCAATTGTATCCTAAAGAGATGGATATTATATGAGAGATCTTTGTACATTGTAAGCGATTGAGAAGAAATCTATTATATTCCTCTTTACCTTGTGTTAACATCAGTTCTTAACATCCATTGCAAATCAGATACCAAAGGTACTTACCCCCGGCCACCACCTCCGTGGTAGTGGTCTTGAAGGTGTTAACTGAGATTTCTCACCTCGAATAAATTTTTCGTTAACACAACTAAATGGATTGCTACCCCCCTAGCAGGACTTGGTTGAGCATATTGATGGCTCGCTTTTTGTGTCGTTTCCAAATTGCAAGTATCAACAGATATTTAGACTAAAAGTTTCTACGCAATGTGCTCTAAACTAGCAAAAGACTAGTAAAACGGTAAGCGAGGGTATCGTTCCGCAAGGAGGTGGTATCCGTCAACCGGATCTAGTTCTAGTGTTTATTGAAAGCATGTAAATAGAATGTGGATTGTGAGAATGGTGCTTGTGAGGTGTGTGCATAGTGCGGTGTGGAAGGAAAATGAAAAGAAAGTAAATTGAAAACAAACAAAAGAATATGAAAGGATGAGAATGGTGATTAAGTGTGAAATACAAAAAGGGTGGATAGGAGAGATGCAAGATAATAGTACACAATGGACAACAAGTTCACCATACATAAGTACACAATAGTGGTTGTTGGGCAATGAATGACATATAATTAGTTAGGGGCTCGTTCTCACGATTAAGGGATTCCAAAACCAAATCATCTATTATTACGAATCATTTGTTGATTTCAGAATACCGAAATCAAATCATCACTCCCCAAAGGTCATGGATAGAGCAATGGTGTCTTAAGATCAAAGACATATTAAGCACCAGAACATAGAGCCAACCTAAGCATTAAGCACTTCTAAGTCAAGTTAAGGGCTTGTTCTCTCAATTGAGAGATTCGAGACACAAATGACTCCCCAAAGGTCATGGCTAGAGCAATTGAACCTCTTGTCTCAACTAAGGGATTCGAAAACACTTCTCACTCCCCAAAGGTCATGGCAAAAAGCAAGAGTGCCTCTAATCCCTACCATTATGGACATGAACATAAAGCCAAAACCTATTCTAGCACGGTCATGCATAAAACAAGTTTCATCTCTTCTTCAGAGCTAAGTGATTCTGGTCATACCCGGATTGGTCATCCTTCGAGGTACAACCGAAACCCACAAACACTCAAATCGATCCTAACATGGCATTTTGACCTTCCAAAGACATACATACACAAATGGGATATTTGATTATAACTACTCCTACACTTAAGTTAATCTACTCATAATCTCATCCATAAGCACATATCAATTTCCAATCATCCATACACATGCCATTCACAACAAGAGAATAATATCAAAAATAAATCAAAACCCAAATGAATATAACACAACCAACATATATATATTGAGCACAAATATAAGTTTACAATATTTCCCAAGTGGGGATTACACAATTAAGAAAACATGAAATACAAAGTGATGAGATAAAAGGAAACAAAACCCTTGAAAAATCCTCCAAGAGCTCCATCCATAGCTTGGCTCGAATTTGGTTAAAAACCCACTCCTATATCCTTGCAATCAACTCTCAAATGTGGTGGGTGATGGGTAGAAATGGTGTGGGAAGCTTTCCATAGAGGAAAACCTCCATGGAAGCTTGAAAGCTTCTCTCTCTCTTATGGATTGAAGAAGATGAAGTTGGGAGAGTTTGGGGAAGAGAAGGATCTTTTTTTTAAAGAATGAGTAGAAAGTGGTGTTTTTATAGTGAATGGAAGGTTTGGGGACGAATTGGGGTGAAATGATGAGTTTGCCCCTCTGAAATTCGTCAAAATCAGGCAATCTGGTGTAAATCGGCGGCTAAAATCAGCTGTTGGGAGCCGTAGAAATTTGGCCACCGATATTCATGTGTTTTCTGGTTGAAATTGGCTGCTGAAATCGGCTGCTGTGAGCCTCCGAAATTTGGCCGCCGAATTAGTCTCCAGCCACGCGCATCGTTACGAAAACGCGCATATCTCCCTCTAGAAAACCTGAAATTATGATCCGTAAAAATCTCTGAAAAGTAGACTTCTGGGGATTTCCAAATATATAAAGAAATCATCATGGTTCTATCTAAGTAGGGAGATATACCCCCATAAAGTTAAGTATTCTGCACGAAGCTCTTTGCCGCTGTCTGGTTTCCAGTCTCTCACACCGTTACGAAAATGCGCATATCTCTCTCTAGAAAACCCGGAATTGCGATCCGTAAAAACTGATGGAAAGTAGACTTCTGGGGATTTCTAATAATAGGTGGTAGGGAACTCAATTCATTCTGAGGAGGGAGATATAGACCCCAAAATTTGAGTGTTCTGTATAGGCATTTTTACAATTTCTGCCCATCAACTCTTGGAAAACAGAGTTGACCTGTGCCGCGGTCTCTTTGTCGCATTCTAGCTCAATGGAGGATCCACCACGGGATAATAGTTTTTCTTGCCGTGGTTAACCACGAATCACGCTGCGGTCTGTGTCAACGGTGAAGCCATGGCAACTCTGAATTCTTCCGTTTATTCTCTTTTTCGCTCAAATGAACCTCCCATACTGATCTTTACGCTGAAAACCTTATTGTAGGGAATATGTACCTACACAAGGCTCAACAAACACTTATATACAAAAATACGCCCGAAAACGAAAACAAAAGCTAGGAACTGGGGACCTCAAATAGGTACATTTATCGTCGGATCACATATCTATGACCCCGATCATGTTACTTCCCCGGGTCCTGCACTCCTGCTGGACAAACACAAGGGAGTGAGTGTGACGTTCCCTCGAGGGTTAGTAAAAGGAAACCCATTAATGAGACAATTGCCAGGAAGGTGGCCAAGAAAATGGAAGGGTTTTCGGCTTCCAATACCCCTCATCCACAAACAACAGTCATTATTAAAGCAGAGCCAGATCCACATTTTGTAGGAACCAGACTGGATGACATAGCTGGAGAAGATGATGATGATCAGAGGACGATAAATGACTTGATTTCAAGGGAAATGCATTTCAAGGCTAGGAGAGATTGCTCATCGGTTATGCATCCATATTTACTGTCTTAACAAGTCCAAGCTGGTGGTCAGGATTCTAAATCAACTGACCAAGTTGAGATTGGTAACCAGTCTTCCCGAACCGTTGCCCCAATTATACCCCCCGTTAAGCATATCCGCGCTGATAATCACCTCAGTCAGGCTTCGATGAAACTCTTGGTGAAGCGACAGATAGTCTTCTCAGACGAGGATTCTGATGGAGATGATAATATGTCTCGTCGGGGGTCGTATCATTCTAAGAAAACTCCCAAGATTTCGAGTCAATCTTTTGAGCCTTCAATCGAAGTTGTGATGACAAACACTGTAGACATCATAAAAGCAGGCTTAACTGATACTCCTGACCTAGGGCAAACTAGCATCGTGCCTCCAAGAGTTGTTTCTGAGGCAACCGATCTTACTGGCCAAGGAAGTGTTGGCAAGGTTGTCACTCCGAACGAGGAGGTTCCTCCAATAAAGTCACAAGTTAAGAAGGTTTGAGAGGGTTCAAGTCCCTCTGTAAAGAGATCTCCAGATACATCGGCAGCAGCCACGAAAGTCACTACTATGGCGTTCCCAGTTGAATTTGTGGGATCCGAACAACTTGACCCCCGACCCCAGAGCTTAAGGGAACTATCTACCTCAACAATCCTGAAAATACACAAAGTGTGTCTAATACAACCTAGATGGGGGTGAATAGGTTTTAGTTGATTTATTACCAACTTTTCGACTTAATCAATTTTAATAATCCTACTTCATATTAACAATCAATTAATCCAACATAAATATGCGGAAAACAATAAATACACAAGGATTGATTTATGTGAGAAACCCTCCAACTGGGCAAAACTCACGGGCTATCCTTCTAGCCACATACGGTCCTCAAATCCACTATTTGAATGAAAGTTTACAACCTAGGTTGACCTCAAGTCACACCTACTTGGTCACTAGCCCTTTCAATCTACCCAACGGGCCTTTAATAGTGATTCTTGACCACAAGCTTGTGCACTAACTCACTTAGTCACAAAGCTTAACAATCAATGAAGAGGTTAAACAACCTATGTGAATGTGTAAAAGATATTCAAACATGCAATTAATGCTAGGCAACAATAAATTCTTATCTAAGGATTTAAAGATATCAATAAATGCAAATCCTAGATATCAATATCTAAATGCAAATGCATGAAGATTTAGCTAGAAGGGTAAAATCGTCCTAAATGCTAGCTATTAATGAACAAGGCTCTCAACCAACAAACAACAACTCAATCATGTTATAAATGCCAATAAACATAAAGATATGCAATAAAATCACATAAAAGAGCTAACCCTAGGCAAACAAGAACATAAATAAGTACAAAGAGATTTAGGGCATGTTCAAGTTACCTAGTCAATGAAAGTAAGAAGAATCCATGATGAGATGATGCTTGAAGATGTTAGATGCACATGGATTTGTGTTTGGTTGAGTAAAGATGAGTTCTTGGGAGTTTCTCTCTCTAAGGAAAGCTTGGCCTATCAAAAATGGCTTCTGGAACTCATAAAAAACGAGCAAGGAAGAAGATAGAGCATATATAAGGGAGCCCTAGTTGAAACAGCGTCGTTTTGAACTTAGGGCACAAAATCCCGTCAATACCGCTAGATGGACCGCGTCGTAGGCAAGTGTCCAGACCGCGGTACACACAGCAGTGCACCGTCTGGACAACAACGCGGTGCAGGGCGCTGTGCATGCAGGTGCACAGGCCGCGGTATGGGCAACAGAGGCTTACTGGACAACACCGCGACTTGGGTCGCTTTGCGTGCAAGTGTACAGGAAGCGGTACATGAAGCATGACTCTGCTGAGATATACCGCTCTGTATGCCGCGGTGCAAGCATGTCTTGCCAAGCGGTCTAGGCCGCGCGAAGAGAAGAAATTCTCTTTTATGGGCAAACTCAACACACTAAGAGATGTGCAAAATGTGCAAGTGTGGAGTGAGAAAAGATGCATACAATACATCATTCAATTACATGAAGATAGGAACATAATGCATGCAAGTGAGTGTGTGCAACTAGATCTCTTCAAAGAAAGTTAAACTAGTGAGATACCTTTGAAGTGCTCTTTGAGAGAGATGATGTCCTTGAAGCTTGGCTTAAATTACCCTTACAAAGAATAATCCCCAATGTGGTTTGTCAACGAAATAAGCCAATCAAAATATGAGGAACTTACAATCTCCCCCTTTGGCTATTTCGTGACAAAACCACCACTCACAAATCATCCTCACAAGAAAGTAAAAAACTAAAGGTCAATAGAAAGATATTCTACATTACAAAAAGATACCTAGATACTAGGTCTTCAAAACTTCAAGCTCTTGTAGAATAGCCACCTTCCCTACAAAACAATGAGACTACACTTTCTAAGACAAGTGTATGTGAGATGATCAAGAGAGATAAATAAATAAGAGCAATTTGCATAATAAAGAAGACTACAACATGCAACATGCAAATGCTCCCCCTATATAGGTTACTCCCCCTCAACGGGACAATCTCCCCTTAAATACAACCACCCTTTAAATAAACCAACATTAAAAAAACCAACATTACTCCCCCTTTTTGTCATGAGATAGGCAAAGGAGTATTCCCCAACCGGGTCACTTTAGCAAAGAGAGCTATTTGCAAGATAAGTGCATAATCATATACAACAACTTTATGCAACTCAATTAATTGAGAGAGAATCATTTAGGGTTTATTGTTTAGAAGAAAATGTATGACTTAAATGCTGTGGATGTAAGACATGTAACATCATGGTTCAAGCAAATGGTATTTGGCAAGGAGAACCTCAAAAAAAAAAAGGTTCCCAAAGAATTCAAACCAATTTGCACCCTTTTGTCATAAAAAATGAATTTCAATTTAAAGAGCAACTATACCAACCTTTATAAGCGAAACAAGACATGAAGCGACTTTTGCACCCTTTTTGATTTTTCCGGATAAGATACTCGTATGATAGTATCCTTGTTCAACTAATAAAGAGAGAGAGAAGACTAAATTTGGATGAGACATCCTTATTTATTGCATGGATACTCGATCCTTATTGGGTTTAGTCTTCTCATTTGCTTTCACACATATTTTGCATCAAGGCAATAAAAAAAGACATTTCATGCATATCATTTTCAGCATGTCATAAACAAGTTCACATAACATGGAGATAGATTATAGGTCATTCAAATGTACTTCCCAATCAATTCTCCTAATCCAAAAATGCACGTTTGAACATAGAGGTGACATGGATTACAAACCAAGCAAGGCACACTTATTGAATAAAAAGCCATATAAGATTATATAAGAATACTCAAGCAAATAATAAAGAAGCATAAAGTTGATCAAGTTTTTGCTTATTCCAACATGCAAGGTTGCTCTCTTTGCTTGAGTTCCCCATAAGGGGTCAATCATCAAAACACATCAAGACATATGACAAATCCCAATAGACCTACTAAGTGACTTGAACCTAGTTGAGTCTAAGGGCTTTGTAAATAAATCCGCTAGTTGATCATTAGTGCCCACATGCTCAAGTACAATGCATTTGTTTTCAACTAGTTCTCTAATGAAATGATGCCTAATGTCTATATGCTTTGTCCTAGAGTGCTGAACAGGCGTCTTAGAAATGTTAATTGCACTCATGTTATCACAATAAAGGGTAAGAATACCTTGATCAAAGCCGTAATCCACAAGCATTTGTTTCATCCAAAGGAGTTGTGTGCAAGCACTCCCGGCGGCTATGTATTCCGCTTCAGCTGTGGATAGAGAGATGGAATTTTGCTTCTTCCAAAACCATGAGACCAAGTTGTTGCCTAGGAAGAAGCAACCGCCCGATGTACTCTTCCTATCATCACAATTTCCTGCCCAATCTGCATCACTAAAGCCAACTAAGCTAGCATTAGAGTCAAAAGAGTACCATATCCCATAGTTGGAAGTCCCATTCACATAACGAAAGATTCTCTTCACGGAGGAGAGATGGGATTCCTTGGGATCTGCTTGGTACCTAGCACACACACCCACACTAAAGGCTATATCGGGCCTACTTGCGGTCAAGTAAAGCAAGCTACCAATCATGCCACGATAAAGACTTTGTTCCACACTCTTGCCACTAGCATCCTTGCTTAGTTTCAAAGTGGTACTCATAGGTATGTCATAATGTTTGGCATTCTCGAGGCCAAACTTCTTCACTAGGTTCTTAGCATACTTAGCTTGGGATATGAAAATCCCATCATGCAATTGCTTGATTTGCAAACCTAGGAAGTAATTGAGCTCCCCAACAAGACTCATCTCAAACTCATGAGACATGACATCAACAAATTGTTGGACTTTGGATTTGTTGGTGGAGCCAAAAATAATATCATCAACATAAATTTGAGCTATGAAAAGCTCATCTTTGTTCCTCTTGATGAATAACGTTTTGTCAACACTACCCATAGTGTAGTTATTGTCAACAAGAAATTGAGTGAGGCGCTCATACCAAGCCCTAGGTGCTTGTTTCAACCCATATAAAGCCTTCTTGAGGCTATAGACATGATTGGGGTGGTGTGGATCCACAAACCCCTTGGGTTGCTCAACAAACACTTCCTCATGCAAGAAACCATTAAGGAAGGCACTCTTAACATCCATTTGATGCAATTTGAACTTGTGCACACATGATATAGGACAAAAGAAGCCCTATGGACTCAAGACGGGCAATCGGAGCAAAGGTCTCCTCAAAGTCAATACCCTCAATTTGAGAGTATCCTTGTGCTACAAGTCTAGCCTTGTTGCGCACAATGTTACCATTTTCATCCGACTTGTTCCTATATACCCATTTGGTGCCTATGACATTAGTATCCTTGGGTCTAGGAACAAGAGTCCAAACCTCATTTCTTTCAAATTGGTTTAGCTCTTCTTGCATGTCAAGAACCAAAACTCATCATTCAAGGCTTCATCAACCCTTTTTGGTTCAATTTGAGAGGTGTAGCAAGTATAGCTAATTTGATTAGCTATTTGACGCCTAGTCCTAACACCCTCATTCATATCTCCAAGAATGTCATTCTTATTGTGGAGATGTCTAACCCATGGAGCGGGTTCTTTAGAGTCCAAAGATGGATCTCTATCAAGAGGTTGAATGACCTCTTCATCAAGACTTGACTTCACATCAATTGAAGTCTCACCATTCTTCTCCAAGAAAGGATCATCAAGCACAATGACCTCATCATCATGGTCTCTAGTCTTAGGCCTACAATCATCTATGACGACATTAGATAATTCCATGACACTTCGAGTTTTTAAATTGAAAACTCTATAGGCCTTACTATTAAGGGCATAGCCAATAAAAATCCCCTCATCACTCTTGGCATCAAACTTGCCAAGTTGATCTCGGTCATTTAGAATGTAGCATTTGCTCCCAAATGAGTGGAAGTAGCTAATATTTGGCTTCCTACCCTTCCATAATTCATAGGAGGTTTGCCTAGTATCGGGCCTTAGGAAGACTCTATTTCCTATGTAGCAAGCCGTATTGACAGCCTCGGCCCAAAGGTTCCTAGGGACATTGTTGCTAAGCAACATCACACGGCCCATCTCTTGAAGGACCCTGTTCTTCCTCTCAACAACCCCATTTTGTTAAGGAGTTCTAGGAGCCGAAAACTCATGGGAAATGCCTAAGCTATTGCAATAGCTTTCAAAACAAGCATTTTCAAATTCCCTCCCATGGTCACTCCTAATTCTTTTAATGCTTTTAATGTGTGAGTTCTTTTCATTTTGAATTTTAGTGCAAAGCATTTTAAAATTTTCAAATGTTTCAGATTTTTCTCTGAGAAAATATGTCCATGTAAATCTAGAAAAATCATCAACACAAACAAAAATGTATCTCTTGCCGCCAAGACTCTCGGTTTGCATGGGACCCATAAGGTCCATATGTAGAAGCTCTAATGGCTCCTTGGTGGCGAGATACTTGCCTTTCTTGTGCATACTTTTGGTTTGTTTCCCTTGTTGACACGGTCCACAAACGCCATCGACTTTCTTCCCAAGCTTAGGGAGGCCACGCACAACCTTGAACTTATCTAAGATCCTCAAATCTCGATAGTTCATGTGGCCAAGTCTTTGATGCCATAACTCAATTTCCTCACATTTGGACATATTGCAAGAGATAGCACTAGCTTCAAGACAATAGCAATTGTCACTAGATCTATTTCCTTTTAGCAAGGTTTGTCCATTTGGCATTAAAATAGAGCAATCATTTTTGTTAAACAAGACAGAGAGTCCGTCATCATTAAGATGAGTAATGCTTATAAGATTGGCTTGCAAGCCATCAACAAGTAAAGCATTAGGCCAAGGAGGGTAAATCGGGAATGGAGATGGTTCCTTTCCCTATGACTTTCTTTCTAGATCCATTACCAAAGGTGACAAATCCTCCATCCTCCAAGACAAGGGATTTAAAGAAGCTCTTGTTCCCTGTCATATGCCTAGAACACCCACTATCCAAATACCAAGTGTTAGAGGCATTTGCCTTCAAGGCAATTTGAGCCACATAGCAAGAATAGTTATCCCTTCTAATCCACCTAGGTGTAATGTTCTCATTCCTAGTGGTATTAGTCACATTGGCTCTAGATTTTCTAGGATCATGCATTCTAGTTCTAGCTCTATTTCTTTCAATCATGCTCTTGATTCTACACATTTCAATGTATTTAAAGCAATTTGGTCTAATGTGACCATCAACACCACAAAAGTGACAAGTGGGAACAAAATAAGAAGACATACCATGCCCTTGTGAGTACAAAGGGGCTTTCCCACGCATTTAAGCTTGTCTTTTGTGTTGGATTGGTTCTATTCTTCTTTGTTGTTGAGTTGGAATGAATTGCTTCCTTGGTTGACCTTGCATGAATTCCTTTTTGGCTTGATGGTATTTCGGTTGAGGGAAACTTGCTTGATGCACCCTTGTTGATTGAGCTTGAGCTTGTTTCCCTTGTGCTACCTTGCCTTGAGGATCTTTAGAGCACTCTCCTAGTTCGATCTTCTTCCTAGGATATTGTGGAGGTGGAGGCTCTTTGTTATCCAAACTCTTAACAAACACAATTTTGCTTGAGGATGAGGTCTCCTTGTCATCTTCATAGCCAAGTCCTTTCTTATCACTTGGCCTCTTGCCAACTCCCAACATGTGGTCAAGTTTATTCATGCTTAAAGTCATCTTAGCAATGATCTCTCTAGCTTCTTCAAGCTCATTTTCCATCAATTCCTCATTCCTTTTGGCTATCTTCACTTCTTTATTTAAATGAGTAGCTTCAGTGGATAGCTTGAGATTCTCTCCTTTTAGCCTTTGAATCTCTTTCTTCATCTTCAATCTTGAGCTTTGAAAATGCTCAATGAAGCCTTCAAGATCCATTCCTCCTACATCCATATTTGTTGAATGGGATGAAGAGTCACCATCGCTAGAGTCATCTTCATTTTGTTTCTCTACTTCTTCATCATCTATTGTTTCCTTACTCTTGAGAGAAGATGCGAATGCAATAAAGTTTGCCACATGATCCTCATCATCTGAGGATTCTCCTTCTTCTTTCAAGTCATCACCATCGCTCCACGTGGCAGCCATGACCTTTCCTTTCTTCTTATTTTACAAATTTTCACAATCCGTGGAGATGTGTCCGAAACCTCCACATTCGAAGCATTGAATCCCTTTTCTTGTGGGCTTGTCTTCACTTGACTCAAACTTCTTGAAATGAGTCTTCTTCTTTATTTCCTTTCCTTTGGATCCAAATCCCCTCTTCTCAAAATTGATGAACTTCTTGAATCTTTTCACCATGAGGGCCATTTCTTCATCTGAGTCTTCTTCCTCCTTCTCAACCTTAGAAGTCTTCAGAGCAATGCTCTTTTGCTTCTTTTGAGGTGTAGGTGTGGGAGTCCATCTAGACTCATATGCTAGAAGCCTTCCAATAACTTCACTTGGCTTCATATTCTTGTAGTCACTATTCTCCTCAAGAGCCGTCACTTTTGACTCAAATCTTGCTGGAAGCGACCTCATAATTTTTTGCTTGATCCTCCTATCCGAATAGGGATCACCAAGTTGATGGCTTTAATTGACTATGTCCATCATCTTCACTTGAAAGTCGTTGAAGCACTCATCCTCCTTCATCCTAATTTGCTCGAATTGTGTTTAGAGGACTTGAAGCTTGGAGTCCTTGACCACCTCGGTTCCCTCATGGGCCGTCTCTAGAATCTCCCATGCCTCTTTTGCAATTCTTGTTGTTTGGATCAATTTGTACTGATTGTCATCCATTGCACAAAGAATTGCATGCATAGCCTTGTTGTTCCACTTGGATGCTTCAAACTCTTGAGTTGACCATTCCGACTTTGGCTTGAGAACTACACTTTCGTCTTCAAGAGTCTTTTCCGGAAGAGTGTAGCCGTCTTCAATTGCCATCCATGCTCGGTCATTTATTTGGCAAATGTAAGACTCCATCTTGCCTTTCCAAGAGGCATAGTTTATTCCGGTGAGCAAATGGGGTCTTGTGCTAGAGGCTCCCTCATTACCACTTCCGTTCCCACTCATAATGTTTGGGTATGAATGAGATGAATGTTTATGATGCAACAAACACAAACAATATGCAAGACACACAACGAGCAAGGATCACCTAAGTGTATCTAGGAACCCGCTCTGATACCAATTGAAAATACACAAAGTGTGTCTAATACAACCTAGAGGGGGGGTGAATAGGTTTTAGTTGATTTATTACCAACTTTTTGACTTAATCAATTTTAATAATCCTACTCCATATTAACAATCAATCAATCCAACATAAATATACGGAAAACAATAAATACACAAGGATTGATTTACGTGAGAAACCCTCCAACTGGGCAAAACTCACGGGCTATCCTTCTAGCCACATACGATCCTCAAATCCACTATTTGAATGAAAGTTTACAACCTAGGTTGACCTCAAGTCACACCTACTTGGTCACTAACCCTTTCAATCTACCCAACGGGCCTTTAATAGTGATTCTTGACCACAAGCTTGTGCACTAACTCACTTAGTCACAAAGCTTAACAATCAATGAAGAGGTTAAACAACCTATGTGAATGTGTAAAAGATATTCAAACATGCAATTAATGCTAGGCAACAATAAATTCTTATCTAAGGATTTAAAGATATCAATAAATGCAAATCCTAGATATCAATATCTAAATGCAAATGCATGAAGATTTAGCTAGAAGGGTAAAATCGTCCTAAATGCTAGCTATTAATGAACAAGGCTCTCAACCAACAAACAACAACTCAATCATGTTATAAATGCCAATAAACATAAAGATATGCAATAAAATCACATAAAAGAGCTAACCCTAGGCAAACAAGAACATAAATAAGTACAAAGAGATTTAGGGCATGTTCAAGTTACCTAGTCAATGAAAGCAAGAAGAATCCATGATGAGATGATACTTGAAGATGTTAGATGCACATGGATTTGTGTTTGGTTGAGTAAAGATGAGTTCTTGGGAGTTTCTCTCTCTAAGGAAAGCTTGGCCTATCAAAAATGGCTTCTTGAACTCATAAAAAACGAGCAAGGAAGAAGATAGAGCATATATAAGGGAGCCCTAGTTGAAACAGCGTCATTTTGAACTTAGGGCACAAAATCCCGTCAATACCGCTAGATGGACCGCGTCACAGGCAAGTATCCAGACCGCGGTACACACAGTAGTGCACCGTCTGGACAACAACGCGGTGCAGGGCGCTGTGCATGCAGGTGCACAGGCCGCGGTATGGGCAACAGAGGCTTACTGGACAACACCGTGACTTGGGTCGCTTTGCGTGCAAGTGTACAGGAAGCGGTACATGAAGCATGACTCTGCTGAGATATACCGCTCTGTATGCCGCGGTGCAAGCATGTCTTGCCAAGCTGTCTAGGCCGCGCGAAGAGAAGAAATTCTCTTTTATGGGCAAACTCAACACACTAAGAGATGTGCAAAATGTGCAAGTGTGGAGTGAGAAAAGAGGCATACAATACATCATTCAATTACATGAAGATAGGAACATAATGCATGCAAGTGAGTGTGTGCAACTAGATCTCTTCAAAGAAAGTTAAACTAGTGAGATACCTTTGAAGTGCTCTTTGAGAGAGATGATGTCCTTGAAGCTTGGCCTAAATTACCCTTACAAAGAATAATCCCCAATGTGGTTTGTCAACGAAATAAGCCAATCAAAATATGAGGAACTTACAAATCCGCTCAGTGATGGGAGGGACCAACTCAGGCCAACACCAAACGCCTCTTCTGGGAAGGACCCAATCCGAACCTGGAACTCTTTCAAGCTCTCGCAGGCCATTAATCGACCCATTTGATATGCTACGTTCCATGTCTGCAGGGAGAGCTTATATTGGGGAAGGATACTGGAGGGATCCTAAGATTGCCACTACCTCTGAACCACTCCGCGCCTTCTTTAATAATGAAGTCCATGTGAGCGTTCGAATCCTTCCATCTCTTTTGAATTTTATCCATCCGGATTTTCCCTTATATCCTTGTTACTTCCTTTATTACAGGCTGTGGAAGAATTTGCTTGGGCTTTGAAGACCCAGGATAGGTTGACCTTGGAGACCTCTTAACTGAAGAAAGAACTTGCCAAGAAGAATGAAATGCTCCAAGTCTACTTCAGCTGGTAAGTCCAAGATCAAGCAAGCATTTAAGTAGAAGTTGAAGTAGTGCGATGTAACTGAAGCCTCTATGAGGAGATCATTGGCCAATGCTGAAACTAGAGCTTCTGTGGCCACTGAGAATGTTAGTGATCTTACCTATAAAGAATAATCAGTTGGTTGCAGATATGGCCAAGGTTAGCATAGATGCGCTGAGCTGGAGCAAATAGTCACTCTATCCAATCAGACAGTTATTAATCATGAGGCGGATGCCCGTACAGCCAAGGAGACCTTGGCCTCTACTCAATAGTTGAAGCTCTAGGCTCAACAAAAGTCTGATGAGGCAAAACTACATTATGAAAAACTAGTTGAAAACTTGAGCCAGCAACAGATCAGCATGATGATGCTTTTAGAGGAGGCTAAACTGGCTCCAGAGATTCAAGTTGTTGTCTTATATAAGAGATCCCCAACCTTTGATGCTGTTATGTTGAGGGAGCTAGAATGGGGGCTTGTCATTGCTCACACGTACTTTTTCAGCATATACTGAACCCGTTAGTCCAGTCATCGGAAATGGGATGTCAAGATTGAAAATTACAAGGACGAATCCCTAGAAGCCATAAAGATTTAGAGAATGATATGGCGAGCTTACTGCAAATCAATTGGCAAAAAGCCTCATGTCATGCATCTAGAGATGCCTTCTGAAAATTCTCTTGTGACCTTTCACCCTGATGAGAAGATCGACATCTTGGATAGCGAGGTTGATGTTGGGTCCTCCCCTAACAAGAACTACTCTCCATTCCTGACCAGCGATCTTGACGACATTAGCTGGCCCGAGTTCCCGGACCTGAGCAGGGGTTATAAAGATGATGATAAGCCTCCTGGTGATTCCATGCCCTGTGGCCCTTTTGGCTCATCAAAAGCCTAAATTTGTTGTGTCTCTCTTTATTATTTTGATTTTTGATACCCGTCCTTGTAAAAACTTTATAAGTATAATACAATTTTCTTCACCTGTTGTACTTTATTTTCATTGCTGCACTAAGTTGAATAACTCATCTGACCATGTCGATCGGATAACTGATTAATTAGCATAAGGCTCGAATTACTCATTTGCTTAAATTGTGTAAACAACAATTCTAGACATCATGGTAGCCAATTTGACCTCACATATCTTTTCCTCTTGGTTCAATAGATTGTCCTTATGGGATTTACTTGACAGGCCAACTATGTTGCCGACCGATCTTCTGTAACCAATCGGTTATCTCGTCAACTAACTATACTCAATTTGATCAGTTACTTATTGGCTGATTTTCATTGGCCCGGATGGCTATCTCATTCACCGATCGAATTTGGGCCCTATCGGTAATCTCGTCAACTGAATGTATTTGATTGGTGATCTGTCTTTGGGCTTGTACTGCTCTTGATTAACGTAAATTTTTTGCCATGTAGTGTTATTTTAATATACCATTTTCATGGTATCTAATTTATAAACTCTTGTCTTTTATATGGAAACTAAGTCACGGAGACGTCTCCCAGTAGTCTGTTATGCAAGATTCACTGCAACGGAGATGTTCTATATCTCATTAACTTAACTTATCTTAACTTAGTATCTTATTAACTAGTTTTCAAGTTTGAGTATATTGTCACCTCGTCCAACGTTTTATGCATCCCATCATGTATCTACGATCTGAATGCGCTCTAACAGTGCTTCTATGCACCCAGTTAGTTTCAGTGAGTATGCATTGTCTTTGCGACTTCTGCTTTCGGCCTCTTCACTAAGCCTCTAGAGCACCCATTTGACATTAGCAATCTCAGGTGCTACGAGTTTCTCTTTGTATACGAAGACAAATTTAGAACATTTTTCTTGGTCTTTTTGAAATTCTTCCCTCGAAGGGGCTTTTATTGATAACTTCAATCTAAAAATGCTATAAAAAAATAACAATTGATTAGAAAGGTATAATCCAAACTCATGCTAATCTAAAGCTTATCTTATGAAAAGTAATAAAGTAAGTACAAATTTCTTCATGGGTAAAAAACTTCAAATACAGGGCATTGCATGGCTATGGTAACTCTTTCCCCTATGGTTGGGTAAAGCGATATGCTCCATGCTCGACTAGCCCGACCATCCCGACCACCTGATAGGGTCCTTCCCACTTATCTGCCAAGGAGCCAACTGCTTTTGCTTTGGTATTTGTAGATACCCTCTTTACGACCAGGTCTCCGAGCTGAAATCTTCTTATCCAGATATGCGAGTTGTAGTATCTAACTACCCTTTACTGATAGGCTGCATTCCTCACCCTTGTCAGGTCCCTTCTTTCTTCTAGCTCATCTAGGTTATGTTCTAGCATGCCCACATTTGCCTCGGGGGTGGTAAAGTTGAACTCTTAAGAAGGCATGGACTATCTCAATAGGGATAACTACTTTCGTCCCAAATACTAACGAGTAGGGAGTTTCTGCCATTGAAGTTCTTTCAGTCGTCTGGTAAGCCCAGAGCACCTCATGTAACTTGTCTGCCCAGTTCCCTTGTTTAACATCAATCTTAGCCTTTAGGGTGTGCATGATGATCTTGTTGACAGCTTCAGTTTGCCCATTTGTCTGTGGATGGGCAGGTGTGGCATAGTAGTTCTCGATGTGATACTTCTGGCACATCTCACAGAAGTTATCACTATCGAACTAGGTTCCATTATCAGTGATGATTGTGTCTAGGACCCCGAAACGATAGAGGATATTCTTTTTCACAAAGCTTGTTCTACTTAGCCTCGGCTAAGTGCACCAGTGTTTCTACCTCGACCCACTTTGAGAAATAATCCATCGCCATTATGGCATGCTTTGCACCCCCTTTGGTTGCTGTTTGCATTGGGCTGATCAGATCTAATCCCCATATCATGAAGTGCCAGGAGGAAGTCAAGTTCTTCAAACGCTCGGGTGGTTGCTTGATGTATTCGCAATCCTTTGGCAGCTTTTCACACTTTTCTGCCACTGATTCTACATCCTGAAAGAGAGTTGGCCAGTAGACACCTTACTTAAGGGTTTTATGAGCCAAGCTTTTACCCCCAGTGTGATTCCCACACACCTCACTGTGTATAATTCTCAGAACTTTACCAGCTTCGACCGAACCAACACATCTATGTAAGGCTCTTGAGAACCCCATTTTGTAAAGTTCTCCCTCTACTATTGAATACCGAGTAGCCCTATACCTTATACGTTTTGATTCAACCAAGTCCTCGAGGAGCATTCAACCTTCATGTTGGGCTTCTTGAGATGGGCCACTGGGATTATCTTGGACCAGACGCCGGTAGTTGCTGCTGCCAATCTTGACAAGACATCGGTTTTCTCATTCTTCTCTCTTGGGATCTGAGTGATTCTATAAGTCTTGAATCTCCCGAGTAAGGCCTTGACTATTTCCATATAGGCCATCATATTATTATCCTTCGTCTGATATTCATCCAAGTCCTGGTTGACTACGACATGTGAATCACTGAAAATTTCTAGTTCATCCGCACCTAGAGTTGTACAAACCTTGAGCCCTGCCCAAAGTGCTTCATACTCTGTCATGTTGTTAGTATATTTGAAGTTAAATTGTAAGGCAAACTCTACCTGATCGCCTTCCAGGGTGGATATCACTACGTCTGCCTTGCTGCCATACATGTTTAACAATCCATCAATAAACAGCTGCCAATGGAAAACTTGCCTTTCTTTCTCGCCGAGCATCTTGATCACCTCACTGTTTGGCTTATTAAACTCGGTGATGAAATCTGCCACTGCCTGGCCTTTAATGGAAGCCCTCAGTGAATAGGTGATGTCAAACTTGCTCAGCTCGACTGCCCATTTGGTCAGCCTTCCCGATACTTTCGGCTTGGACAGGATTTGGTTAAATGGGCAATATGTATAAACTTCGATCTTGTGCACCTGGAAATAAGGTCTCAGTTTCATTGCTGGTGTGACCAGTGCCAGTGCCATATGTTCAAATGCCGAGTACCTTGTTTCTGTCGGTAGTAAGGTCTTGTTAGTATAATACACTGATTTTTACACTCTTTTATCCAACCTGACTAGTACCGACCCCGTAGCTACTAGCGTGACTAATAGGTACAGGTACAACACCTTACCGTCCATTGGTTTCGACAGAATTGGGGCTTTACCAAGGTACTCCTTGATTTTTTAGAAGGCTTCATCGCACTCTTTTGTCCACTCCACTCCTTTGCATTTCCTAATAGCCTTAAAGAAGGGTAAGCACTTGTCTGTCGACCTGCTAATAAATCGGTTTAACGAGGTCAGGCAGCCGGTCAAATCCAGGATGTCTTTTAAGGTAACCGGGGACCTCATATCCTTCAATACCTTTATCTTTTCGGGGTTCACCTCGATTCCCCTTTGATGGACTTGAAAATTGAGGAACTTCCCCGAAGGCTCCCCAAAAACACATTTCTTCGGGTTGAGCTTCATCCCATATTTCTTCAACACTTCGAATGTCTCCCTCAAGTTTGTCATATGTCTCTCAGTGGTGATGCTCTTTGTCAGCATATCATCCACGTATACCTCCATATTTTTACCGATTTTTGAGCAAACATCTTGTTTACCAATCTTTGGTAAGTTGCTCTGGCATTCTTTAGACCGAAAGGTATCACCTTATAACAATAGAGCCCTTGGTCGGTTGTGAAGGCAGTATTCTCCTCATCTGGTTCAAACATCCTGATCTGGTTGTAACCGGAGTAAGCATCCATGAAGCTAAACAGCTCATGCCCCGCAGTTGCATCAACCAATTGATCTATTCGGGGTAGGGTAAACTGTCATTTGGGCATGCTTTGTTTAGATCAGTGAAGTCTACGCACATCCTCCGCTGTTCATTCTTTTTCTAGGCCAGTATAGCATTGGTGACCCACTCCGGGTACTACCGTTTCGTTGATCAACGTTATGGCTAAGAGTTTTTTGACCTCTTCTTTGATTGCCATATACCTTTTTGGGTTGAATCGCTGTCTCTTCTAAATGAACGAGCTGCGTTCAGGGTCGACTGCCAGGAAGTGAGATATTACTTTGGTGTCTATCCCCGGTATATTTTCGTGCCTCCATGCGAACACATACCTAAATGCCCTCAGTAAGTTGAACAAATCGTCCTGGACTTGTTCAGGCAACTAAGCCCCTAGCTTGACAGGTTAGTTAGGGCTGCCTTCAACAAGCACAACCTCTAGGGTCAGTTCCTTTCCGGTTTGATCTTTTCCGTGACTCGGAGATTTTTCTCTTGGGTCTAGGTCAAATTGAGTCAGAGTTTCTGCTCGGGCTTCTTCCTCATCTTTCTTAGGATGGTCTTCCCATACTAGCAGATCTATTTACATCACATCTGATTCTGCCTACTTTCTGTATACTGCCAGATTTGCTTTTCTTGCCCACTCTTGGGAACTCTTCATAACTCTCACTCCTGAATCAGTTGGGAACTTGACCGTTAGGGCATGGGTTGCCGTGACAGCTTTTAACTTATTTAAGAAGGGTCTCCCCAACAAGGCATTATAGGGCCAGTTTTTAGTGTCTACCACCATAAAATTGAGTAGTACAGTTTTCTGACAATGGTAAGTTTCGACTTTAACCGGTAACTTAACCATTCCCAACGATCTCACTTCTGCTCCGCCAAACCCCTTGAGTGGGACCGTCAGCGGTTGTAGGTCTTTTCTCTATAGCCCTAGCTAATTGAACACTCCACTGCTTAAGATGTGTGACGAGCTCCCATTATTGATAAACACTCTTCTCACTTCTCTGTGACCAATGCGGACTGACACCACGATTGCATCGTTTGGTTTGACTTCAAGCCCGTGTGTATCGGCCACAGAAAATATGATCGGGTCCCAGCCTTGTTTAACTTTCTTTTGGTCGAGACCTACCGAATTCACCTACATGGTTCTTTGACCATCTATTGCCATATGAACTTCAGTCATTCTTTCTCGGTCGCTCCTCCCTATGTAGAGTCCTCCGAAGATTGTGTTGATAGCTTCCCCATCTGAACCTCTTTTGGGGCTATTTCTTTTATCTTGGTCATTCTTCTGGGGATCATGTTGTCAGGTGTCGTTACCTTGTAAGACTACGCCTTTCAAATGTCCTTTCCTAATCAATTTTTTGATGTAATCCCCCACTAGTAACATTTGAAGTTTCATGCCGGTTCTCTTAGTTAAAACGATAGTATTTGGAAGTATCTCTCCTGGCAAAGTTTGATTTTTTTCAGGGCTTTATGTACAAGTTTTTGTCATCTATCACGTTCAGAAAATCCTCTTGTTTCTTGGTCAGGGGAGTATAATTGGTGTATTGCCTTTTGAATCTTTTATTCCTCTTCTAGTCATCATCCTTACGACCTTTTTTGCCCTTGCCTGGATTTTTGTTCTTCTGATCCCATTTATGGTTACCCTTTGAACTGGTATCTTTAGGGTTTTGGCTTTCTTTCAGTTGGCCGCCGTGTATAAACTTTCATCCATAGGCTATCTGCTTTTTTTCTGCCATTGCATATCCCCTTACATCGTCCACCAAGTGTGCGTAAGTGGTCGACTCTTTCTGCCCTAAGATGAGTGACAGTTGGCTATACTACATATTATTAACAAAGGCTGAGACCACCGCGTCATCGTTGGGATCCTACACTTCTGACACTTCTTAGGAGAATCTGGTCAGGTAGTCCTTCAATTTCTCATCCTTCAATTTCTCATCCTTCATTTGCTTCAAAGTTGCAAGAACTGATATCAACTTTCACCTCTGGATATTTCCCATAAAATGCCTAGTGAAGGCTTGTACCAGTTCTTCGAAATTCCTGATTGAGCCACTGGTAAGGCCGCCGAACCATCTAGACCCCTGATCCTCTAGTGTTTGTGGGAACATTTTACACATAAGTGTGTCATCATAATCATACTGCGCCATCACGCTTTGGTACCTTCTGACGTGCTCATGTGGGTTAATGTTAGCTTTAAATTGCTCTACATATGGCATTCTGAACTTTTCTGAGAACCGAGCTTGTCGGATTGGATCAGAGAATGGACTTCCCGAATTGCCAATCAATAAATTCCCACGGTCTTGCCTTCGCTCTAATGCCTCTATCCTCCTTAGCAGGACCTCTGGCTCACCCTCTGGCTCACCGTGTTCATCAAACTTTTGAGGGATGGTTAGCCCGTAAGGGTCCCTTGGTACCCGTCCCGTAACTTAGGCATCACGAAGGTTATATTTAACAGCATGTCTGATTTCCCGATGTCTCCTGGGTTGGGCCTCCCCATCGATCGAGGCTGCTCGAGACCGCCTTCTATGACCGTCATACATGTCTTCCCGAGCGTATTTCGGTCCGTCCCCATCGCACCTTCCTGCATCTCCTTGAAGGCTAGGTTCCATATACCCCTTTACATCTCTGCTATCTTGTCTTTTGTGCCCTATGTGGTCTTGATCTTCTTAGCGATCATCTCTCATCTTGGAATGTTCCCTCCTTCCGCGATGACCCATTTTATCTCAACCAGTTTTATGGGGTGCACATGAGGTCACGCTTACTATCTCAGAGCGCGCCTTGGGGTCTTGGGCCACCACGAGTGTAGACAACTGATACAGCGAGGTCAAATTGGCAGTTAATGTTACGTTGATTCCTTATCTAGCGGCCTCTTCAATGACTCTCTGCAGGGACTCTTGGACCTGCCGGAATGCCTTCGGAGAAATCCCTAGGAGAATGTCTGTGGAAGTTATTACGACTTGATCGGTTGAGGTTGGGATCGCAGAGGCCAGATCCCCTCTAGCGATGCTACCATTTGTACCAATGTCATGTGCGGACTGACTTCCTTCTCTATTGTTCACCATGCAGCTATTTCACGAGTTCTCTTGAGGTTTAATCTAGAAATTTATCAAAAGTTATATAGTTCTCCCCTCCTTCTAAAGCCAATTGTTGATGGTGATTTTTGGGTCTATGTAAGATTGATCATAGGTCTAACAAACAATTGCAAATTGCTAACAATGTTATGGAAAGAATGAGAAAGAAAGAACATGCAAACACACTATTTTACGTGGTAAAACCCTAAATCGAGGAAACATCTACGGTTGCCGGTGACAGTGAGGAAAACAAACCACTATGTATGAAATAATTACACGCTCTAACTCTCTCTATCTTGTGAATTGATATCTTCCAACCTTTACAAAGATGTTTTGGGGTCTATTTAGACATGCATATAACTCCAATTCTTGATACATAAGTTAAGGAAAGTTGATGACATTTAATGAAACTCTAACTTGTCGGAGTCGTGATTATCTTCTTTCCTATTCTGTGTCTCATACGTATTAAACGCATTAGATCTCTTGCCTAATCTGGACTCTGACATCTTCAAGGAAGTTTGTTTCCTTATCTAAGTATGTTTCGAGACACCTTGTTTGAGTAAGACTATTTCTCTGCGTATTTGAATCGTGGTTGAATTGAATTCAACGTGTCACTCAACCAACCATTTACTAGACCTGACCAAACCTCACTCTCCCCGACTGGTTACGTAACTCCTACGGATGTCTTGACCCAACCATCTTAGTGATTCTGACCAGATCTTCTTCACCCGATCGATCTGATTGCCTCAATCGAGTTATTTCTACCCGACCATTTGGGCAACCCCGATCAGGTCTCGTGAAATCATCTTTGGTCAACTTAGATTGGTTTATCCTGGTTGACTTTTGGTGACATGGCATCTTTGACTACCGTGAATCCTAGTGGCCATGTTGACCTTTCATCCTTCTAGATTTTACCAATAACAGCAAGCAAGCAAAAATGAACTGCACAAAATTTACAAATTGGTTTTTCCTATTTCACACTTACTTATCTCAAGTTAAATCGTTCAAAAAATAATAACTGTTCATCCTAGTATTTTCAAGTTAAAAGATTGATGTAACAACAAGAGACATGGATGCCGATTGATTGTTGTTGGGCTCTTAGAGCATCTCCAATCCAAAAGTGGTTTGCATTTCAATAATTGCATTTCAACACTATTAAGAGACTCGCTTTCTACATGACATAGAAATATACTTGAAAGATAGCCAAATAAAAAATCTATCTATAATGCTTCTGTTTAAAATATTAACTTATTAAGAGCATTTCTAATGCAAATATGCATCTGGAGAAAATTGGCTGTGATAACATTGTAAAATACACCTTTTGAGGTCCCCATTTCCTATCGTTTGCTTTTGTTTTTCGAGCATATTTTGGTATATAATATGTTTTGTGAGCCTTGTGCAGGTTCATTTTGGTTTGGGGAAGTCATCGTACAGAAACGGGGTGTTTCCGGGCCGAAACGCATCTTGGAGGGCAAAATGAGTGATTTTTGCGGTATGCCTAGTCAAAACGTACCGCGGACGTGCAAAATGTGAACCGTGGAAAGTGGAAGAAAGTCTTCCACAGGTGGCTCCGTCCAAGAGAACCGCGGAAATTAAGGGCAGCTCCACTGCCAACTTCCTCGGTACGCGTCTTCAAAGCGTACCGCGGAAGACCAAATGACGAACCGCGGAAGCAAATCGAAGAAATCCCGCTGTTCAGTTCGTCTAGCTGAACCGCGGAACATACCGTGGAATGCACCAGATCTGCGTTTTTAAGGCTTTTTTCTGAGGGGTAAACTCATCCTTTCACCCCCAATTTGTACCCTAACCTCCCCTACTATAAATATCCCCTATTTTCTCACTTCTTTTATCAATGAACCCACACCTCTTCTCTCTCTTTCACACCTCCTCTCTTTTCTCTTCCATCTTCTTCTCTTTTCTTCATCTTCTCCACCAAATAAGGAGAGACCCAAGCTCCCATGGAGGATTTTCCTCCATGGGAGCTCACCAAACACCTCCACCACACAATTTTACCCTTCCTCCATCAATCTTAGAGCATCTTGCAAGGGATTAGGAGTCAAATTTGAGCTAGGAAAGTTAGGAGCATCTTTAGAGGGTTTGTTTTCAAGGGTTTGCTCTTTTTTACTCATTTCTTTGTATTTCTTTCTTCTTTGATGTGTAACCCCGATTTGGGGAATATTGTAAACCTTCACATGTGCAATATATGTATGTTTGTGTTTGAATTCATGTGGGTTATGTTTTACTCTTTGTTAATTTCATGATTTAAACTCTTATTGTGAAATCCATGTGTATGGAGGGTCAAAATTGATGTGTATGCATGATTGAGATTAGGAGTAGAGTAATTTAATGTAGGAGTAGTGTAATTTAGCTTCCCATGAGTGTTTGTATGTTAATGAATGGCTAAAATACCATGTATTGAGTAATTTGAGTATTAGGGATTTTAGCCCCAAAGAGTGGAAAAGGTTTCAGTTCAGGCATTTAGTTGCTAAATTGGCTTTGGTTCACATCTTTGTGCTTAATGGGTCTTATTAAGACACAATTATCCATCCTTGGCCGGATTGAGTGATGAATTGATTTGGGATAATTCCTAAGTCAAGAGGATAAACTCCTAACATAATTTGAATGGTCTTAATGCTAATCAACCAACTTATTGCATATTGTTGTTTGGTGAACTTGTTTTCCATGTCTAGCCATCCTAGGGAGTTGACTAAACCGAATCCGTATCTAGAGTAATGATAAACCGAATTCCTCTTGTGCTCGTGTAGTTATATGAGTATTTCATTACTTAATGCTTTCACTCGGTTAGCCACCTTGTGAATGATATTTAGGTTGTGTGTTATATATAGCTTGGTTCGCATTAACATGCTTATCGTGGTATCCTCTACATTTGACTAGAAAGTTAAGAGATCACTAGGATGGCGTGTAAAGCTCATGTATGTGTCCCACCATCCTTAATGGATTAATGCTTATGCATGGATGCACTCGAGAGAGGGTAGAGATTAATTAATGGGACACGAACATATAACATACGTGTTGTATGGGTATCTCGTATTCTTAATGCTTTCACTTGGTTGTCATCCCGTATTTGGTTAGCCCCGTGGATGAATTATTGGCAGTAGTATAGCCCACGGGGTTGCGCATTACATGCCCAACGAAATAACTTGTGTATATAATCAGAAAGTGAGAGTAACACTATGCTGGCGTACATGGCTCTTTTGTGTGTGCCACGACATTTAATGAATCCATGCTTTATGTGGATGTGATCTCTAAGACATCGAGAAAGATTAGAGATCAATTTAGGGGACACGAGCTTATATCATATACTTGCACATTTGAGGGACTAGGTGTGTCTAATGCTTAATGAGGAGGATTGTTACGGTTGAGTCATTTCCCTAGTGTATCCACATTTCATGCATCTCTCCATTCCATCATATCACTGTACATATTTATTTATGTAGTTTGTTAGTTAGTTTAGCATTTACTTTCCGCATATTCTTTTTGTATACGCAACACACGAGTTCGCTTGGCGTGTTGTATAGCTAGAACTAGAGACGGTCGATGAATCCCACCTCCCTGTGGAACGATACCCTCGCTTGCCGCTTTGCTAATTTTCATAACTATAGAGCACATAGCATAGGACTTTTTATAAATATCTTTTTGGTATCCGTAATTCCCTAACGACAGAATAGCGGGTTATCCGACTGCCACATAGAATAGATATTTAAAAAGTTAGAAAAACTCTCTCCAATGCAATTATCAAACTTCAATATGGAGATGATGTGGTAAAAAAAAAGTTAGAGAATATGGAGTTGAGTTTCTAATTTTAGAAGCTCTCCTAGAAATGATTACTAGGATTTCTAACTCTTTCAACCAATAATATTATAGCATCCCCAAAAGACTCTTCAAATAAGATATTTGTTAAAATCAAACAAGTCACATCAACATATTTTGCTCCAACAGACTTTGCAAATAAGATTTTGTTTCTCTCTCTTCACTATTGAAGAACAACTTCCCCTTCTTCAATTATTATTATATTGTTTTTTATATTACATCATCATTAATATTTAACATTTATATTTTTTTATCTTTTTAATTAAATTCAATTAACATGTAATACGTTTTAATTTATAAATTTTATTATTATAAAAGTTATACAATTAGAAAGTTCTCATTTAGATCTTTAAAATGAGATTAATATTGAATATTTAATAATAATATATTAATAATTTGGAAGGTCATTCAAATGATTTTCATATTTACCTGAAAATAATACTAATTTCACATGTATGAAACTAGTGCATTTGAAAAGTTGAATGTTTTTATTAAAATAATATAAACCTATTTTTAATTGAAGAGTCTTTTAGAAGAGTTTTTCTTTTTTCTCTCATCAAATTGCCAATAGGTAAGCAATAGACATTTGCATAGTGAAAATAGAAGAGTCTTTTGGTGATGCTCTTAAAGCTAATTTAATTATAAAATAAAACAAGAGAGAGAGTGAAATAATTGTTTTATTATGATTGGTCATAAAATGGATGTATATTTAACTTTAGATAATTACATTGGAGATATGAATATACATTTTTCTAATTTGTTTTCAAAAGTGAGTCCATAATGAATAAAAATATTGATATCGCACTATTTAAAAACTCAAAAATGTATGTTTGTATTGGAAATGCTCTAATAACTTGTCTGATTATTATTATTATTATTATTTTTATATTTTTAATCAAACAACTTTCTTAATAATTTTTTGTATTTATCTCTGATACTAAATCGGTCTACAAAATAGCTGTCAAACCGAGCATTTGAAAGTAAACAGGTAGCTTGACAATGTTTATAATTGTTTTTACCATATTAGCTTGATATTGAATATAAATAACTATATTAGAGATACATATTTGAACACAATATCTATTTAGTATACGTGATATATAATTTTTCAAATTCCATTGATGAATGCTCTTAGCTAGCTCATTCTGCACCGCAAATTCTTGCGGTTACTTCCAGCCTTGTATAAACATAACCCGACAACAAACTGAGTTCACGAGTTTCAATAATGGATGGATGGCCATGCAAAAAAAAATTCGACTATTATGCAGGGACTTAAAAGTCCTTGCATCATGCAAACAAAAAGCAATAGAAGCTTTATTGTTTGGTTGCTATATTAAGGTTTCAATCATATTTTTATTAATTATTTAAATAAAGAATAATAATAAATAAATAAAATAATCTACAAAATAAAATATAAAACAAGTTTTAATTATGATAATTAATTTTTTACTCTAAAAAATTATTTATTTCACAAAATTAAATAATTATAATTAATTAGAATAATTTAAACAATCAACAACTCGAAATGCAGTCTCTATATTGAATTTGGATCCTCGTCCTTTGCTAAGTTGATTTTTATTCAGATCTATATAGATTTGTTGACATGTGTAATCAATGATTATAATTGATTTGTTTTATTTATTTTACTTTAATTATTTTTAATTACGGAGTCTTATTCTTAAATGCTTTAGATTAGGAAAAAAATCAACACAACAAATGATCCTGATCCATATATATTTTATGATTTAATGAGCAAACATGAGACTTTAATTTCATTACTTCACCGTCTCTCCTAGTTTACGCCACATTTAAGCAACAACGCCTTGCTCAAGTTCTTCAAGCCTTTGCCTGCTAAGAAATTTATATCGGGGACGGAAGTCAGTTTCAAATTTCAATCAGAGAAATAACTTAAATCCATTTGTAGCACTTAACATTCACTTAAAGACAACATTGAATTTTCACATGAAATTAAGAACAAAGTCCTTAAAGCAGATTGAAAGGCTATTTCTTCAGGTATTGTTTTGTCTCTATACAATCTCACTACGAAGATAGCGATGAGAATTATACCTGTGAATAGAGGAAGGTGCCAAGGATCGCGATTGCAGCCCCGATGGCATTAATAGGTTGTATAGGGGTGCGAAAGATGATGATGGAGGAGACTATAACGAATATTCTCTTCATTGTATTCCCGATACTAAACGTCAATGGAGAAATCTGATCCAGTGACATGTATGAAACTTGATTGTACAAGTGATAGAAGATACTCTGCACGGCTACCCACCTGCATCAAAATTTAGAGAGACACCAACACGAAATATCTCTTAGTAATAATAATTCATCAGAGAATTAACAAATTATCGAAACCAATCGAGTCTCTAAGCACTTCATCATCATTGACAATTAATTCAAGTAAAATTACCAGACAAAATTGGGTCCGTTTTGAGCCAGAGCAGTTTGCCAGCCAATAGACCACATCTGAGGGCCCTCAACAACAATTGCAAATGGTGTGAGAATGAAGAGAGACATAATAGACGAACAAGCATAGTAGTTCATGCCACTAACAGACCTCCCTTTCATGCCTTTCTTTGAGAAAATGTTCCGAAACACGAATGCTAAATTCGATATCATAGCTCCCATAAATCCTGAAATCACAAAACAACCTCAATTCAGCAATCAATGCACGAATTCTGATCCTGTATTGTACTAACCTAAATCACTTAAAGATAATACAATACATTTAAAGATAATAAAAATGAATAAAATAATATAAATCAACATCAACCGTTGATTATATATGTCAAAAGACCTACTACGTTCAGCACAAAAATCAGCTAAACAGAGGGTCTCAATTCTCAATGCATATACAGTACACTAACATGGTACTTATTATCTTGATTAAAACTTCTCACGTACGTGCACGTCTGCATAATGTGATCATAGAAGAAAGATGCGGACATTCACATTAAAAGATAGTTTTTCTCACCAATCATGTTGAAATCGAGCTCTGTGGCAGCTGTTAGTGTGCAGCCTCCGATGATCGGCAGGAGTGAGAGGTAAACCAACACCGGAAACGTCTCACCTAACAAGACCCTGGAGACCAACACACTGAAAGCAGGCTCACCACTCTTGATGATATGAGTGAACGAGACTGTAACTTTTGACATGCTCACAGCCCCTGCTACATGTCCAATTGTGTGCGCCACTGCAACCTATATATAGATATACAAAACAGACAAGATGAGGTAGATACAGAGGTATACCCATCACACATACACTACGAAGTTTTAGCTTTAAGTCATTTCTTCCTAAAAAAAATCCTGAATTTATGTAATATTTGAAAACAAAAAAAATACACAAAACACAACAAACCCACCAAGAAAAAACCATTAAAATTCTAAAAATGGAAACCCCAGATGCTCTATAGTAAAATTTTTGAAAAAACAAAAAACAAAATAAACTTACAGGAACCAGAGTCTTCCAGAACTCGAAATCGATTTTGGGGGGTTCAGCGATTCTTGTAACCCAAGAAACCAACATCATGAGAGAGCCACAAGCCAGAGAGAGCGTGGCAGTGAGCCAAGGGTAAGGAAAAGCATTCAACACTTTCTTGTTGTATATATTAAACACAACGTTCAGTGCCCACCAAGTAGCGAAGTAGATGCAGATTTTGATTCTCTGGGCAGCCTCTAACTGGGCCTTCTCGTCGAGGACTTCAATGTTGCACTGCTCTTTCGCCGAAAACGTGACAAGGAGAGGCTTCAAGGTTGAGTTTTTGATGATGGGTAGTTGAGAAAATCTGCGAAAATATGAGGATGTGTAGGGGAGAGAAAATGTGTTTCACTGAAGAAATCATGGTGTTGAATTTTTATTTTTATTTTTAGTGAAATTTTTGTTTTTCAGTTCACGGAAGATTGTTAGAGAGAAATGGGAGGTGGGTTCGTGAAAAAGAGACAGAATTTATACAGAGATGATGAGTTCTTGCTAGTGATAACTTTTGGTGATAAATTTGACAGACTGATAGTTGTGATTTTACCATAAATATTTTTTTATGTAAGTATTGTGAATGGAATTTAAACTAAGTATTGTGAATGGAATTTAAACTAATACCCTATTTAAAAATGTTTTACTGTAAACTAACTTTTTCTTAATCTAAAAATAGACTCTCTCTTTAAAAAAAAATACCAATCCTTAAAATTTCTTTTATTGACTTCCATTTCCATATCAATATCTTTAACTACTTTTTTATTCCTTTTAAGTTTCAATAATTTTATTTTATTTAAATTTGGTATCCAAATGATGTATATCACTATAATCTTTATAGTGATGCCACATCATTTAGATACGGATACCAAATTTAGAGAGAGTAGCATTCCTCTTTTAAGTTTATGTCTTTTATACCTGTTGCACTTGAGATATTTTTTCATCTACCTAGTAGCCGGACTATCTCAAATCTGAATACAGCTCAATGATGTTACGAGAGTATGTATCATCCCGTTGTGAACTGAGATATTCAAGGTCGCGTAGGTAGTATTTGGTTTGGAAAGATCTCAAAAAAATCATGTGAAACTGTCTTATGAGAGACGTGTATTACATTTATTCATGCCATCAAAGATTTATGTAATTAACAGCAAGCGTCATAGCATGCATTCTGGTTGACTGTTGTTGTGCTCTGCTAGCTCATTCTGCACCCCAAATTTTTGCAGCAACTTCCAGGTATATATATAAACATAACAAGACAACAAACTAAGTTCATGAATCATGAGTTTCAATAATCGATGGAAGGCCATAAAAAAAATCTCTCTGAAAAAGGATGCACTTGGCATTTGCAATTTGATGCTAGTTGTCGATTTGAATATTTTATACAGGGACTACTACCTTGCTGGGATTTTAAAGTCCCTGCATCATCATACGAACAAAAAGCAACTGAAGCTTTAACGTTTTTGTTTTTTAAGCAACTGAAGCTTTAACGTGGTAGCCAACTTCAATCCCTATTATTAATAAAAAATATATTTTTATTAATTATTTAAATAAATAAAAATGAATTAAAATAATAATAGTATAATACTAAATAATTAATCTACAAAATAAAATATAAAATAATTTTTAATTAGTATAGTCAATTTTTTACTGTAAAAAATAATTTATTTATTTTACAAAATTAAATAATTATAATTAATTAGAATAAATTAAATAATCACATTTTCACAAATTTGAATAATTTATTTATTTTTTGTTCACAAAATTAAACCATTATAATTTTTTTCACAAAATTGAATGATTGTCGAAATCGTGAAAGTATTACCAACTACCAAGTACCAAGTCAGTAAAAGTAGTTAACCAGGTTGTGAAAATGGTTTTTGACCGGTAGCTAAAAGCACTGTAGAGAATATAGATTTTTATTATATAAAAATCTAATTATAAAACTGATTAAAATAAAACCAACTTCAAATCAATATCAATTGAAAATCAACAATATGTACACAAAGAAAACTTTCAGATGGAGAATATACATGAATAACATCATAAATCAAGCAAACAAAAATGAAAACTTTTTATCCTTATTTTCATAAATAAATAAAAATTTATAAAAGTATTTTTTTCTCACATTACGTATCTAGAGTTGAAATTGATGAATATCAAATGAAAAAAAAAAAAGTAATTACTAGGAACCTATCTGAGGTTTTCTAATTGACACTCGAAAACTACTTTACCAACAATTGACACTAACAATTGACACTGACATCCCATGCCATTAATGTTGACCGTTATATTTAATCGTAGGCTTTTAAAAAAAACAAAAACAATGAAACTACCCCTAACATCTATAATTTTTTTATTAAAAAAAATACTATTTAAAGAAAAATAGAAAAACAATTAAATAGGGAAAAAAGAAATAAAAAGAGAAGGTTTGTCATTTCTCTCCCAAGTTATCATTTAAATATTCAAATCATCTGTCAAAAAATGGTATTCCAATTTATGTCTAACCAATCAAATTGGGTCATGTGTACATGTTTTTTAAAAAATAATTAAATGTAGAGACTCAAATCAGATGTCCAAAAATAGTGTTCTAATTTGTATCTAATCAACCAAATTGGAACAGCTGATTTGAGTCATAAAAGTAAATGATTTTGTATATATGGCTTAACTTAGTTAGTTAGATAGGGACATTATTTTTTGACATGTGATTTGAATCATTTATTTAAAAACATAAATGGATTATTATTCGTATGAATTTCGTAAGTTATGGTGTTTAAATATTGAATTGTTATGAATATGATATGGGTCCGAAATCAACTTCGAATTGTTGTGAAGGTTCACTGCAGCAACCAGCTTCAATGGTGGAAGACGTCCAACTGCAATCCCAGGTCGGGAAAAGCTTCGTGATCAAGCGCAAACTGAAACCCAAAGCGAGGAGCCTCTCATAAACCCCAGAATCCAAGTACCGGTCCTCTTTCAAACCCCCACCAAATCCGTAACCTTATCTCCTCCATTCAATCTCTCGATTTCTCTCCCAACCCACCTCACCTCTTCGTCACCGCCCACTCCACCTCTTTCTTTTTCTTTTTCTTTTTCAATTTTTCTTTTAAAAAATTAATAAATCTCTAGTGATCAATTGTTTTTAAAATTTTAATTTTTTAAAACAGTTAATATTTTTTTTGAGAGAATGAATCTCCACCATTCATCTATTTGATTGATGGTTGAGAATCATTTTCTTTTTATTTGATTTTTTTTAAAATTTTTGATTTTAATAAAATAAAATAAATATTAAAAAACGATATTACCCTATGTAATATCAAAGTTACCAGTCAAACTTGATCAAATTAACAGTCATTTTCTTTTCAGTGCGCACTGCGTTGTATGTGGACCGCTGATTATGAAGAAGTTTTGACAAGTGCATATACTTTGAGTCAAAGTATGTAAATCTAATGGTCCACATCCAACGCACTGATGAAATTATATCAGTACGTACTGACTTGAAAATTTCTGTCAAATTAAAAGATTGATGTAACAACAAACAACATGCATGCCGATTTGACCATTGTTGGGCTCATTGCTAGCTCATTCTGCACTGCAAATTCTTGCAGTAACTTCCAGGCTTATATAAAGATAACCCAACAACGAACAAAAGATTCAGATCGTCTGCCCAAAATAGGTAATGCCAGACAATCCAAAAGCGGCAAGCGGCAAGTGAGTTCAAATTTCAACCCAAATGATTGGCAAGTGAATTCTCATCACCACACACAACATGAAATGATGTGGTTAATGAAAAAACCATTGTTCACATCATTTGAGTTGAATTCAGGCTAAATTTTCGGGTTGTCTAGCATTAGTGGTAACAAATGATATCCTAATTTGTATCTAACCAACTAAATTGGGACATATGTCTACATTTCATTACTTTTTTTATTCAACTGCTTACATAAATATAAACACATGTCTCAATTTGATTGGTTAGACATAAAATGAGACACAATTTTTGGATAGATGATTTGAATCCCAAACAAAATTCCACTAGGATATAGGGAAAGTCTTTGCACCCTGCAAACAAAACACAACGGAAGCTTTATCATATTAAGAGAAAAAATTGTGGTTGCCATATTAAAGATTCAATCATATTTTTAATATAAAAATATTTTTATTAGTTATTTAATTTAAGAAAAAAATATTAAATAAAATTTAACACAAATTTTAATTAGGATAGTTAATTTTTTACTCTAAAAAAATTATTTATTTCACAAAATTAAATAATTATAATTATTTAGAATAAATTAAATAATCAACCACAATAATCTCAACCCGAAATGCAGTCCTGTACTTTACGATTTAATAAGCTAACATAAGACTTGAACTTCTTCTAGTTTAAGCTGTAATTTATAAAGGCAAAGAAATCAATCAAAAATTGCAACAAATTATCATCATTACAGGCTGTAAGCTTGATCATAGCAGACCTTACACATTATTATTCTTATATATACTACCATGTTGCTAGTATCACAAGCTTAATTTTTATATAAATACTACACTACTCTGATCTTCAAAAGGAACCACCATTCAGTCCACTTGATCACAATCAAACTCTGTATTGATCATCAATCAGACTTCATTACCATGGCTCCAACGTCCAAAACTCATCTTTTCACCATCTCTCCTACTTTACGCCGCATTAAGCAACAACGCCTTCCTCGAGTTCTTCAAGCCTTTGCCTGCTCATCATAAATTTTTATCAGGGCAGAAGTCAGTTTCAAATTTCAATAAGAGAAAAATTAAACCTGATTTTTCAGTTTTCACCATTTGTAACAGTTGACATTCACCTAGAGACAACATTGAATTCTTTCACAAGAAAGAACAATGGCCTTAAAGCATATTGAAAGGCTATTCTTCAGTTTTTTCTTTCTTTCTTTTGTCTCCATACAAGCAAGTGGTCCTGAGATATCTAAATGAAAAGATAGCGCGATGAGAATTATATACCTGTGAATAGAGGAAGGTGCCAAGAATCGCGATGGCAGCCCCAAGAGCATTAACGGGTTGTACAGGCGTGTGGAAGATGATGATGGAGGAGACAATGACGGATATTCTCTTCATTGTATTCCCAACGCTAAAAGTCAATGGAGAAATCTGATCAAGTGACATGTAAGAAACTTGATTATACAAGTGATAGAAAATACTTTGCGCCGCTACCCACCTGCATCAAATTTAGAGAGATTTCTCTTAGTAATTCATCAGAAAATGAACAAATTATCGATAACAATCGAGTCTATGAGAGCAGTTCGTCACAAGCAAACTAATTACCAGACAAAATTGGGTCCGATTTGAGCCAGAGCGGTTTTCCAACCAGCAGCCCACATCTGAGGTCCCTCAACAGCAATTGCAAATGGTGTGAGAATGAGCAGAGACATCATAGACAAACAAGCATAGTAGTTCATGCCACTAACAGATTTCCCTTTCATGCCTTTCTTTGAGAAAATGTTTCGAAACACGAATGCCAAATTCGATATCATAGCTCCCATAAATCCTGAAATCACAAAACAAACCAAATTCAGCAAAATTCAGCAGTCAATGCACGAATTAAAATTCTCAGGTACGAGCGTCTGCATAATGTGATCATTCACATTAAAATATAGTTCTTCTCACCAATCATGTTGAAATTGAGCTCTGTGACGGCAGCGAGCGCACAGCCTCCGATGATCGGCAGGAGTGAGAGGTAAACCGGCACCGGAAACGTTTCACCAAGCAAGAAACTGGAGACCAACACACTGAAAGCAGGCTCACCACTCTTGATGATATGAGTAAACGAGACTGCAACTTTTGACATGCTCACAGTTGCTGCTACGTGTCCAATTGTGTGTGCCACTGCAACCTATATATACACAAAACACAACAAACCCATTAACCCACCAAGAAAACACCATTAAAATTCTAAAAACTGAAACCCCAGATGCTCTGTAATAAAATTTTTGAAAAAAAAAAACTCACAGGAAACAGAGTCTTCCAGAAGTCGAGATCGGTTTTGGGGGCTTCAGCGATTCTTGTAGCCCAAGAAACCAACATCATGAGAGACCCACAAGCCAGAGAGAGCGTGGAAGTGAGCCAAGGGTATGGAAAAGCATTCAAAACTTTCTTGTTGTATATATTGAACACAACGTTCAATGCCCACCAAGTAGCGAAGTAGATGCCGATTTTGATTCTCTGAGCCGCCTCTAACCGAGCCTGCTCGTCGAGAACTTCAATGTTGATGTCCAGAGGACGAGACCGGTCGGCTTCGTAGGCGTTGCACTGCGTCCGGAGGAGCTGCTTGGGCTGCTGTTTCGGCGAAAACGTGAAGCTCTGTGTTGTGGAGACATGGAGAGGCTTCTGCGACGAGAATGAGTCGTTCAAAGTCGAGTTTTTGATGATGGGTAATGGAGAAAATCTCGGCTTTGTAGTTGAAAAACGTTTTCTGGGGAAGAAATCTGCAGATGTGAAGGAGGAGGAAGTGTGCTTGATTGAAGAAATCATGGTGTTGAACCTGGTTTTTGTTTTTTGTTTTTTGGTTTACAACTTGAAGGAAGATTGTTAGAGAGAAATGGAAGGTGGGTTGTGTTGTGTGTTGGTCTGTCTGACAATGGTGGAAGAGAGAGATAATTTATAGGGAGATGAGCTCAGAGCTCTGTCTCTTTGTGTGCGATTTGGGTAGTGACAAATTTGACAGCTTGACTTTTCTTGTGATTTTTCCTTTGTGAAGTTTTTTCGACTGTAATATTTGCTCTGTTTTACTTTTCAGTCTTTGATTAGACTATGGTCCACAACCGTGCTAAAAATAGGAGATGGCTATGGTAGAAAGGGTGGGTGTGCTTTCTACCGTACAACAACACAAAAAGCAATATATAAATAATAAAAAAAAAATTTAGTGTTAACCGGCTAAAAAAAACAACTGGTTTCAACCGGGTTGCTGTATGTTTAATAATTTTTTAATATAATATATAAATATATATTAATAATATAATTATATTATATTACATAATAATTAATAAAAAATAATTTGATGTAAAAAAATATTGAAAAAATTCATTTAAAATATATGAAAATTAGAAATATTATTATTTAAGATAAATAAAATAAAATAAAAAGTATAAAAAAACTTGAATATAAATAACGAGTTCAACGTAGGTTGAAAAAGTTTAACGTTCGTATTAACGTTAAACTTGTTCAGTGAACAAGTTAACGTAAATCTTTATGAACAAGTTTAAAGTTCATCTGAACGTTAAACTTGTGCATTGAACAAGTCAACGTAATTCTTCGTGAACAAGTTCAACGTATGTTGAACGAGTTTAACGTTCATCTGAACGTTAAACTTGTGCATTGAACAAGTCAACGTAATTCTTCGTGAACAAGTTCAACGTATGTTGAACGAGTTTAACGTTTATCGTATAACGTTAAACTTGTTCAATGAACAAGTTAACGTAAACCTTCATGAACAAGTTCAACGTAGGTTGGACAAGTTTAACGTTCGTATTAACGTTAAACTCGTTCAATGAACAAGTTAACGTAAACCTTCATGAACAAGTTCAACGTATGTTAAACAAGTTTAACGTTCATCTGAACGGTAAACTTGTACATTGAACAAGTCAACGTAATTCTTCGTGAACAAGTTCAACGTATGTTGAACGAGTTTAACGTTTATCTTATAACGTTAAACTTGTTCAATGAACAAGTTAACGTAAACCTTCATGAATAAGTTCAACGTAGGTTGAACAAGTTTAATATTCGTATTAACGTTAAACTTGTTCAATGAACAAGTTAATGTAATTCTTCATGAACAAGTTCAACGTAGGTTGAACAAGTTTAATGTTCATCTGAACGTTAAACTTGTACATTGAACAAGTCAACGTAATTCTTCGTGAACAAGTTCAACGTATGTTAAACGAGTTTAACGTTTATCTTATAACGTTAAACTTGTTCAATGAACAAGTTAACATAAACCTTCATGAACAAGTTCAACGTAGGTTGAACAAGTTTAACGTTCCTATTAAAGTTAAACTTGTTCAGTATACAAGTTAACGTAAACCTTCATGAACAAGTTCAACGTAGGTTGAACAAGTTTAACGTTCGTATTAACGTTAAACTTGTTCAATGAACAAGTTAACGTAAACCTTCATGAACAAGTTGAACGTAGGTTGAGCAAGTTTAACGTTCATCTGAACGTTAAACTTGTACATTGAACAAGTCAACGTAATTCTTCGTGAACAAGTTCAACGTATGTTGAACGAGTTTAACGTTTATCTTATAACGTTAAACTTGTTCAATGAACAAGTTAATGTAAACCTTCATGAACAAGTTCAACGTAGGTTGAACAAGTTAACGTAAACCTTCATAGACAAGTTGAACGTAGGTTGAACAAGTTTAACATTCATCTGAACGTTAAACTTGTACATTGAACAAGTCAACGTAATTCTTTGTGAACAAGTTCAATGTATGTTGAACGAGTTTAACGTTTATCTTATAACGTTAAACTTGTTCAATGAACAAGTTAACGTAAACCTTCATGAACAAGTTCAACGTAGGTTGAACAAATTTAACGTTCGTATTAACGTTAAACTTGTTCAATGAACAAGTTAACGTAAACCTTCATGAACAAGTTAACGTAAACCTTCATGAACAAGTTTAACGTTCATGTGAACGTTAAACTTGTACATTAAACAAGTCAACGTAATTCTTCATGAACAAGTTCAACGTATGTTGAACGAGTTCAATGTTTATCTTATAACGTTAAACTTGTTCAATAAACAAGTTAACGTAAACCTTCAAGAACAAGTTCAACGTAGGTTGAACATGTTTAACGTAGGTTGAATAAGTTTAACGTTCGTATTAACGTTAAACTTGTTCAATGAACAAGTTAACGTAAACCTTCATGAACAAATTCAACGTAGGTTGAACAAGTTCAACGTAGGTTGAACAAGTTTTACGTTCATCTGAACATTAAATTAATTTTTTTTTAATAATATCATTCCGAGCATGATTTATGCATTGCAAATCTTGTGTTCAACTATTAAAATATTCCGGGCTTATGAAACAAGAACATGACTTGAACGATATAAGTGTAACGTTTCTGGCATTATGAAGATTGTTCAGTACAGATATTAGAATAAATCTTTATGAAACGGTGGTTATTGTAGAATAAATTAGTAGAGAAGATCTTAGGTGTATCTAGTGCATGATGCATCCCTAATGTAATTACTGTATAGATATATTATAATCAAAAAATTATATTTGTAATTAATGAAATTATTAGTAATCAACCAAAATTGAAAATGAAAATCAAATAAATTTATACATAGCTATACACAAAAATCATATTATACAGTAAAAAATTTATAAATTCCATATAATTGACTAAATTTTTTGCATTGAGATGCATTTGCTAGTGTTAATTAGTTAGTATTTATTATTTCCAGATCACATGATTATGTGTCACACCAAGCAGAACCCATAATGCAATTACCCTCCCAGTGTAGAAGATGTCATGCAGACCAAAACGGAACTCACACGCGTTCGAACACACAAGAGTTTCTTTGATCTATAATTCCACAGAAAAAGAAGTTATCTATTATTGTTCAGTCGAATCTAAAAATACCGCTGAGCGATTACAAGCAAATAAATAGAAAAATATAATAGAAATAATATTTGACAACAATTTGTTTTTAAGTTTAATTTTCTATACGATTGACCTATTTTCTGTAATGATTGAGAATAAAATAATAATTAAAAATAAGTTATTGTTTAGTAAAATTAATTATATGGTTCACAGTTTTTCCTTAATACTTGGTAAAAATTACATATAAATAACCTCAGTGTTGTAGTAATTATAATTCTTTGTAAAAAATACATTCGGACACAATTTATGTTGTTTGTAATTCGTCAAATCCATCCATAGACCCAAAATTTTTACAATTTGGTTATGTTATGTATGTTCAATACAAATCATAAAAATTAAATTAGAGTTGAGAACAACAAATGAAATCAATCAACTTAGATAAAGGATTTTTTTCTGATAAATGGTATCAATTATTTATTGTGTTATATTATAGTATTTAATTTTATGTTTTAATTCCTGTAAATATAGATACTAAAATGGGTTTAGTTGATGGGCTGCTGGATTCCTTTAAAAATAACCCAAATGGAACAAAAACAGGTGGGCCTAATCAATTTAACATTTAAATAGACTAACTCAAACAATTGTTGAATTAAATGTTAACCCATTTACAAGTGTTAGTCCCAATCATAGAATACACCAAAGCCACAGTTCATTTATTTTCAATTGAACCCACAACAGTAACAACCGAACCCAAAAAATAATCCTATTCATGAAAATTTGGTGTGTGATTTTGGTTTTGTCTGGCAACCCGATTCCATACCCATGACCATTAATAAGTTCCTGCCTTATTAATGTGGTCGACCAACCCATCCACCAACACAATTTCCCCACTTGATTTTTAGTTTTAAAACCAAGTATTTCATTAAACTCTCATATCCTCTCCAAGTCAAGCTCTAAACTCATTGCACCTTCATTTTTCCTCCAGATTTCTATACACATATATGTCATTCTTCCAAAAACGGATTCTTCACTGTTTGATCCGCATCTGAAATTCGTCCAAGTAAGTGAAATAGAAAAGTAATTGTTCATAGAATTGCATGAATTACAATCCGTTCATGAATTTTTGTTTAGGATTTTATTCTTGTTTATCTCAATATTTTTCCACTCAAACTCTTCAATGTTCATGGCTTGTAGGTGGTAATATGGATATGAATAATGAAATTCATGACCATGGAACTGGACATCTGGATTTAAACAATGAAGGACACTCAATGTGGCATGAGGCAGACACAACACATACATACAATGAGGAGTACAATCCACATGATAGTTACAACAATAATGAATGGCCATATCATGTGCCTTTTGCACACAATGGTGTTTCCACAGCCCTAGATTTGTCCGATGAAAATTTGGTGCAACCAGCCGATGATGATGTTTCCACAACCTCAGGTTTGTCTGATGAAAATTTGGTGCAATTGGTGGATGATCTTGTACACAGTGAAGTTATAACTTTACAATTCAGTGATATTATGGGGAAAGAGTTTATATCGGTTACTGATGCCGAGGATTTTTATAAGAAATATTCCTAAGGTATAGGGTTCAACATGCGTAAGGACAGGTTGTGTCGGGACACACATGGATTAATTACAATTCGTAGGTGGGTTTGTTCAAAAGAAGGGTATAGATCAAAAAAGCATGTTCACAGAACCGATAGGGTACGTGAACCTAGAGGGCAGACTCGGCAAGGTTGTCGCGCATCAATGAAAATTAATTTTGACAGAGAGAAAATGTTATGGGTGGTTACAGAGTTTGTCAATGAGCATAGTCATAAGTTATCACCTGGGAATCACAGCCAATTCCTTTGCTGTCATCGAAATGTTAAAGATTGTGATATAGCACAAGTGCAATCACTGAGATCAGTTGGAATTAAAACTTCCCAAATGATGGACCACCTTTTGGATCAGTCTGGTAGTTAGGCTGTCAATAGTTAATATAAAAATATTTTCCCACCTAGTCAATATTTCCTCTCAATTTCAGTTTAAAATTTACAGTAATAAATTTAATGATTAACTATTATCCCTCATTGTCAATATTTTGTTTGCCAAGGTCCCAACAACATACTTAGTCTTCAGAATCTTCAAATTCAACCTAACATGCACAAAAAAGGTTCAACAATGACCGGTGTAATGCCATAAAGAAGATGAAAACACACCACCATGGAGCTTGAAATGCAAGACTCCTATGAATGAAAATATAATTATATTTAACAAAATTACACACAAAAATTGACTTTAACAGAGGTATAAAATGAATGTGAAATACATGATTACAGAAAGGTTAATTAATAAAACACCATCACAGCCATATAAATCAGCACAGACTTCATAAATATTGAACTAAATTTAGAAATCTAATTTCCAGCTAATTATCACAACTGACCATCCTCTGATCTATGATTTTTAATTAATTATCCACAGCTCCAAAAATTACGAAATTCAACATAGATGGTCTAGACATGTGGGAAATACTACAGTAAAAGTTTCAATATAATCTATGATCGATAGCATAGCCAAACAATCTTGTTTTTCCCAAATCTGTCCAGTAGAGACCTTATCCGACCTCTGTCCACTCCGAAATTTACATCAATCTTTCTACCCATGTATAACTTACGAAATTTACCATATTTAATCTAGACATATAAGGTATTCTATAGTAAAATTTTCAGATCAATACGAAGTCATTAGAACATACAAAAATACCAATCTTTCATGGTTTCCAGAAACTGTCTTAGCAGAATTCTAATACTCACCTTTGTCTATTCCAAAAATCATAACAATATTTCTACATACTTAGAAATCATGAAACTTTACATATTTATCCGGAACCGAACCAAAACCAGCATCAAAAAACCGGAACCGAACCGAAAATAACGTAATTTATCTTGTGGTGAGAATGTAATTTATATATTTGCTTGCATGACCATTTTATTTGCTTATAAGTGAATACACAATTTATAAGTGAATACACAATTCACAAAAGAAGAAAAAATGATCGAATTATCATTTACAAGGAAATTACATCCAACCATGGGTGTTTTTTTTAAGATGTTTTTGAAAATTTGACATATGTTGTGTAGCATGATAAGAGTAGGAGAATGATTTATTGATAAAATTGTGTTTTTTTTAAAGATGTTTTTGAATTTTTGGCATGTGTTGTGTAACATGATAAGAGTAGGAGAAGGATTTATTGATAAAATTCATATGGCCAAAAATAAGATTTTTCATTTGGAACATTTGAATTTTAGAAGTAGTGCTGTCCAGGGTTCCGGTTCGGGCCGGTTTCGGTTTGAAACCGACAGTTTCGGTTTCTTGGACAGCTCGAACCGAAACCGAACCGAAAAATTTCGGTTTTGGGTTGGTTTTTAACAGCCGGTTTCGGTTTCGTCTAATTTTTTTTTTCAAAAAAATGCCACATGGCAACATCTAATTGGTTGTTTTTTTTTAATAAAACCGGCGGTTTTAGCCGATTTTTTGGAGAGGTATAACCGTAACCGAACCGCCGAAAACCGGTTTCCAACCGGTTTCGGTTTTTTGAGTCCGGTTTCGGTTTTTAACTGGCGGTTTAACCAAACCGTGGACACCTCTATTTAGAAGCTTGCAAATCTTGTCTAATCAAAATTTGATACATAGAATTCCTTCAATTAAACCAATCGAAACGAGAGCTGTGTATTTAGAATGAGCAACTAGACCAATTGAATTGGTGCATGCAAAAAATCAAAAGCTTTTTGAAAGATGAAGATTTTGCATTGAGATCGTGAAAGTATATACATCAATGTAACAATTTTCATCAATGTATATATCAAGAAGGATCACCACCTTTGAGGCTCTGAACAACAAAACTTAAAACTAATACAGATTAGCACAATTTGAACTTTATACATTAGTGAACATGCATTCATGTTACAACAAAACAGACAATCAGAGGCAGCCAACCTTCCATGGTACTTTGGCAGCGCTATTCCTTCTGGCACAAAGAGAGAACAAGATCATGAAAGGAGTTCTCTCAACAGCATGAACCTGAAAAAGGCAAAAAGCATGTGTAATAAATTTAAGAAGTGACAAATAGAAAAGATACACAAATGACTAATTTGTGTAATATACTCACAATAAAACTCTGAAATTCACAAATAAGAGCAGCTATCATTACTGATAACATCAATATACAAAATTTTTACATTTAAAGCAGATCATTACTAATAACATCAATATACAAAATTAAATCATCCCATTACACATGAAACAATAAAAAACTAAATTCTCAAAGATGACAACTTTTGCACCTTTAACAGCTCATTATCAAATCCTAAATCCTAAACATGAAACTGAACCATAAATGAAGAATTTTATCCCCATCCTATTGTCATAAAAACTGAATGAAATTTTGAAACAAAAACCATTACCCAACTGACCACCCTGCTCTCACATTCTCTGCTAGGAAAAAGTTTATTGCTACATAAAAATTCCTTATTCCTATAAGAAATAAGTGACATATAATGCATACAGCATAATTGTAGGATCTGCAAATATACAGAGTGTAATCGTGAACATGAGGACCAAGTGGGAGGACATTGAGAAGATTGATAGTCAAGACATGAATGTCATTCTAGAGCATCATCCTTTAAAAAAAACACTTAAAGAGGAATAAAGGGAATTTTCTAACTTGATTAAACCCAGTATAAAACAGCAGTAATCAACTTAACAAACCATTCATCAAACAAAACAAAAATACTGCAAAACAAGAAAAACCGAGAGGAATTTGCCTAGTTAATCTATTTTATTCATTCAAGCTCAGATTAGCAGCCAATCACCTATTTTTCCCAAAATAAATAGCATTTCCCTCCTGAAAATGTATATACTGAATTACTGATACTACATTTTGGTCATGACATCATATACTCTGGAACAGCAATATATGATGCAGCTGCAAAAAGCAAGAGTGGAATCTACAAAACGGACAGATATAAACATACATAAATGCGCAGATATGCTTCAAAAAAAAATGCACAGATATAGCATTATCGATTAAGGGAGTGAGGGACGGATGACCAGCACAATATTACATATCATGATGGTCTCTACATATAAAACCAGTTAGTCATATATTCATTCAAAATATGTCCCAAAAGAAATTTGTAACTACTACCATCATGCCATGGACATAGTATCTAAATATTGAATGATGTATACAGATTTATGAGCTACATGAGGACCAGGATTCACTTTCAAACTCTCAATGGCATATTATTTTAAAAGATTTGGATACTGAGCCATATCATAGTATTAATATAGTTATCAGCTGTTTTGTGGTAGACTGCTTGTCCATTTTATATACTTTTTCCTTTTCATGAATAAAATTTCTCAGCAATCCTATTAAAAAAAACTAAACAAAAATAAGTACACAGTTGATATTAGTTTGAGGTTCTGTCTCCTCACCTTTCTAATCTCATTCACTATCTCTTCGGTTCCAATCTCAGCCCAAAACGATTGCTGCTTTTGCAAGCTACAAAGGTGTCCAATTGTGGCTTTGGCACTGTAATTACACATGTACAGACCACAAATCAGTATATTCCAGTAGCATATATTAATTGATTTTGGACTATGGTTGTATCACACAGTTCACAAGAACAATTGAATCTAATCAAGTCAGAAATGGAGACCGATAAGGCACATGTTAAAACTAGTCACACATGCCATATCTAAGGGCTTTAGGATGAATCTATGAACCAATATTGTTTGTATAAAAAATGAATAATTGGGGTAAAATGATGAAAGGAAAAGATACATATAGATATTGTTAGCAGTCTTCCGTGCCTAAACATACAACTGTGGTGTCATTTCCTTGTAACTATGCACGATGAAAGACTAATAATCTTCAAACTTATATGCAATATGAATTCATATGAAGCAGAAATAAGGATGTTAAAAGACGAATGCAGACAACAACATCCAATTCTTAACTTCAAACCATAGTTACCATACACAATAGTATTGTTTAACATGGTTATGGACTTATTTCACATACATGTTACTTGAATAAAAGACCAAAACTTCAAGCTTATATGTGAATTTGTCATATGAAGCAGAGCAATACAGGCTAGCCTAAGAAAGTAAGAAGCAACAGATGGGATGGTCTCGATTTGCATCCTAAAAGCCAAATACAAGCAGCTGCATACAATTCAAAACTTGAAAAATCAATTAATAAACTAACATCCATTGCGGGTAACTACTTTAGGCAAGGAAAAATGAAACTTCATATCATACTAACAATCATGGTCATGTCACTCTAAAACACAACTCAAGAGACAAATAAATGCAATCAATATTAAAAATCAGTAACATAGTATTCTTTGCAAAGAAATTACCACAGGTCCACAATTACTCCCATTTGCTTTCAAATTAAAAAGTGATAATGTAAAATCAAATTGAGACAAAACACATCAAAGCATATAGCCTAGCTACCTTTTGGAGCCGAATCCGAAGACAAGATCTCAACAGAAACTAAGCCCTGTCCAAGTCCATCTGGTACAGTGATATTGTGAGAGGATCCATACCACTTTGTTCAAATTCCTCCATTGTTTCTTCATGTAAATTAACTAATTAATATGTATTGTTCGATTCAAATTTTTACAGTTTGCTTTCACATTTTAAAAAAATTACTTAAATAGTTTCAGTTTTCAATATATGAACAATATTTACAAATTTGACATCAAAAAACACTCCTGGAAAGCAAAATTGAGCAAAAAAAAAAACAATGATTGCATCACTATAATAACCTAATTCAAATTTGAATCGATGAGTTTTCTCTAAACAACAACTTAATTACTTCAAACAAAGTTCTAGTACTAGTCAAGTTGATTGATTTAAAAGCAAAATAAGGATAAAAATGAAGTTATGGTTTGAATTTGGTAAAATAATACCATTAATTGGATCTACTCTCTGGCTCTCTTGACCAACAGAGCCTGAAATTGAAGAAAAAGTTTGACTATATTTTCAGGAACGGCAAACAGAAAGGGAACCCATATGTGGGGTTCATCCTGGCATTTATCCCACCAAAAGATCAAATAATAGCAAGTTTATCAATAATAAACTATAGACACGAATCATCTTCAATAGCATAGATAAAAAAAGATACATTCCAAAACTTATTACAGTATGAAAATGGCAAAATGAAAAAAAAAACCAATATAGGGAAAAATTAATTTAGTAGATCATTCATTGATCAAAATTAATCTGTCATCTGCATAATAAAATATGTAAACAGCATAAACAGACATGCTTACAATTGTTAATAAAAAAATTCCTCAAAATTATATATGTTCAAACGACTGATTAGTTAATACTTAAAGATTATAAGGGAAATTATATGCCTCATTAGTATAGTAGAGCATACATGAGAGGGCAACACAATTGAGTTAGCCTTCTTACATAGCCTTCTTGTATTCCCTAACTGCCAGGTCATGTTCACCCTTGCTACTACTCCCACAAATCGTACTAGGCAAGTTAAACAATGTTCTGAACCTTTGAAGCATTCCTTGGACAGACCTTATCTTCTCCGTTTGTGCCTACAATGCATTCAAACAAGAAACAAGTAAACTAGCAATTAGATTAATCTAGATGCATGAATTTCCAAGAAAATCTAAAATTTATATCTTACCTACCTGTCTCTCAAATAGAGGTTTAAAGGCGCAACTAGCCCTAGAATTAACTCCTTGCATTCGATTGAACAAGTGAGAAGTCTCTGAACCTTTGGGATTATCTTCAATCTGTTTCAATTTTGACTCGATGTCTGCACAAGCATCAAATTTACAACAAAACCAATAAACATGGACTCATTCCAACAACTGTAATCTTTAAAACCTATACACAACAAAACCATAAGCAACAGATTAAATGCTTACATACCAATATACCATCAATTATAGTTTTGCATGAGACAAAGCAATCAAATTGTCCTTAACCAATAGTTTTCTCTGTTGAGTCCGTCCTTTAAGATCAGTTTTCAGACCAAGAGCACCAGACTTCAAATCTGCTTCACTAGTATCTTGGTGTACTCGAGATAGAAACAGCTCTGCTTCACTAGTATCTTGGTGTACTCGAGATAGAAACAGCTTTGCCTCAAAATTTTCAGAGAAATTCATCAACTTCTCTGCAAAAATTCAGTTAAAAATATATTAATCCAGTTATCATCAAAAATATTAACTCCAACAATTAACATCCACTGCTGCACCAAGGATGAGTTCCCAAATGTTCAATTATCCATAGAATCCAAGAAAACACAAACATTCTGCAACATGCACATGTATTAACCAAAATGTGATAAAAGGAGATAAATAATATAAAGGGCATCAAAAGAGTAACATCATAAAAAGAAACAAACAATGCAATGGCATCAAAAGCAAAACTAGTTTGATGAAAAAACTAGATTCCCTGTAAATAATCATATACATTTATAAATATAAGATTATTATTCTTCAGAGAATCAGATTAAATAAATATTGTAATTAAAACCACAAAAAAATTCAATATGCCGATTTCAATCAAGGGAGACCTATCGAATTTAAGAAAGATAAAAACTTACATCGGAGCAGGGTGTGAGGTTCAAGAACGAGAAGAACTCGTAGAACTGGCGGTGGCCGCTCTTCCTTTCTCCATGCTCTTCATTGCATCCTTCACGTCGCCTTTTCCTTGTTGCGGTCCATCACTCTTTACAATCCACGGGTAACCAACTTTCAACAACTGAATGCTCACAAAACCACCCTGCAGTAAAGACAAACGAGACTTCACAAGTCTCATTAGACTGTCACTGACAAATAACCAAACACAGGGATCTAATATATATATATATACCCATTAAATCCGACATTTCAAACCCTATATTCTCCAAACCCACAGACCCCAATTGAAATTTCAATAGAACTTAACCTTTTCGCTTCAACAATCTTATTATACAGTTCCCTTCAACACATCAAAATAAAGAAAAATTATTGGGAAAATGCATTTTTTTTAATGCTTTACATGTTTAGCTTCAAGAAATTAAGCAGGAAGATACTAGTAGTTTCCAAAGAAGAAGCTTAATACCAGAAAAAGAGTGACCCAGAAAATGGAAAATCGATACCACAATTATTTCTTTAACAAAACAGAAAATAAATTGTATGTAGCTGATTTGTAGCAAATAAATTACCAGCGGATGAAAGCATTACAAACGTTGACTGTTGTCGGTACCAGCCATCAGTTACTCTATAGTCTACACACTCTAAAGAAAAAAATTATACGAAACCCTAATCTTCAAACTTATCAACAACATATTACCTTCAAGTTTTGGAATTCGATGATTGAGTTGCACCTCATGTCCAGGCAGCGTTCAGGCCCAGAAATTGAACACCAGAAACCAAAGCGAGATTGAGAGACGATCTGCAGAGAGAGAGAATCGGGAGAGAATCGTAGATGGAGAATGAGAGGAGAGAGACAGAGTTTTGTTTTGTTTGAGTAATAAACTGGCATAACCTGTTGCTGGTGACCTATGTTTTTTGATTTTCTCTTTTAACCGGTTAATATATTTTCAAAAGTGGTGTTGTACGGTACAACACCACTCTCTTATTTGTACCGTAGCATGACCCAAATAAATAATGTTGGTCTATAACGATAGTGTTTCAGTTCCGAAACGTCGTACAACGGTATTCTCATAATTACTCTATCGGGATATGCTTAAATCAATAACTACAAACATGTTTGGATAGTTATTCTTATCAAAAGAGAAAAAGTTTTGCTGATACTAGAATGTATTTGGTATCGTTTTTTAAATAATGTTTTTAAAAATAAAAATGATGTTTTTCAAAATCTAAACATGTTTGGTAGTATTTTTGAAAATAATTTTTAAAAACGGAAAACGATGTATATGTGTTTGGTAATATTTTTGAAAAGAGTAATGTTAGGTTTTCTAATTTTTTTTCAAAATTCCTTCCCAAATAATGTTAGCACATGAGGTGTCAATATCACATTACTCACCACATAATCTCATAATTTATTTGGAAATTTTCTTTTTGGAAAACTTAGCATTGAAATAGGTAAAATAGTTGTTTTGAGGGAAAAATTGGAAAAAGTTATGGTTTGTTTTTTTATTTAAAAAAAACTGTTTTGAAAATGGTGAAAAACTATAAAAGTTGTTTTTAGCTTTTTAGTTATAATTTTTAAAAAGTTGTTTTTTATTTTCAAAAACGGTTTTACAAAATGATTAACTAAGCAGCTTTAAAGTTGTTTCTTATTTTTTTAAATCAAAAAACTGTTTTTAAAAAGGAAACCAAACACCACCTTATTTTAGAAAATAAGGTGGGACTCAACCCTTTGTCAATATGAAAAGCCAAGTTTTATTTATTAAAGATATTGTCTAAATCCATATAGTATGATGATTCGAATCTAGATATTATCAAACTAATGAGCTCTCTTTTACAACCGGAAGAAAGATTACTATTACCTACCATTTTGTAGGCAAATATCTCTCAAGTTCATAACCATAGTTGTTTTATTTTTAATTCTTTGAATGGATGTACTCAATTCAAACTTGATTTCATAAATTTCAATAAATTTTTGAATAGTTTTGTATAAATTGCAATCTCAATTTTGTTGGCAAAAGAAATGTTACACCGGCCGACACATGGGGTATTTCTTCACCTACCACCAGTAGCCACCAGACTATCTTGGATTCTTAATATAACTCAATGATGTCGTGAGAATATGTATTAATGTAGATATTCGGGACCATGTATGTAGTCTTTGGTAAATCTCGCTCGTCATGCATGCAGATTGACTATTATTGGGCTCTCCTAACTCATTCTATACCGCAAATTCTTGCAGCAACTTCCGGGCATTCTTGCAGCAACTTCCAGGACATATATATAAACCTAACAAGACAACAAACTGAGTTGAGTTTCAATAATCGATGGATGACCATGCTAAAAACCTCACAGAAAAAGACACACACATGACATTTGCAATTAGATACTAGTTGTTTAGTCACGTGTCAATTTGAATTATTTTCATTGTTTTTCATGTTTCTTTTTTCTTTTTTTGGACGGACCAGAATTGTATTTCATTCACATTATTAGACTTTCAATTGTTCCTGTTAGAAGGGTGTATTATTTTGACCTTAGACTATGATTTGATTTGACGGGAAATATTTATAAAACCTTTGAAAATAATTTTGTAAGTATGTCCAAAGAATTGGGAGAGTTTTCTCTTCAAAATTGACCAGATTCGGGTTTGGATCAGAATCTTTTTTTTTTTGGAATCGGATTTCAGCATTTATTTTTAAAAAATCCCCATTTTCCATTCTTCACAGTATAAATCAATGTGAAAAATCTCATAAAAAAGCAATGTAAATGTGTTTTTTTTTAAATATTTTTATCTATTTTTTTTTTGGATTTGATTCGGATCAAATATTTTGGATTCGTATTTGGGAAAAAAAATTCGAATTCGAATTTTTCCGATCCACACAACATTTTTTATATACCATATCCAAAAACCGGATTTGGGTATTTTCAGATTTTGACTTTTTTTTTGGTTCGAAATTTCAGATCCGATTCAGATTATCCGATCCGATCCGATTTACATCTATAGGCAAAGAGATGACATGTATTTTTTAAGAATATGCGAGGAGTTTTCCCCCAATATTGTGAAATAATTATTTCTTGTTATTATAAGAATATGTGATGAGTTTTCACTTGGTGTTGTGAAATAATTATTTCTCGTTATGACAGTAGATATATAAGTCTCACATGTACGGTTTGATAATGGTAGGTCCCAGTAGAATCTTGAATCTTGACTCGGCTGTTCAATATCAAAATTTATTGTAATACTGTTTATAATACTTAAAAATAAACCTAAATAGAATATAAACTTAAAGAAGTTTTGAAGAAGAAATTAATTAGCATTTTTCAAAATCCATTTAAAAGTATTTTAATAAAAGATCTAATTAAAAGTGTTTTATTTGTAAAAGTACTTTTACTTAAAAGTGTCAAAGTACAAGTGCAAGAGAGGGACCATATGATTGTTTAGGAATTAGGAGTGGTTTGCATGTAATAGGTTAGGTGGGATGTGTGGACAAATTGATAGTGTTATGGACACGTGACTATCACATGCAAATATGCAATGTTGACTTAATGTCCTTTGGATCTCTATAGAAGGTAATAATAATAGTACTCGTCTAACCTTCAAAGGCTATCACACTTCATTTTGGCTTCTCATAGCAAAAGAAGAACTAAGCAAGTTCTTGGAAAGCATACTTTGCATTGAGTAACCTCTCACAACTACACAAGGAAAAGAGCCACATTTTTAATATAACTCTTCGGAATTGTTTTCAAACCCATTTTTCGTTTTACAAATTGAATTTGACAGTATGTTACAACAATCATCGATGATCATGGTCAATGTAGAATACTTGGTTGGGGTTTCGTTTGATGAATCATATTTATTTGTCACACAAAACTGCACATTGACTACAAATTAAACCTCGGTTTTCATTAATTAGCACGAGTCCAAATTTTGAAAATCTCGGTTGAGTTATTGAAAATATCGTCAATATCTTTAAAATTGCGGAGATATTTTTAATATCAATCACCTATTACCGTCAATGTATTGATAATTCGATATTTACTTCCTCACTACCAAAGACCTATGACCGGGCTGCTTCAGCTTGAGTGGGTCTATAGGCGGGCTGTGCCAAAAATTAGGTTATTGAGCTCGAGTCCGGTTTGACCCAACCCATCTATTTGACACCAGCAGGCCCACTCAAATAACTCAGTTGTGTGAAGTAACAGTACAAGCACTAAGCACTAGGAGGCAGAAGCCCTCTCACGAGTTTTTTGTTCAGCAGCAAAATCTGTCCCGTTTGCTCACACTTACACTCATGGAAAAATCTTCAAATGCATTTGGTGCCTACACATTATTCATTGATATTATATTTTGCTATATGAATAGCTATTCAATTGCATTTTTCATGCCATATAACATGATTTCAGTGATGAAATGCATATACGAAAGTGTATCGTAGATTTTTTCCCATTAGTAAAAGCAACAATCATTTATCAGAAAACCTTATTACAAGGATCTAAATTACATAAACTCTGTTTCGAATTTCATGATAGTTTTTTCTTCTAAAATTTTCTCTGTTACCTCTCGGTTTGTATTTTTTTTTTAAAGAGCAATCCGAAAAGTGTAAGAATACTCTATCGATCTAAATTATATTCTGAAAAAGATTATATTTATATATAATCCGATCAATGTTAGATTTAAAAAAAGAATGTTCAGAAGACGGTTTATATGAACATTCTAAAATCATTTATGTACATTACCTTTTAATGGATCTGATAGTGCACTTTTTTTCCACCTAAGTGGTGGATGACACATTTTACAACCATGTGTTATTGAGGTAGATATCTGAACCGTACATATATTGTTATATTTCGATAGGTCTCGATACTCCTATATAAGAATTCTTGTAATACTTATTTTGTATTAGTTTATATTAACTAATACAATCTCAGTTAATATTAATCATTAGATTGTTAATACGTCGTACCAAACGACTCTTTTAATCATTAGATTGAATCTTTTGTATAAATACTCGTACGTAAAAGAAGGTACGAGTCGCTTAATCAACGTCCACGTAGTAGTAAATACCGACAAAAATTCAGTTATTTGTCCTTGAAAGATCCAGTGGACCCCACTTCATCTCACCACGTCTTAACCGTCCGATCAAATCATAATCGATCAGAGCTATCACGATAATAGCACCAGTTCGTATAATAATATCGAAAAAACACGAAAAATAAAATAAAATAAAAAAGCTTGTTCGATGGTAGCAGTAGTAGTGATAGAGCTCTCTGTGTTGTCGTCGTCTCATGTTGTCGTCTAAAAACCCTAACCCTAATTTGTTTTTATTGTTGTTGTTTTTCACGAACTTGGATGGAATCGGGGAAATTATTGCAAAACCCTAGACTGTCCTCGTCTTCGTCGTCAGTTGCATTCACTAACAGCAATAAGCCGATGCCAAATGAGCTGGCGCAGAAGCCGGCGCCGCAGATAATCGATAGGTTTCGCGCGCTGTTGAAGCAGCGGGAGGAAGATTTTAGGGCTTCTTCTGTGGGCGGAGATGGTGAGGCGGCGGCGGCGGCGGGTATGGAGGATGTGGTGCAGCTATACGAGATGTTCTTGGCGGACTTGACTTTCAATTCGAAGCCGATAATTACTGATCTTACGATTATTGCCGGGGACCAGAGAGCGTACGGCGAGGGAATTGCTGATGCAATTTGCGCCAGGATTGTCGAGGTTTGTCAGAGTGTTGTTTTGCATTTAATTTGTTATAGGTAATAGGTGGCACTGCGTAGCTGCGTCAATGTTTGTTGAAATGTGAAATTGATAGTGTCTGGTGGCCAATTCAAATGCTTTAACTTGGTTGTGATTGGTTCTATTATGGTTTCTGGACTGTTGAATTCGTGTTCATTCATTTCACGATTCTGTAATTTCAGTATTTTAAATGTCATACTGCATTGCATTTTTCGTTTAGAAATAATTTGTTAGTTTTGCTGGGGTAAAAAGAAGTATTTTTCTTTGTCTGCAGCCTGAATTTAATAGCCATTAGCTTCGGTTTTGTGTAACTAGGTGAAAAAGCTTTAACATTTTGATGTGTCAATGTTTGTCCGACTGTTCTGTTGTTTTTAATTGTTCTAGGTAATAGGTGGTACTGTGTAGCTGTGTCAATGTTTTTCAAAATGTGAAGTTGATAGGGTTTGGTAGCCAATTTAAATGCTTTAACTTGGTTGTGTTTGGTTCTATTAAGGTTTCTGGACTGTTGAATTCGTGTTCATTCGTTTCACTGATTCGCAATTTTAGCATTTTGAATGTCATTCTGCATTGTTGTTTTTGTTTAGGAATAAGTTGTTAGTTTCCCAGGGTAAAAGGAAGTATTTTTCATTGTCTACATCCTGGAATGAAAAGCCATTAACTTCGATTTTGTGTAACTATGCGAAAAAAGGTTTAACATTTTGATGTGTTAGGTTGGTGCACAAAACGTGGGAAATAAAATGGAATCGAAATTCAATTTTTTTCTTCCTCATGAGTGAGGTGGTTATCTAATTTTTGTATGCTTGTTGATTTGTCTGCTGCTTAGGTCCCAGTTGAGCAAAAATTACCCTCGTTATACCTTCTGGACAGTATTGTAAAGAACCTTGGCAGAGACTATATTAAATACTTTTCTTCCCGTTTACCCGAGGTGAGTAATTTAACTTCTGATTAAAATTTTGCACGTTACTTTGTGAGGAACGCGATTTCCTAACTTGTGATTTTATTGTATAACTAGGTATTCTGTCTGGCATACAAGCAAGTTAATCCTAACATGCATCCTGCTATGCGGCACCTCTTTGGCACTTGGTCATCAGTTTTTCCACCTACAGTCCTCCGCAAGATTGAGACGCAACTACAGTTTTCTTCGCAAGTTAACAAACAATCATCAGGCTTGAATTCTGTGCGGGCTTCCGAGTCGCCTCGACCGACTCATGGCATACATGTTAATCCTAAATATATACGTCAGTTGGAACAGCCAACCCCGGACAATGTAAGCATTTTCAACAAAATCTCTTTTTGCCTCTCCTTTTCACAAAACACAAAATGGTTACACTGCAGCTTATATATAATTATATATTACTGTGAATGAAATCCGTGACATATGTAAGTTTACAGCCTTCCAATGGAATGAATGTACATTGTTTTACATCATGTTGTAGTCACCATTTTCGCATTTACTAGTGGGTTTTGTAACAAAAAAGTAAATGTTTGTGTAGGTTATGAACACTAGTCTTTCCTTGTTTCCCGCATGTTAGTTCTAGCCAAAACTTGAAAAATCATCTTGAGAGAATCTGGTCTAATACTGAAAGTTAGTGGTATTCTGCTATGTGCTACTGGGCGGGTTCATGTCTAATGGTGAACCATTTCGGTTAACATTTTGATTGTTAGGACTGTTTAGATCACCCTTTTCCAGTTGCTGCTTTGGCAGGACCATCCTGCTTAGGGAAAAATATTTAGAAGAAGAGTCAAATGGAGATGTGCTGTTTCAATTTCAAAACTCATTGGAACATTTGTATATGGTGGCATGGTGCTCATGGTCTCATAATTCATGAAGTCTTCGTTTACGTTGTGACTATTGCAAAGCCTTGCTGCCTTGCATCAAACAAGGACTCTTTTTTAAGAGTTGATGTGAGGTTACGCTTATTAAGTTATCATTTTGTTTTCCTGTGAATAGCATTCTCATATGTATGTTTAGACTTATTATTTTAACAGTTTTCTATGGATGCATTCTTTCCTTTTCCTATTTTTCTATTTGTTAGATGGGAAGTGATGAAGTTTATCTTTTTCGTGTCATTGATTTTATTACTTTTGTTTCAATATAGTATCTACTTGACTGACAAAGCTGCTTAGGGTGCATGTGTCCCTTTTATGTTAATTGGCTCTGTGTTACTGTATATCTATATAGTTTCCTTGTGCATAGACAGACAATTTTGACATCTAAAATGTGAAAATTTGTTTATAAACCTTGCAGAATAATCAGCTTGTAAGAGGAACCTCTTCAAATATAAAATTATATGGTCAGAAACCTACGATTGGATATGATGAGTTTGATTCTGATCATGCAGAGGTTACATCCTCACAGGTTGGAGCCCAAAGATTGAATTCAACAGGTAATGTTGGTCGTCCATCGTTTGCTCATGGGGCTAATAAGCTGCATCCATCTTCAAATTCCAGACTTGGAAGACCTTTGTCACCTTCTAGAATTGGATCTGATAGGATATTATCAGAAGTTGATGAATTTACAGTTGGAAATTCTCCTCGGCGGATTGGGGGGGCCTCTCCATCTCATCCTGTGTTTGATTATGGACTAGGTAGAGGAATCAACAGAGATGAGGATATTAGTGAATGGGGGAGAAAACAATTTTCTGATGATAACCGCAACAGATTTGAGAGTTATAATCTTAGCAATGGACATGAGCATCAAGGACCAAGAGCCTTAATTGACGCATATGGAAATGACAAACGAGTTTCAAACAATAAGCCTCTGCCGGTTGAACGTCTGGGTATAAATGGAATCGGCAATAAGGCGGCACCAAGATCATGGCAGAACACTGAAGAGGAGGAGTTTGATTGGGAAGATATGAGCCCTAATCTGGCAGAACGTGACAGGAAAAATGATTTCCTGCCATCTGTTCCACCATTTGGAAGCATTGGGGGAAGGCCTGACTTCAGAAAGTTGAATGCTGCCTCATTGGATTCTGATATTAGGAGCAATCACTCAAATCAGGCACAGCTTCCTTTGGTGGATGATTCTTCTATAATTGCTGATGATGCGGTGCCTTCTCTGGGTGTATGTTTCTCAACTATTTTGTTGTGTCCTTTGTATAGTCATGTATGTTTGTTTATTTGGTGTTCAAATGATGTTGTTACCTCTAAACATTTTCTTTATTCATTTATAGGTTAGTGAAATTTCAAAAGTTTTCCATTCTTGTCATTTCATTTATTAAAGCGGCGATAAAATAGGTATTACAGTTAGGAATCTGACTATGCTTCATATTATCTTATTCTGTCCATCTGGGTCCCTCTTGCTGATCATGGCTTTTTTTGGGGGAAAACTGTTTATGCTTTTCATTCAACCCAAATAACTCTTGTATATGATGATATATATTTTTTTTTTTGTTTCTTCTCATTCATCAATTCAATTTTCTGTATTTTACAGAAAATGTTACTTTTCAATTGCACAAGTAATAAATATTATAGTTTAAAACTACCAATTTCCAACTTTGATATTGTATTTTGAAGTTTTATTATGTTTTCTGCAGTCTGGCCATGGATTTGCAGGTAAGGTATCTGGGTTCCAGTCTGAGCCAAATCAGAATATGGGTTCTCGCTATCCTCAAGAAGCCTGGAAGGGAGTTCCAGGCTTCCCTCGGTCATCACACCCTCTTATTGCCAGAGGGAGAGGAAGGGAGTTCCAGATGCCATATTCAGCTACTGCTCATGAGAAAGTGGCTTCTTTTGCTGACAAGCTTCCAGATGCTGATGCACAATTTGTGAGGCCCCCAGCAGTAATGTCAAGGTTGGGTTCTTCTGGTCTTGACTCGGTTAGTGCTGGAGCTGGGTCAGCCACTATACCATCATCAACTGGGGCATGGCCTCCAGTAAATGTGCATTCTCATCCACTACCTGTGCACCCTGTTTATCCACTGCAGAAACAGACCAGGAGTCAGTTTGATTCAATGAATGCCACTAGCAATTTTATGAATCAAGGGCCGAATAAATTGTTGTATATGCATGAGCAGCAGTTTAATAATTCTGAGATGAAGGAAGCAGGTCTGATGAAGCCACCGCAATTGCATGATCAACATTCTGCTCAGATTCAGCAAAACCAGGGCCAGCCACGATTCCATCCTTCTCAGGATCCTCGAAATAATTTTCTGCCATCTGTCACAGCTCCGTTGCCACCTCACCTACTGGCACCGCACTTGAATCATGGGTACACTCCACAAGGGAGTGTTAACATGAGTATATTTCAATCAAGTTCATTTCCCATTGGACAACTACCTTTACCAATCCAAAATATTCAAAATAGCTCCTTGCATTTAAGAGGGGGACCCATGCCGCCTCTTCCTCCAGGTCCCCCTCCCGCTTCTTCCCACATGATACCTGTGTCTCAAAGTGCAGGCCCAGCCGTCCCTGGCCAACCACAAGGTGGTCCGTTTTCTGGTTTGATCACTTCTCTCATGGCTCAAGGTTTGATCTCATTGACAAACCAAACCCCTGTACAGGTATTTATTTGCTGTCATTATGCTGTAACTTTTTCCCCACATGGAATAGTTCCCTTTCTTATGCAATGTAAGATTGTCTGTAACCAAAATAATTTTATGTCCAGGAACCCGTGGGACTTGAGTTTAATGCTGATCTTCTTAAGGTGCGCCATGAGTCTGCAATAAGTGCTCTATATGCCAATCTTCCAAGACAGTGTACCACATGTGGACTTCGGTTCAAGTGCCAAGAGGAGCATAGTAGTCATATGGATTGGCATGTGACTAAGAACCGGATGTCCAAGAATCGTAAACAGAAAACATCTCGCAAGTGGTTTGTAAGTGCTAGTATGTGGCTCAGTGGTGCAGAGGCATTGGGAACTGATGCAGTTCCTGGTTTCTTACCCGTTGAGACTGTCGTAGAAAAGAAAGATGATGAAGAAATGGCTGTTCCTGCTGATGAAGACCAGAATGCATGTGCATTATGTGGAGAGCCATTTGATGATTTTTATAGTGATGATACTGAAGAATGGATGTATAAAGGGGCTGTCTACATGAATGCACCTGAGGGGGCAACAGTGGGGATGGATAGGTCTCAGTTAGGTCCCATAGTGCATGCGAAATGCAGGTCAGAGTCTACAGTGGTTCCTCCTGAAAATTTGACACGTGATGAAGGGGTATGCATTTCTGCTCTATACTATTATTAATCCTTCATTTCTATTTGGCAAACATTTTTTATTTTTTTCGTTTATAGATCATTATTATTACATGTAGTACATTGTTTTTAATGATGTTTGTGTTGCGTGTTGCAGTATCTATAGATGATTATCACAACTTTGGAAAAAAAAAAAATCAAATTTTGTGAGTTTAGTTTAACCATTATTCTTTCAGCACTCACAGTAGATCTATTAAGTTGTGATATGTATGTATGTATGTCCCTTGGGGTAATAAATGCGAATAACATAGTAATGTGCTTAATTGATTAGTGCATCGATAGTTTATATCATGAATACTTTGTGTGTCCCTTCATGCACATTTTTGTGAATAAATAATTGCTGGATGTAAAAGCAATCATTTTTGGTTATGTTCTGTCTAGTAGTTTGTTCTCTGCTTGCTTTGGACACTTAGTTGTTTGAATGTTTTCTGTCTTTGTCTCGAAAATTCCTTTGTGATACTTAGTTTCAACACCCAAAGGTTTTAAATACATACATGTATGAATGGGATATTGATATTTGATGCAGTTGAGAGAGTTTTGGCTATAAGCCAGATTATAAAAATTATACAAATTTATCGGTTATTCTTAGACATTTTTTTTTTCTTGCGACTTGCAGGGGAACACCGAAGAGGGTAGTCAAAGAAAAAGAATGCGGAGTTAATTAAATTAGACGGCATCTGAGTCTTCTGTAGCTTGAATTGAGTTACTTCTAGTTAGTGGTACGCTTTTTCTTAATTTTACTGTAGTGTTGTTGGAGCTTGCAGTACCCCAGCTTCATGCCAGAATCTTGTACATGTATAGTTGGATTGTATCATGTAGCCAAAGATTACAAATTCCCTTACCTTTCAAGCATTCTTACTTGTCTCTTTGTCAAAACTTGTAGAGGAAATATAACCATTCTTTATTGTGTTCACTTTGCTCTTGAGTTTTTCAAGATCCGAAAATTTGATGCGGGGAATGGTACACTATGACTAGGGGAGATATGAAAATCAGTGTAATGGAAAGAACCTGGATGTATTTGATATATGTTTCAGACTCGTCACTTTTCAGGATCTTTTGCAAAATACTCTCTATTTGTTTTGACATTTATGTAGGGATGCACAGAGAAGTAATTTTAGTCGGCAGATTCTGTGCAAGGGCCTGTGATTTCTTTTCAACGTATGGATTGAATGAAGCAACTGATTGATGGTGACCTTGCCGGATTCTTCGTTGTTTTTTTTTTTTTTTTTAATTTCGAATTAATTGAATATGAGAGCTATTACATGATGTACCCATCAAACATTATTGCAAACTGCTTGTTGTTTTAATATCAAAGAATTACTTGTTGATCAGAACATGTTTAGTTTCTTTCTTGGTTAATACAATTCTACTTGTTATAAATTTAGCTTATCTTGTGATGATGGAGATATTTTTAAAGATATTGAATTTTAACAATATTCATGTAATGAATACATATTGTTATATTTCCATTCATTTTATATTAAATTAGGTAATTAAATATTTAAGGATTTGTTTTTATTAATTCAAATCTAGTTTCTTTATTATGATTTGAAATTTATCAATGGATTAGCTCATAAATTCAAAATAGTTATTTCGTTTTGCATTATTATTTCCGTTGTATCATTTTATCTACAGTGGATGTTGAGGTCGTAAGTGTGTTCCTTTCGATCTCCATAAACAGCTTCAATCGTGCAATTCCATGAAGAAACCCATGTACAAGGAAACCTGTGAAAAACTTCGAAATAACTATGTATCCCATCTTCCCTTGCTCCTTGCCCCCGCCCCCGTGCAGGCGGATAACATGCTCGTCACCACAAACTTATCCAACCACATTCTCTGCTATCAATCCTGTCGACCAAATCAAGCAAACGCGCATTCCAAACAACAGAATTGGGCAATGATTCCAAAACTCTCAAAGCCTCATCAAGACATGAGACATCAACATATCCCCACTGAGCCCAAGACGCAAAATTCCTCTTAGGGATGGCAATGGGGTGGGTTCGGGGCGGGGTGACCTTCCCTGCACCCCACCCCATTTATTTTTTGAAAAACCATCCCCTCATAAAAACCCATCATAGACAGAACTGGTTGGAGCGGGACGGGGTACAACGGGGAGTCTTTTCCCCATCCTCACCCATTAACCTCATTTATAAATTTTATTTATTAAAATAACAAATATATAACCATTGAATATGATATAAAATATAAAGTAATAAATAATTTTAAGAAACTGTTAAAAAACATCTCATAAAATTCAATTATTTTCAAACATAAACATAAAATATGAAGTCAAACATACACATAAACATAAAGTCAAAAACATCTTGTGACGTTGAAGCTTGAACGGTGAACTTCGAGTTGTTTGAGGATTAGAGACTTAGAGTTACAGTTAGTGGCTATGGAGTAGTTTGTTTTGTCACTTTATGTTAAATAACAGTGAAGAGATGTAAAGTTAGGGTTAATGTATTTATATATTTCATTTTTTAGATATATTTATTTTCTTTAAAACTACGTAGTTTAATTAAGTATTATTTTAAACTAAGCGGGGCGGGGCGGGGCGGGGCGTATAAAACTCATCCCCACCACATACCCATTACGAATTATACTATATATACTCATCCCTGTCCTATCCTTATCAAATTGAAATCCATCCCCATCCCAAAAGTGCTGGTCCCCGAAGGATCCCGTCCCCACGGTGAATTTTGCCATCCCTAATCCCTCTTTAACGAGAAAATCTTGCATGCACCCGTCCAATGGGTGCATGCCATACGGTAAAGAAAATCAATCAAATGAATTCTCTATACCACATGGCATGCATCCATTGGTTAGGGTGCATGCAAGTTTTTCTCCACTTTAACATCCTATCAAAGGTCCTCCTGGCTTCCTCAAAGAACTCAAAAGTTCACATACACGTGTATCAAATTGTTTTGACAGATGGATCACGCCTGAGCTGTACACGAATTTCAAAACATGGGCATGGTCCTTCTTCAACAGCATCACCATTCACCATGACAACTCAGTATACAAAAGAATGAAAGCGTCTGTCTGTGTGGGGAATTGTATCAAACACCTTGAGTGCATAACCCAAATCGCCGTGTTTGGAGACGGCAAAGAACTTGATGACTCCACCCATGGCGTTCTTTCTTTTTTTGAGAATGGGTTCTTTCTTCTTCTTCTTCTTCTTCTTCTCTGTGATTTGCACTATATGGTAATGGAAACACTAATGTTTTGCAGCAACACAATGATTTTGTACGGTGCAAGTATGTGAATGTGTGTGTAGTTCAAAGTACATTTTGAAGTTAACAGTTCACCAATTTAATGGCGTGTTTACTGATTAGGAATCCTAAAGGGGGAACTTAATTTTTGATTTGTAATTACTTTGTTTACTAAAACCAATTGAAAATCAGCCACCTTCATCCCTGACTAGTAAACAAAGCCACCATAGTTCATTTCAGAATTTTTTTTTAATTCCAGAAGATGATTTTGGCAATAACATACATACATATATGGTCTAATAATACCAAATCAACTGTTACTGATGAAGAGAATCAGCAGTGATTTTCCTAATTGGTTATTGTAAACTCAAGTTCTGTAACCCAAAAAGAATTCTAAAATAATCTATGGAACCAATTGGGAAACTGCTGAAATTGTAAATCATCAATAACAGTTGATTTAGTATTATTAGATCATATATATAGATATTTGTGATCAGAATTGAGATCATGGAAACAGATTCAATGGATATTCGTCTTGTACTTCCGTTGATTATTGTTGAAGCTAGCTATTTTTACATTTACGACTTTGATTTCCGCTTACATGTTGTATTTTTTTTTTTTTAAGTATTATATAAATTTGAGGATGTTTTTGGGAGGGGGATGACTCGGTAATACAACCTCGTGGTATTACAGGCGTGAGGGGTTTACTATCGGACCACTCTCATCTCATGCCATGTTGTATACATGCTTAATAAGCAGTGAAACACACAAGCAGGTGAATTATTATATGTATCATACTATCATCATGTACTTTAGTTTCTATCAGATTTAGCGAGCACTATCTCCTGTGTATGTGTTGGTGGTCGACACTGGACATGACTGGTTCTAATCAGCCAGTTGCCAGAGTACCAGAATATATTTTCGACCACAGAATTATAAAAAAAAATCACTATCGCCAGTTGTTCATATATTATCCAAACAAAACCTTGGAAAAAGTCATTATTTAAAGTTCAAACAATAATATATATCTGATCTCCTGAATGTTAAATTTTCCCGGCCTTCATGTTGATATGTTTTATAAGACTCCTATATATTAATACTTTTAAAATTTCGATATAAATACTTTCAGAGCTTCGATCAAGACTTTCTGCATGTGAAATTCTGAAGAAAGTACTTAGCCTATGAATTTTCACAATATTAACTTTCAGGGTATTAGCAACTGTACCTGGTAGCATCAAAAAAATCCCTAATGCTTTAGAACTAATTAACCACTCCCTCATCCCAATTAGCTAGGCAAGATGTTTAATGTTTGGGTAAAACTCTCGTACGTACCAAAGCAAGTAAAGAAAAAAATAGAAATGCGCTGATATGAATACGACTATACGTTTTCATCTATACAGATTATGTTATATATATATATATATATATATATATATATATATATATATATATATATATATATATCTTGTGATTCTCTCATCATGTTATAAATTTTCAGGACTATCAACTTTTGCCTTTGGAACAAATGAAAGGTTGATATTCTTTTTTGCTAACATTAATATAAATAAATAAATATCAATTAAAATTACTCTATTTCAAACCTTGTAGGCTTGTACAGTGTGAAATAAAAAAGTACTTTTAACCTTTGATGTTCATTTTAACACAGTAAAATAAGGGCTCTATGTTTCAGAAAAAAATAAAAATTTAGAGCTTTAAATTTGAAGAAATTCAATAAAGAAGGTTTAAAAAAAAATTAACAAAATTCGACAATAATGATGATTCGAGGGAGACTTTGCAATTGGGAGATCAAAACAAGACCAGACTGATGAAGTCAGGTACAAAAACTATGGTTTTTTTATATGTTTTTTTAGACAATTTCTTTTCTTTTGTTTTTTGGATTTGACCAGACAATCTTCACCTTTTTTTTTCTTTAAAAAAAAAATTTATTTGTACAGAATATTTAACATATTTTAACAAATATATTTGAAAAACTTTTGCAGTGGTTTATATGTTGTTTATTGAAGGTTCGTCGAGGGGAGAAATCAAACTTTGCAATTGGGACCGGTGTGAAGTCAATGTACGATTGTACAAAAACAAATATTTGTCTTTATTTTTTTCCTACATTTCTTTTTTATTTATGTGAAATAAATGGGGATTTAGACAACTTTCTTGCCTTTTGCTATGTGGATTTGGACAGTCCGTAATTATCTGCTTTATTTTTTCATTTTTTTAAAACATTTCTCTATGTAGAATATTTAACATATTTTAAGCAAATATGTTCCAAAAAAAGTTGAAGTGATTTATATGTTTTTCCTTACTGCAGATCCGGATTCAACTCAAATGATTTAAAATTAGTGAATTTTGTTGTCTTACCTATTAGAAAATAAAGGTGTAAAGCAATTGAAAGCGCATAATGCAACAATCCGTGTTTCAAAGTTAATGCTAGTTTTAAATATATTTGACTTCTAAATGCCTAATTTTGATGGTTGTAATTAGGGATGGCCGGATAACTTTATTTTTGATGCTTATAATTAAGGATGGATAATTTTATCGTGGAAGATAAATAGACGTTCACAAATGAATTGTTTCATGTGTACAAATGAATATATCTTTTTCTTGGTATTTATATACTTTGGTTCAGCAGATGTTTTTGTCTTGAAAGAGATTTAATCTTCTCTTGAGTGTTCCAATTTTATTATATATAAACTTGACTGCAAATTGTATATGCTTAATCCAGTTTAATTTATTAAAATATTCTAAGGGGCAATTTGATATGGGGTAATATAAGTTTTTTAATCTTTGAGAAATGTAAAAAGAATAATGTGATTTCTGGGAAACCTGTATACTTGTATTTGGTTGTACATTGAAATATTGTTACCAGATTCTTATTCCGATATAAAGATTACCTATACCAAACATCCCATAAATGTTATTCTCAAATCATTTTTTTTAAAAGCTGAAAAAATAGAAAATTATATACAGTTCAGATCAAAGAGAAGGAAACATACGTTGTTCGAATCTCATTAATCAATAATGATTGAAAAACAAATGTACAAATAAAAAATGACACTTACTAATACCAGCGCCTAGGCCGATTAGTCGGCGATTAATCGGGGATTCATCGGGAAACACAATTACAAACAAATTCTAATTATCCTAGATAGAAAAATAATAATAAAAAAAATCCAATAACAAATAAATTCTAAAACCTAAACAATATTAAACTAACTAGTTAATGAGTTAAAACACTTAAACACATAGGCCCAACAACAGATCAGACCCAACAACAACATAGCGGGTCCAAATCTTAACCACAAAACACCAATAATATAAAAACTTCATCAGTTCACTTCTTGATTTCTTTTCCCCAAATCATCTTCTTATCCTAACAAATACAAACCCTAGATGGATGAAGACCGGACGATTAACAACGGCGGATGGCGGTGACCTGACGACAGCTTTGGACGACGATGGCGACAGATCTGGTTTGTTTTGCTAGCGATGGCGATGTTGATCTCAGCGAGCTGGTGATGGCGGCGATGAAAAACGGCAGCTTTCAGCTATCTCAGTGACAGAATGGTGGCGGACAACATGAAGTTTTGACCGCACCAAAATACGCGCTCGAAATAATACAAGGCCGTGGTGTAGCACAACAGTAAATAAGATTCGTTCCCACAGGGAATGAGGAATTGAGTATCACAATTGACTGATTTAACCGCTATTCATACAAGCAAATCATTTGCATTTCAAGATTACGAAATTAAACCTAACTACACTCTAATCACAAAGTAATAAATGTAAACTGAAATAAGCAAGCAACACAGTTGAACTTGAGATTGTAAAACGTATGAGAATGAGGCTCAGGCTTCGAATACACCTTCCCAATTCTCATCAACTTAGACACATCATTTGGATAAATTATGCAAGTGTTTACATAGATTTGTATGCCCGAAAATTGTCTCTAACCTCTGTCAAGTGAATAAAGACAACATTTATATGCACCAACAACCTATTTCTACATGGTTATCCGATCTACATACAAATTCATTAAGAGCTATGGCATACAATAGAATCCTACAAGCTAGCATCGCATATTTCTATCTTACTAGACTTGTATAGGGTATTTCATTGAGCACGTGGTGTGCTTCACCTTTCGGTCCTTCACACAACCACCAAAACATCATCTAAGTGTTAGCTAAGCACCTAGAAGCATTAAGCATAAGAAATACACATACATAACACAATGCAATGGAATTAATGTGATGGTCTTCATTGATGAATCATGGATAAGGCTTCATCTAGGCTTTAGCCAAGATGAAGTTAGTTCATATTACAATCAATGGCTACAAAATATATATAAATCAAACAAGCCATCTCAAATACAATGCAATAAATAAGGAGGTAAAAGTTTAGAGTAAAAAAATGTGAAGAACTCCTCCTTGATGGCTTGATGTGCTTGCTTTGATCTCCCCCTTGATGCTTCCTTTTAATACTCCAAGAATAGGTATTAATGGTGGAAATGAGGTTTGGATGATGGATTTAAGGTTTGATGTAGTGGTTTGTGTTAATAGAAGGTGAAATGTGGTTCTTGGAATGTTAAAGGAAAGGTTTCTTGTTTTTGTGCTGGGGAGAATCCTCCTTTAAAAGACAAAGAAGATGGAAATATATAGGAGAAAATCAATAATTGAGGGGCAAAAGGGTCCAAAAATGTTTCTTTGGCCAAAAGGCGACATGTGAGGTGACATGGAAAAGTCGCCTCCCATGTCGCCACTTCTCCTGGACAAGCCCATAGTGCATCTGGCGACATCATAGGTGACATTGAGAAGTCGCCTCCCATGTCACCTCTTCTTCTGGTTGTTTTCTCAGTGTATCTGGCGACATCATAGGCAACATGGGGAAGTCGCCTCCCATGTCGCCACTTCTTCTGGATCAATTTCCTAGTGTAACAGGCGACCTTCTAGGCGACATGGGGAAGTCGCCTCCCATGTCGCCTCTCCTTGACCATTTCCTCACAGTGCATCTGGCGACCTTCTAGGCGACATGGGGAAGTCGCCTCCCATGTCGCCACTTCTTCTGGAGCAATTCTGCAAGATAGACAGTATGCGAGGCGACATCGTAGGAGACATGGGCAAGTCGCCTCCCATGTCGCCTCTTCCTTTGGTAGTCCAAAATCAAGCCTTAACACATATATAACAACTTTGCTCCGTTTCGCTCCTTAATCGGACAAAATCAGACCGAGAGCTCAAAACTAAAGACACCCTGCGAAATACGAGAAATAAATTAAATACAGGGTTAAAGCTCTGAAAATAAGCAAAAAACATGGGAAAATATGGGGTCACACACAGATGAAATATGACATATCAAGTTTCTTTCGGCACATGTTTGTTTTGTTGGTTTTTATGTGGTGCTCTGTTTTGGTTGGGCTCTGGTTTGCTTTTTCTTTTTTGTTTCTTTTGATTGCTTGAATTTTGGATTCCGTGGTTGTTTCTGGATGGTGTTGTTGTGCTCTCTCCCTTGGTGTTTTTTGGTTTTCCAGTTTGGCCGCCTGTGGGCGTCGTCTAGGATTGTAGTGTTCCTTTTTTTTAAATTTTTTTTTAAAAGGGAGCCTAGCCAATTTTCCCATTAACCAGCGATTTTGACGATTAGTCGGAGACTGCGGAATGTGACCAATTATAACCTTTTCGCTTCAGTGATCGGCTAAATTTAAGTGATTAATCGACCACCTAGGCCGATTTCTAGAACACTGCTTAATACACAATCAAATTTACGATCAAATTGACATTCACTTAAAAGTAAAGCTTTATTTCACACACTGCACAAGGTCTACAAATGATGAAGAGTTTTGAAAGTGATTGGACTTTTAATTATTTTTGGGAAATAATCATTTCTCCCCTTATACTATGCCATATTGGTAAATCTTCCCCTTATATTTTGCTTATTGGTCATTTCCCCTCTTTAAAATAAAAGTATTTGTCAAATACCCCCTATTGTTACTTTTTCCATTAAAATAAAAAATTGACCGTTATCTTGAAGGGTATTATGGTAACTTTAACAAAAAATGAACCATTTTCCTTTCTTGAAAATTTTCATATTAGATAAACCGGTCCATTTGATTTCAATAATAGTAAGTAAACCCTCTAAAACTCGAAATATTAGTCATTTTGCCCCTTCAATCAAATTAAAATATAAAAACAACTCCATCTATAATTGAACCTTTGACCTTGTGCTGAAGTACCACACACTCTAACCAACTAAGCTACTTTAGCTCACTGGCGAAAGATTGTTGATTTAAATGTTTATATATATATATATATATATATTTATATAATATAATTATTTTAAACATATTATATATCAAAGGACTGTTCGATTCCTATTCGGGTAATTAATTATATAATAACAAGAGTGCAATTCCAGTTTTTTAATGGAATAAATCTGGAATTAATAAATCTAATATTTAATTTAAGAGTTTAATTAATTATTAAAAATTTATTGGAGCTTGAAATTATAGGTCCATGTGTACCCATGCCATCTCCATAACTGTAGTGATTAATTTGGAATTAATTATCAATACATAAAGAAGTTTATGTTAGTCACATTAATCTTTATCAAAGTCATTGTGATGTTTGTAGCATGTTTGTGGTTTGGTAAAAGTTTTTTATACTGCTACTAACAATTTATCTGGTGTTTATTATCCTACAACTAATTTATTTATTATTGAGAGTCTTAATATTGCTGGTGCATTTGCTCATTGTGAATCCGACTCACAATTACATGAATCTATTACTGCTATGAAGCAAAAATAGTTAGAATATTATAAGGAGTTTCCAAATATTTATTTGATTGCCTTGTGTTTTGATCAACGTTGTAGATTAGAAAGTTTGTCTGATTATCTTTATGTTTATTATGAATAGTGGTGTAAAAGGGGGCCGGCCCAACCCACATCAGCACGGCCCCCTGGCCCGTTTAGGAAAACGGGCCGTGCTTGGCACGGCCCTTTTTCCTAAATGGGGGCCCGACATGGCACGCCAGCACGTGGGCCAATTAGGCGAGCCAAATGGGCCGGCCCACATCCAATTTTTTTTTTTTATAATTTACTTTTTTTACATATTATTATTTTAGTATAATAAAAAATATGTTTATAATAATAGATTATAGATACATTTTTTTATTTTTTTTAATGAATTAATTCAAAGTTTGAACTTTGGTGTCTTGGTGGAGAGATTAGAGAATAATAGTTATATAATAATAAATTACTAATCAAGTATTATAATAGTATATTAGTAGTGTAAAATAGTAGAGAGAGAGTAAGAATGAAATTAATAATAATTGAAATTGTATAGAGAGTTTGAGAATGGAGAGATTGAGAGAATTAGAGAAAGTAAATGAAAAGTGGAATGTAAGGGAGTATTTATAGAAAAATTAGAAAAGTGGGTAAAAATATAAAAGACAAGAGTTGAGGGGGCAAATTGTAATTTTTATAGTTTTTTAAAAACATAACTGTTGGCTGATGCAATTTTTATAGTTTTTTAAAAACATAACAGTTGGCTGACGTCAGCCAACAGTTATTTTTTATATAAAAAAACCGTTATGTTTAAAAAAATATTAAAAAAGAAAAAAAATTCAGCGGGCCCAACGGTCGGCAAGCCTTGCCGGCACGCGTGCCGGCCCGGCGTGTCGACCGTTGGGCCTGGCACGCCGTGTTGGCGTGCCATGCCGGGTCGGCACGCCGTGCCTGGAACCCTGACCAGGCACGTGCCAAGAATGGGGGCCGTGCCTGGCACGCGTGCCAGGCACGGCCCGCCATCCTTGGCAGGCCGGCCGTGCCGGGCCCTTCAGGCCCGGCCCATATTTACACCACTAATTATGAACAAGGTTTAAAAATAGATTATGATGTTGATATGTGTTGTGCTAGGGTTAAAACATTATTGTATGATTTATATGATGAATATCTTAGAGTTTATGGTCCATCACTGAACATAGATGTTCCACAAACTCAAAATATATCTCGTTCATCATCATCATCCTCTGAATTTTTTAATTTAGGGTATAATCTTTTATAAAAAAAAATCAAAAAATTACGAGGTTCTTCATCATCAAGCTCCACCACATATTCCGAGCTTGAATCTTATCTAAGTACCTCTTTTGAGTTCATAGAAGACACCGAAGATAAAAATTTTTGATATCCTACACTGGTGGAATGAGCATGAAAGGTACTTTCCAATCTTGGCTATGATAGCCAAACAAATCCTTTCAACACCAGTTTCTACGGTGGCGGTAGAACAACAGTTCAGCGCCGGTGAGAATATTTTAGACCCAAAACGTTCCCTTATGAGTCCAAAATCACTTCAGATACAAGCTTGTGTTGAAGATTGGACGAATGCTCAATATAGACAACAAGAAATCGATCAAGAGGAACCATACGATTTCTTTAAAGATGATCAATCGGCTGAAAGTCAAACGGATGATCATGGCAACAATTAGTCCACGACTCCACGCCAAATCACCAATCGCCATCTCCATAGTCCAAATCTGCAATAAAATGTAAGAGAACTACGTGGCATTTGATTCTTCTAAACTCTTAAGAGGATACGTAGGCAACTTAATTGTGGTAAAAATTAAGTGCAAGGCCAATTTTACATTTTTTGGTTTTGTTTTGTTTTATTTTATTTTTTAATTTGTCATTTATTTATTTAATTTAATTTTGCGGGTGACCCAATAAAATACATTTACTAATTACATTTTTACATGGCTAATTTTTTTATGAAATAAGATTTAACAAAAAGGGTCGGTTCCGCCGGAACCGACGGAATCGGACCAGAACTGGAACTCCCGGTTCCGAACCGGAACCGGAACCAGCGCCATGTCTAAATTTCTCACTCTCTCATTTTCTTCTTTATGTTGTTACCGATATAGCTCTAATCTCTCCCAGCTCTCATCTCTCTTTCTCTGTCAGTTATTTATTCAATTATTTGTAGTTCAATTGCTCATCAAATATTATTAATTTTATTTATAACACATTATCAGCATGACTGCATGTAAGTAAAAAGGATCCTTTAATGGGTGATTTACTTACATCTTAACATTCTGGATCTATATACACTTCTGTATAACAAGATGACTTATACCGTCAACAGAACATATATATAGTTCTGGATTTGTTTATTTATACTCATTTATTTTTATGCACATATCAAGTGAACTCATATCCCTGAAATTGTTTATTTTTTATGCACATATCAAGTGAACTCATGTCCCTGAAATTTTTATTTTTATGAACATATCAAGTGAACTCAAGTCCCTGAAATCATTTATTTTTATACACATATCAGGCGAGCTTAGCATCCTGGAACTGTTTAATTATACGCAATATATAAGACTGGTTGCGGCTGTATCCACAGAGATTGGCTACGGCTGTATCGACAGAACCTAATATAGTTATGGATTTATTTATAAATATATGTATTTAATTTTACGCAATATATGGGATTGGATTATGCTGTGTCCCTAGAACATATAGTTCATGATTTATTTATCATGCTATGAAATTATATTCACACTAACTTCAATTACAATTTAATTTACATAAAAAGGAAGCTGTAAGCATGTCTAAACTTGAGAATTTGAAGTTCGATGCACTCAAAGTGTCGGGAGACAACTATATGTCATGGGTTATTGATGCTGGAATATACTTAAGATCCCATGGCCTATATGTCAGGTTTTAGATTTGTGTTGGCTTGATTACATAACAAAACTCTCTTTCTTTGTAATGTCTAGTTGCTTAGGTGGTTCGTGGCTTATATGAGTTTTAAAGAAGAAAAGCAACTTCTCATGCAAATCTCGTCTTCAAGAGGAAAAGTGCTTACTTGGATACTAAGGTATTAAGATTCTTCTTCCTCTTGCAAGGCGTAAGTGCACACACACACATTACATAACATTTGTGTCCATGCATCGTTGTGCCAAATTTGTATAACACATTCACACAAATATTGTTGTATGCACATGCATTAGACTTAATTTGACAATCTTTGTAAAATTGCATGTCAAGGACTATTTATAGGAAATGGCATATTTTGTGTGTTCTTGTGTTTATTTGTTTGTGTTTTCATGATATTGAACATGAATTTGTGCTTATATAATTCCTCATTGAGTTCTGGTTGTTTCGGTTACTCATTCTTTAAGTTTCGAGTTCAAAATAGAAAGTTAAGAAACTTTCCATGTTTTCATCGTGCATGGTTTTCGTCTTTGTGTATCGAGTCGATTTCCATATCTTTTGTGAAAGTTTCATTGACATCCATGTTTTTAAGGGAGTTACGGTTCGTAATCAGAATACGGATTTGAATTCTGAGTTTGGAGGCCGGAGAACGGTCGAAGAACGTGAGAGGAGCGCGATAGGGAGCAAAGGGGAAGTGGAATGAAAATCTGCCAAAACCACCCCTACCTTATGGAGGCACGTGCTCCCCACGAGAAGGCCACCCCTCTACCCCCATGGAGGCCACGCGCCTCCACAGGGAGCTGAGGTGGCAAGTGTTGATCGGTGGTCTTACCTCTCTCTCTCTCTCTCTCTGCACATCAATTTCCCTCCATATATATTTGAATTTCGTGCATAAAGTTTTAACAAGTTTTACAGTTTTGTTTTGGTCATATCTCTCTCAAATCAACTCCAAATTTAGATTTTCAAAAGACAAAATTGTTTGCCTTGAAGATAGGAACAAGTCCTAAGCATTTTCAGAGTCAAACAATGCTCAGAGTTTTCGTGATGATCTGATTTCTACTCGTGAGTCATTGTTGTAAGTGAATCATTCTTCTTTCATTTTTCTTTTATGATCTACTTGATGAATCTTCTTATGTATTTTGAGAAAAATGTTTAGAATGATTTTGACTCAACTTTTGGACTTGTTTGATTGATTTTCGAAATTAGCTATTGTGATTTTTAATTGAACATCTTTTAGCTAATTTTGAAGAACATGAACTTGAATCTAGAATCTCTTTGTGATTTGATCTTGATTGTTGATTTCTAGGTTTTAGTCACATGCTTGAAAACTTGTTATTCTAGCTTTGATTGACATGTTTAGGTTTCTAGATATTTTTGTGAATGATTTTGAATGCCTAATCTAGATCTCTGATTACATGTTCATAAGAATTAGTTACATTTGCTTGTGAGCTTGATTTGTGTAAAACTAATTCTTCATGGAGTGTGTTTGATCAACTTGCTCTATTTGCTTGTGTTTGCATCATTTGTATTCACTTAGATCATTTGCCTTGTGAAGAGGTTGGAAGTCTCATATTGGAGAGTGATTCTTCAATTTGAGCGTAGAAGTCATATTTGGAGAGTGATTCGTCAATTTGTGCATTGGAAGTCTTGACTAGGATCGGGGTGATCCGGATAGCTAAGCCTGGAAGTCTTGTCTAGAGTCGGGAGGACTTGGATAGACAAGCAAGAAATCTTCCTAGAGACGTGAGGTCTTAGATAGGAAGTCGGCATAGTTAGTTCACTAGGCCCGAGGGTAAAATAGGTGTAGATAGCTTTGAGAGTGAATCTTGTGTTGATTGCCTCTCAATTGTGTATATTCTATTTGTCATAGTGATTTGCTTTTTGCCGGTGGTTGTGGTATTAACCCGTGGATGTTTCCTCATTTTTGAGGTTTTACCATGTAAAAATCCTTTGTGTTGATTTTTTTTTTTGTTTTTATTATCTTTACTTACTTGGAATGTGTATTGATTCATCTATTGCTTAATTGTATTCATATTGTTTTGTTGAATCAATATAGTTGTTAAAGCTTTCTTGTGATATTATCTATCTTGTGAAGAAAAAAGAAATTGCAAAAATTTGAGACTATACCTATTCACCCCCCCTCTAGGTATGTTTGACATTATAAGTGATTAAGGGAATTTCACTATACTACACCATTGATGATGGAATCAATGTTATCGAGCTAGACAGATCCACAACCATGGTTATAATCTGTCATCATCTAAATGAAGATTTGAAAGCTTAATATCTTAGTGTCACAGATCCTGAAGATTTGTGGCAAGAACTAAAAGATTGTTATGATCATCAGCATGATGTTATGTTGCCGAATGCAAGTTATGAATGGCAGCATTTACTTTTTCAGGACCACAAATAAGTTTCTGAATATAATTCTGCTCTGTTCAGAATCACCACAAGGCTGAAATTATGCGGTGAAGAGGTATTCGAAAAGGATATGTTGGAAAAAATATTCACAACTTTCCATGTCTCAAACATAATATTGCAACAGCAATATCGAGAACGTAGATTCTCAAAATATTTGGAACTGATGTCATGCCTTTTATTAGCAGAAAAAGATAATGAGCTACTAATAAAAAATCATGGATCACACTCGAATGGTTCTACAGCATTCCCAGAAGTGAATGCTAATATTGTCAGAAACCATGATCATGGTCGTGGTTGTGGTCGAGGTAGTGGTAATGGCTGTAATCCTGATCGTGGCCGTGGTTATGGTCGTAATCCTGGTCGGGGATATGGTCATAGTTTCAGAAGAGATCATGGTTTTTCTGGATCAGGTGGTTATAATCAAAACACTAAACAGAAGTGGAATGCTTATGAGGCCAAACAGTATAAAAGAAAAGATGTTCAAAATAGGCTAAATGCAAATAACAGTGTATGTTTTAGGTGTGGATGTTACAATCATTGGTCAAATGAATGTAATACACCTAAACATTTGGTGGATCTGAATCAAGCATCTAGGGGAAATGGAAAGAAACCGGAAACTCATTTCATTGAAGATTCATATTCTAAAGATATTACACATCTTAATGTTACAGATTTCTTTCCAGACCCGAAAGACATGTCGGCTGCTTCAATTGGTGATAGGAATGTTCATACCTAGTAAATACTACTTACAGTAGTATTATTTTGTTATTATGTTCATGTAAAATATATCCCAATGCCTTTTTGATCACTTTGTCAAATATGCATTTTATTTTTTTATGAAGCATACAAAATGAATCTGAACGATAAATTGGGAGTTATTGAGAAGCTAGAAGGAAGAGATATATGTCTAGTTGATAGTGCAACAACTCATACAATTCTACTGAGTCAAAAGTATTTTATAAGTTTAACTTTGCTTAGAGCAAATGTTAATGCAGTATCAGGTCCAGTAGATCTGATAGAAGGCTCTGGAAGAGCTACGATATTGTCACCAAACAATACTAAATTATGTATCGATGATGCATTATATTCATTCAAATCCAGAAGGAATCTGCTTAGTTTCAAAGATATACGGAATGAATGGATATCATATTGAAACTATGAATAAAGAGAACATTGAATATATGTGCATTACTTCTCATGATTCAGGCCAGAAACTCATTATAGAAAAGTTGCATGCTTTATCTTCTTGATTATATTACAATATTATCAAAAGTATAGAAACTTATGCAGTTATGAATCAAAAGTTCTTAGATCCAAAAATGGTTGTACTTTGGCATGACTGTCTCGGTCATCCCAGATCTACAATGATACGAAGAATCATTGAAAATTCTTATGGACATCTATTAAAGAATCAGAAGATTATTTTATCATATGGGAATTTATGTACTGCATGTTCCCAAGGGAAATTAACAATAAAATCATCTTATTCTAAGGTTGGTTTTGAATTCCTATCATTCTTACAAAGAATTCAAGGGGATATATGTGGACCTATTCATCCACCAAGTGGACCATTTTGTTATTTCATGGTTCTCGTTGACGTATCTGTTAGATGGTCACATGTTTGCTTACTATCAACACGTAATGTTGCTTTTGCTAGATTGCTTGCTTAGGCTTTGGGCACTTTTTTCCAATTACTCAATTAAGTCCATACGCCTTGATAATGCTGGTGAATTTACTTCCAAAGCATTTGATGAATATTGCAAAGTGGATGGCATATATGTTAAACATCCAGTTCCACATGTTCATACTCAGAATGGATTAACAGAATCACTTATTAAACGAGTCCAGATAAGTGCAAGGACTTTATTATTACAAACGCAATTACCTATTTCTGTATGAGGGCATGCTATTCTACATGTTGCTGCATTAATCCGGCTTCAGTCCACTGCTTACCATCAATATTCACCAGTACAACTTGTACTTGGCCATCAACCAGATATATATCATTTACATATTTTTGGTTGTGCAGTTTATGTCCCAATTGTGTCAACACAAAGAACTAAAATGGGACCCCAAAGGCATTTGGGAATATATGTTGGTCTTGATTCACCATCAATTATTAAATATCAGGAACCTTTGATTGTTGATCTTTTTGTTGGGGTTTTTGCCCTAAAGCTTGTAATATGTAAATATAATTTGAACATAAATAAAAGAAGTAGTATATTCATTCATTTTGTGTCATACTTTATATAACATGTGCACTTAACATCCAAAATTGCCGGATGTAATTTCGAACTGAGTATATGAGTGTCATATATAGATGAATTCAGTTTGAAACGAGCAATCTAAAGAGTCAGTAGATAGCAAATAAAGCTGGGTACTTTATTTGTGGTTAATCTACAGCTGCGGTCCATTTCGTAGTGTACGGTGATCCTATCCTGGATCATTCATATGTAGATATGAGAATGGAGGCACCTTATATGATGTGATCATATAGGACTGGGCCATGATCTATATGAATCTCTCACTAAGATCCGTTTAACGATGAGATTCATATATATCAACTATTGATGGCTATATGTGGATGATCTTAATCATGAGTGTCTTATCGACTCCTTAAGGTTAGATCGTGGTCTTTGATATACCATGGGTGAGGTCGGAGTTGCATTCCCGATCAATATACTCAGTATGTTGGGATCGCGGTTTTGGCTTGTGGCTGGGAAGGTTCATACACAATAGTGGAATCCACTCCTTCTTGTGAGAAGTAGATAGTAGTTCCCTTAAGGGTTGATTCGGGGCTTGAACAATATGAGCGCTCTCCTAATTCCGTAAGGAATGTAGGATTTATTGTTCATTAGAGAATCAATGGTACTTAATGGAAAGATATGATTAGAGGGGTATAACGGACATTATGACCCAGCTCTAATTATGAACTACTTGTGGAGGATTATACCATATGTAATAGCTATATCGATGGACACCAAGAGTTATTGGTTTGTGTAAAAACGTCTACAGTTGAGAGAGTGCAGCTTCGGGTTTTCAGTGGAATAACACCGAAGTTAATAATCATGAAATATTAATTAAAGAGTTTAATTAATAATTTTTAAGGATTATTGGAGCTCAAAATACTGTGAGTCTATTAGGTCCCTTTGCTAGCCCGATCGATTTAGGTAACAAGGGTCACGGTTAATTAATTGGATTGTCCAATTAATTGTGTTACGAAAGTGACACGTATTTATTCGGGAATTAATTGAATAATGGGATTATTTAATTAATGAATAATGGTGATTAAATAAATTAAATAATAAGATTATTTAATTATGTTGTTAATCACTAAATGGAGGGTGTTAGTTGATATTTGATTTTGAATAAAATAAGATAATAAGATAATTTTATTTTAAATTAAAGATTTGAAATTGAATTTAAAATGTTTGAATTCAAAAATAAATATTTAATTATTTTAAAAAAGATATGAGATATCTTTGTAAAGTTTTTTAAAAATCAAATAGATTTTGGTTTGTTTTTTGGATATATATGAGATATATATTTTAATTAAAAAAGAGCATAACCGAATGATATATTGAAAAGTAATAAGAGATTACTTTAAAAGGAGAAAAAAAAAGTGTGATCGTGACACACAGCAAACAAAAAAAAAAAGAAAAAAAAAATAGGGTGCGGCGACTTCAAGTGCTGCACTTCTAGGTTTTGTTCTTGTGTGTTCGTTCTTCTCTTCTTCTTCCATACAGGTCCTGAATATCGTGACGCGCCCACTCGCTGTTACCAGTTCCGGGAGATAGCGAGGAAGATCACGTGATTCAAATCAGGAGCAATTCGTATCAAAGTGAAGGAGCCTCCTACGTAGGTATGAAAAAGTTTCTTCACTTTATTATTGCATTTGATTATTACTGTACAAATAGGTTAGTTTAATGATTGCATAAAAAAAAAATTTAAACCCTTCTGCTGTGCAATCTGTAAGCCTAGGGTCCAACACTTTTTTCAACAAGGTTTGCAGATTGTCATTTTGATGAAACAAGTTTCCCATCAATAGGAGAAAGAAAAACTTCTTCTGAAGAGAAGCGTGAACTTTCCTGGAAAGTTCATAGTCTAATTCATTTAGACCCATACATATCTCAATGTGAGAATGAAGTACGTAAGATAGTACATCTTCAAGCAATAGCAAATCAGTTACCAGATGCATTTACATATGCGATTATGGTAACAAAAATCATACATCCCAGCTATTAATGTACCAGCACATGTGATTGTTCCAGAAAAATAATCTAAACAAATGATAGCAAAATAATCATCTATTGCACGCCAGAAGCGTGGTAGACCATTTGGCTCAAAATATATTGTTCCTTGAAAAAGGAAAATAAATAAACCCACTTTCTCTAGTTAACTCCAGGAGAATTAAATGTCCCTGAAGGGACACAAGTTACTAAAGTGACAAAACCCCCCGTAGGGAAAGGAATCTTAGAGCAGATACAAGAATGTAGAAATGAGGAAATTTCTATAAATTATACAAGAGAATTATGGAATCGTGAAAAAATAATCATCAATGATATATTTTCATACACAGGCAACTTAAATCATAAATGATGATTATGAACCTCATAATCTTGATGATTAAAGATAGAGGTCTGATTGGCCTAAGTGGAAAGAAACAATTCAAACAAAATTGACTTCATTAGCCAAATGTGAAGTATTTAGATCACTAATCCAGACATCTGAAAACGTTAAACTTGTTGGGTACAAATAGGTTTTTTATATGGAAACGTAATGAGAAAAATGAGGTCGTGAGATATAAGGCACGACTCATAACACAGGGTTTCTCGTAGAGACCTGGCATAGATTTCAATGAAACATACTCACCAGTGATGGATACAATTACTTTTCGATTTTTGATAAGCATGGATGTCTTAGGAAGACTTGAAATGCACCTGATGGACGTAGTGGCCGCTTATCTATATGGTTCACTCGATTCATATATTTAGATGAAAATCCCTAAAGGATTTAAAATGTTAGAAACATGTAACTCAAGATCTCGTAATTTGTATTCGATAAAATTACAAAGGTCCTTGTATGGATTAAAATAATCTGGACGGATGTAGTATAATCGTCTCAGTGAATATCTTATAAAAGAATGGTATATTAATAATCCTATATATCCATGTATTTTCATTAAGAAATAAGAATATGGATTTGCTATCATAACAGTTTATGTTGATAGTATGAATTTAATTGGAACTCTTGGGGAACTCCTAAAAATTGTTGAATACTTGAAAATGGAATTCGAAATGAAAGATCTGGGAAAGACAAGATATTGTCTCAGCCTCGAGATCGAGCATAGATCAAATGGAGTACTTGTCCATCAATCAGCATTTATTGAAAAGACTTTAAAAAGATCCCATATGGATAATGCTCATCCATTAAGTACTCATATGGTTGTTAGAACTCTTGATCCTAAAAAGGATCCATTCCGTCCAAAAGAAAATGGTGAAAAGACATGTGGTCATGAGGTACCATATCTTAATGCAATTGGTGCTTTATTATATCTGGCTCAGTGTACTAGATCAGATATTGCATTCTCTATGAATGTACTGGCTAGATTCAATTCAGCACCAACTCGAAGACATTGGAATGAGATCAAACATCTTTTTCGTTACCTTAGTGGAACGAAAGATTTAGGATTATTTTATACAAAATCTAACAATTTTTCAGGTTTACTTGGTTATGCTAATGCTGAGTATATGTCTAATCCCCATAAAGCTCGTTCACAAACGAGATATATTTTTACATATAATGGCACAACAATATCATGGCGCTTAACAAATAGACTTTGGTTGCTACATCCTCTAATCATTCTGAAATCATCGCACTTCACGAAGCAAGTGGAGAATGTGTTTGGCTAAGGTCGGTTATTCATCATATTCAAAATACTTGTGGTTTTTCATTATCTATAGAAATGCCAACACCAATATTTGAAGATAATGCAGCTTGTATTGCTTAAATTAGAGGGGGGGGGGGGGGGGGGGGGGGGGGTATATCAAAGGAGATAGAATCAAGCATATTCCTCCTAAATTCTTCTATACTCATATGCTTCGATAGAGCTAACAAATAGATGTTGAGAAAATACGGTCTATAGATAATCTTGCAGATCTATTTATCAAAGCATTGCCTACATCAACTTTTGAGAAGCTGGTATATGGAATGGGCATGTGTCAACCCTGTAAAATACGAAATTAATGCTGAAGTTTTTATGAGGGGGAGCATTCCATTAGGGGGAGCAAAGTTTTGAATGGACATGTGTGCACTATACTTTTTTTTCCCTTCGATTAGGTTTTGTCTCACTGAGTTTTCCTGATAAGATTTTTAATGAGATAGTTTTGTAAATGTCCAACACCACAAGAAACAAAATATCATTGTATATATTTCACTAAGATTTTGTCCCATTAGGTTTTTCTTTGAAAAATTAAAATTTCAAGTGGTGGAATTCCAAGGGGGAGTGATGTAATTGGATTTCCTTCGTTTGACTTGCTTTCACCCATTGGTTTTTTTACTTTTGATTGATGATGTAATAGCATGATAAACTGGATTGGTCGATAGAGCTTCTACCCCTAGATTGTCACACCATGTTACAGGAGTTCTATGAAGAGGAAATGACATTTCTTGAAGTAGTGACTGTAACCCGGTAATCTCACAGGATACATTGGCCAAGGCTCTATATTCATATTTCATACTTGAACGAGACACCACATTTTGCTTATTCGATGTCTAGGAAACTAGTGTTTCTCTTAGAAACACATAATACCTTGCAGTGGATTTTCTATCATCACGATTAAAGCCCCAATCAATATCAGAAAATCCAGTCAACTCTAGTTCAATTCTATATTGTTCTTGATATGAAGACCCAATTCTCGAGTGCATTTCAGATATCTGAGTACTCTTTTCACCCTTTGCTAGTAAACGTTGGTCGTTGTAGAAGTTGATTCAATCTGTTAACTATGTAGAAAATATCAAGTCTGGTGTTGGTTAAGTATTGTAAAGCTCCTAAGGCACTTCTGTAGACTGTAGGATTTATCATTGGTTCCCCATCATCTAACCTGTAGTGTTTCCCAACTGATGCTGGTAATGGACATGGTCTAGTGTTCTACATATTGTTCTTCTTTAATAGATTATCAATGTACCTAGTTTGAGTCAAATACATGCTCATCTCATCTCATCTCTAAACTTATATTCCAAGAAAGTGATGTAAAACACCTATGTCTTTCAAAGCAAACAGTTTGTTCAGCTTGTTAAAGAACTTTTGTAGAGATGGTGAGCTACTCTCTGTTAGGATCATGTCATCTATATAGACCAATACTAGTATCACCTACTTGATGTCTTTAAAAAATAAGAGTGATGTATCACATTTAGAGTTCTTGAAACCCTAATCAACTAGTGTCATTCTCAATTTTCCATACCATGCTCTTGGAGTTTGTTTTAACCCATATAGAGCCTTGTGAAGTCTGCATACATGCTTATGTCTGCTTGGATCAACAAAACCCTCAGGTTGTTCCATAAAAACCGCTTCTTGCAAATCTTTATTGAGAAATGCAATATTGACATCCAGTTGCCTCACACACCAATTCTTGGATATTGCAATTGAAAGAATAACCCTGATTGTTGAAGCTTTTACCACTGGGCTACAGGTTTCAGTGTAGTCAATGCTTGGGGTTTGGTGAAAACGCTTAGCAACAAGTATGGCTTTGCATCTCTGGAAGCTTCCATCAACATTTTGCTTGACTTTATAAACCCATTTTTTTCCTAACTATGTTATAGGTAGGAGTGTAGGGTACCAAACTCCAAGTTGTGTTTCTTTCCAGTAATTTGTATTCTTCTAACATGGCGGCTCTCCATTGATCAGATTCTAGAGCTTTTCGGGTTGAAATAGGTTCAGAAGGCATGACTATTAATTTGGGAGTATACAGCTGATATTCTGCAGGAAGTTTTCATGGTTTGTGAACACCAACTTCAGCTCTAGTTAATATCTGATGACCAATAGACCCAACAAGTTTAGCATGTGCTTCTATCTCATTCTCTTGCTAACTTTAAGATGAGTTAGTTGTTATACCAGTTGCAACAACATTGCCAGCAGAGCTATTTTCAGAGTCATACATGGTGAATTGCAGACTTCTCAAAGGTGTTCTTGCCATTGAATTTATCTCTTCTAATTGTAAGGTTACAGATTTGGCAGTTGAGGGTGAGGCTCTAGAGTTGACTTGCTGATCCTTATTTCTCCTTGTTTTCCTGTCAATAATGCTAGGATCTGGAAAAAACAGAAGAGTTAAGCTAATTGGCAATGGAGATGATGGTCTCAGTTTGAGGTTCTTTTGTGTTGAGAAAAGTAGAACTAAAAGGAAACTCTTATTCGTTGAACACTACATGTCTGGATGTGTACAATTTTCTAATGGAGGTGAGATATTTGAATCCTTTATGAGAATCACTATAACCTAAAAAGACACATTTGGTTGAGTGGAATTGAAATTTATGTGTTTGGTATGGTCGTAGCTAGGGAAAACAAGCACAACCAAAGGTTTTAAGAGATTTGTAGTCTAGTTGTCTACTATTGAGTTTCTCTAGGGGTGAAAGGCCTTGTAGAGCAGGTGTGTAATCTGTTGATGAAGAAAGTAGCTGTTTGGAAGGATTCCCACCAGAATCTAGTTGGCATATAAGCCTGTGCTAACAAGGTTAGGTCGGTTTTAATGATGTGTCTGTGTTTTCTTTCTGCCCTACCATTTTGAGCGGAGGTAGGAAGGCTAAGATGTCTGAATTCTACCTCATGTTGCTTATCAAAATCACCAAAAGATCTGTATTCACCCCCCATGTCAGATTGTATGCATTTAATTTTTTCTTTCATATTGGTTTTCAACAAGGGTTTTAAGCTGTTTGAAGATGCTAAAGGCTTCAGACTTGAATTTCAGAGGGAAGATCTAAGTGTACCTACTATGATCATCAAGAAAATGCATATAGTATCTAAAGCATGAGATAGATTGAATTGCACATCTGTATATATTAAATCAAGAGCATGAGAAACACAAGAATTTGAAGTTTGAAAGGAAAGTAAATGTGACTTTCCAAATTGACAAGCATCGCAAAACATAATATTAGAGTTTTCATTGATTTTGGTATTACAACTATTCAGAACATGTGATAAAACCTTACTAGAAGGGTGTCCTAATCTTTTATGCCATGTCTCTTCGGAGGAAACTAAACTGCTACTAGTATAGTTCAAAGACTCATTTGATTGGAAACTAAAAGATTTAATATTACAGACAAGAGCTTGAGAAGTTGTAGATACTGGAACTTGAACTTTAGGAAGACACTGTGTGATAGAGACAAGAAAATCAAGTTGATAAAGTCCATCTTTAAGTCTCCATGGAGCAGCACTTCCCTCGTTACCTTGCCCTTAACAAAACAATCAAAAGAGTTAATTCAACAAAGACATTATTAATATGAGTTAATTGAGAGATGTTGATCAAATTCTTTGGAATGTTAGGCACGTGTAAGATATTATTCAGCAGCAGATTTTTATCCCTTTTAGTTATCAAGTTTAAGCTACCGGTGTTTTTAATTTTTAATTTCAAGCTACCAATGTTTTTAATTCTCACTATTATTAACCATAAAAGAATTTTTACCATGATATTTAGTCTTCTGAGTGAGGTTGCTTAAGTCCCCAGTGATGTGGATGTTAACTCCACTGTCAGCATACCAAACAGGGTCATAAAGGATCTTCAGAGAGGCTAAAAGAACTGACTGTGGTTGGTTGCTCTTGTTTTGGTCAGATGGTGCTCCCATGTATGCATTGTCAAACCTGAAATAGCAATGAGCAGCCGTGTGTCCTATCTTTCCACAGACTTGGCAGATGGGTCATGAACCGTTTCCAAGTCTTCCACCTCCGCCTCGAGATCTACCACCAGCTCCCCTAAAATTGTTATTTCCTTGGTAACGGTCTTGACTCTGATTGTAGTTATTACTTTGCCCCTGATACTGAGTTTGACTCTTGTATTGATGGCATACATTGGTCTTGTTAGCAGAGTGAGCAAAGTTTGTTGCAGTCTGGCCAACATTCAGGCCTACAATACCTCTACTTGTCTATTCCAAGCGTCTCTCATAGCTAAGCAATTTGGACTGCAGCTCCATCCAGCTCATATTCTTCTTCTCATTGATTTGGCACACACTGGGATTATATTCCAATGAGTCAAGACCATGTAAAACTTGGCAAACCTGGTCATCTATGCCTATTGGTTGCCTTGCTAATGCCAGATTATCAGCTAATTTTTTCGTAGCCTTTAAGTACTCACTCATTTTCATGCCTTCAATTTGCATTCTTCTAAACTCTTTTTTGAAGGACACAATGTTAGACCTGGTTTGGACACCAAACAAGGTTTCCAGTGCCTTCCACAAATCCTTAAAGGTTTCATTGCCCATAACCTTTGAAGCAACTTCAATGTTTATAGAGTTATAGAGCCAGCCAAGTAGATTTTGGTCTTGAGCCATTTAGGTTCCAAAATCTAGGTTTTGTTGAATATCAACATCAGTTGAGCCCTCAACTTCTGTGTGGAGAGGACATTCTTTGGTTCCATTAATGAACCCTTCCAATCTATTTCCTCAAATCACTAGCAAGATCATACTTTTTCATAGCAAGTATTTTCATGATTAAACTTGATAGTGCAAAAAGAATCAAGGGCATTATCTGGGCTGGTTTGTGAGTTTCCTCCATTTGAGCCTCCATAACCGGCTTGAACTGTAACTTAGCTTTCGTCTCCTTTCTAGCTTTTAGAAGAAGCATTCTGTTTTGCTTGTCGTAGGTTGTTGTGTGCTTTGGTCTCCAACTTGAGACTCGTCGCAGGCAGTAGTCATCAACAAGCTCTAATACCAAGTCAAACTAGAGAGGATTTTAGGAAATTTCTATCTTTTGTATTTTGGCTCAATGAAGAGCAAAGGTATTAATTACAATATATATGATGGTAACTTGGTGCCCTAGCAGGTACGCAAAGAAACAGAGAAGCCACGTGTGAGCTATACAGAGTAAAGTGATAATATCAGTATTGGATCATATGACCAATAATTTGATGATGATGACTAGACGACAAAATACAAAGAAGTTGTGATAGATGACATGTCATTTAGAGTCTCTTCTTAACATCCATGTACCAATCGATCTATCAATATCCATATAAAACTAACCGGCTCCACACACACAGAGGAATTTTCAAGTGAGAGATTCATTACTTTAATTTCGGTAAAGACCTTGATAAAATCATATCGATTTTTAAGAATTTTGATCTGATTTTTTTTAATGGATTATAAGTTTAATGAAATCTACCTATGAATAAAATTTTGAGAATTTTTCAAGCACTTGAACTATTTATCTTGATTTTGTTAAATATACATGCATCTGAAAAATGTGAAAAATATAGGAAAATTCTAAAAATAGGTATACTTCTTGAAAAATTATTAAATTTTATTCATAGGTAGATTTCATTAAACTAATCATTCACAAAAAAAATCTGATCAAAATTTATAAAAATCGATATGATTTCATCAAGATCCTTAACGAAATTAAAGAAATGAATCCCTCACTTGAAAGTTCATATATATATATATATATATATATATATATATATATATTCTTGTAAAGTTTAATGTAATTGGAGTAATATCGTTACATTACAAGTACAGTGATGATAATTTTATTGGGAGTAATATATATTGGAGCAACTCCAAAAAGCTTTTCTATTTTCACTCTTCAAATGTCTATTTTCTTACGTAGACGGTAATTTGAGGAGTGAATAAAGAAGAGTCATTTTAAAAGGCTCTTCAATTAGAAATATATTTATATTATTTTAATAAAAGCACTCAAATCTTTCCCTCCAACAAAATTAATTTACCCTCTTTTTTTTCTCCATAAGAATTCAAATTTTTCCACTCTTTTAATTCATTCTCACATATTTTAATTTTCATCCAATTTCACTCCATTTAATTCCATCTCTACAATTTGATTATTATCCAATTTGCCTCCATTTAATTCCCTCTCTACAATTTAATTATCATACGATTTCCCCCCTTTAATCCCCTCTCATATTAACTCTTTATAAATTTTTTCAATAGTTACCCATATCATTCATCATTTCATTGCTCAAAACTTCTAAATTTTTATCTTTTTTCTATTTTTTTCCTTCATGGCTAGCAACATTGAAATAGATATGTTGCTTAACCCATCATAATCAGATGATGAATTAGAGATGATTGCAGTAGCAGCCATTGCAAGGAGAAGAAAAAATAAGTCTAGGCGTGGTGGCTCTATTGATGGTGACACAACCATTTGGCGTGATAGATAAGCAGGTCATGATAGGCTTCATCATGATTATTTTTCTGAAACTCCTACATATCCTTTAGATAAATTTCAAAAGAGGTTTCGGATGAATCGCTTGTTTTTTGGTTCTTACTAAAAACTCAGTGGAACAACATGATTCATACTTTGTCTAAAAAAGAAATTGTACATGAGTCCTCGGTTTGTCATCACCACAGAAGATCATTGTCGGGATGTGAATGCTAGCTTATGGAGTAGCCGCTGATGCCGTTAATGAGTACGTGAGAATCGGTGAAAGCACTACAATAGAAAGTTTAAGAAAGTTTTTCTGAGCAGTGATTGAAATTTTTAGCGATGAATATTTGCGATCACTCAACGCTAACGATTTTGCCAGACTTTTAGTGGAAGGTGAACATTGTGGATTTCCATGAATGTTAGGGAGTCTTGATTGTATGCACTGGAAGTAGAAAAATGGTCAAATGGCATGGAAAGGGATGCATGTTGGTCATGTGCAAGAACCTACAATAATTCTAGACGCAGTGGCCTCATATGATCTTTGGATATGGCATGCATTTTTCGAGCTACCAAGATCACACAATGACATCATCGTGCTCAATCAATCTCCATTATTTAATCCGCCATGGTCAACTCTTATGAAAACAATACCATATCCACAAGAAAACAAGCATAGGAATTTTGCTAAAGTTCAGGAGTCAACTAGAAAGGATGTCGAGCAAGCATTCAGAGTGCTCCAAGCTTGTTTTGCAATTGTGCGCGGACCTGCACGCTTTTGGGGATGTGATACACTTAACGATATCATGAAGGTGTATGTTATAATGCACACTATGATCGTTAAAGATGAATGTGGTACATATATAGAAGACTTAATGATGATTAAAGTGATGAAAATCTTCGGGCTAAACCATCATTTGAACGAACAATATGGATTATGGAATTCATTCAGAATCATCATCAAATTCGAAACTGAGAAACCCACTCTCAACTCCAAAAAGATCTTATTGAACACTGATGGAAAAATCAAGGATCTCTTAGGGCCATGTAATTTGATAACATGTTGATTTGGTGTTGATTTTAAACATAAATTATAAGTAATTTTCTTCATGTGCTCTTGATATGTTTCTCCCATTGTGTTTGGCAATTTGTAATTACTACATGCCAATTGAAAACAATACTACTACAAATTAATAAATTAAACTCACAATAATTTCTATAAAAATAGAATAATACAATAATAAAACATTTAGACTTAAATTGCAATTAAAAACTAATCATCAACTAGTATTAACTCTTTTTCTAATGATCTCCATTTGAAGATGATATTAGTATTGTTGAAGATGACGATGCATTCCACTTGTATCCATTTGCATTATTTTCTCTTCTTCCCGTAAATGTTCTAAGTCTATCTTTCGTTTTTCTATTTCCACCATTTCTTTTTCTAAAAGATACTTCTTCTCCATAATGTATGCTTTTTTTTTTCTTCTTCTTTTTTGTCTACGCGCATATCTTCTAAAATCGTCACGAGAGGATAATCATATTTTTTCCCTAATCTTACTTTTTTTCACTTTTCTTTCCAAGTGGCTCTCTAAATCAACAAAGTTGGTGTCAACATTACTAAGTTCATCAAGATTTATAGGACTGTTTGTAGGTGATGAAGAGGATACACTAGGGGATGAAATTGAACTCAAAACACTTTTTTGTTTGCTTTTTTGTTTGAATATCATTTAACCATTTTGGATGATACCTCAATACATTCCAACAGTGTTCGAATATAAATTTTGATTTGACGATTTCTTTCTAGAGCTTCTTTGCGGTCATAATCTACAAAAAAAAAATCAATTTAACTCAAAAAGAAATAAATTTGTGTGTGGTAAGAAGAGCATATCACAATTTTAAATTTGTAGTACATCTTATTTACCACTATTTTAAATTTGTGGGTAGGTTGAATTGTATGGTTGTGATTTCTGATTTGTTTAATTTATGTAGTGCTGTAAATATGGGCCGGGCCTGGAGGGCCCGGTCCGGCCGGCCTGCCAAGGATGGCGGGCCGTGCCTGGCACGGCCCCCATTCTTGGCACGTGCCGGGTCAGGGTTCCAGGCACGGCGTGCCGGCCCGGCACGGCACGCCAGCACGGCGTGCCAAGCCCAACGGTCGGCACGCGTGCCGGCACGGCGTGCCGACCGTTGGGCCCGCGGAATTTGTTTTTTTTTTTTTGTTTTTAAATTTAAGTATATAACAGTATTTTTTTAAAAAAAACAATAAAAATTACAATTTGCCCCCTCAACTCTTGTGTTTTATATTTTTACCCACTTTTCTAATTTTTCTATAAATACTCCCACACAAAAATAATAATATATAAAAAAATTTTAAAAAATATATATATATATGGGCCGGCCCATTTGGCCCGCCAAATTGGCCCACGTGCCGGCACGGCACGGAAGGGCCGTGCCGGACCCCCATTTAGGAAAACGGGCCGGGGGGCCGTGCCGATGTGGGCCGGGTCGGCCCCCTTTTACACCATTAAATTTATGATATTATATATTTTTTTCTTTTTGCCAATAACTTATTAAATTTTAAAGATACATAAACTAAGTTGATCATGCATGAGAAATCATTAAAGTTGGTAATTAGGACTTTGGAAAATTTATATTTGTTGAAAATATCACAAAATTCTGATTAGAGAAAACAAACTTTTAATTAAAGAATTTGTACAAATTCTACAAACAAAATAAATTTTAAATATTTTTTCTGTTTTAGAGCTCTAGTGGTAGTGGGTGTATACCTGCATCAAGAATCACAAGAGCAAAAATTCAAAAGAATTTATAGTCTAAAAAAAATCTAAAAAGATTTTCAAAAAAAAAAAGAATCTCCATTTCAATTGCTACTTAATTTGAAAGAATCTTAATCACATTTCAAAGTTTAGAAATAAACATTTTTCACCTTGCTGCTGTGTGAGATTTAATATCTACATTGCAAGCATTTTTCCATCTAACTAAATGACAAGCGATAATAATCCTAAGTGAAAGATTGGTTATTATCTTCCGAAGATCATGTACGAGATTTGAAAGAACAACTAGCAGATTCAATAAACAACAAGATAAAAACTTATTTTTATGAAAGCTTTCTGTTGTCTTTGACTCTTTGTTAATTACTCCATAAATTCAAAGCTTTAGGCAAGGACAAAACAAATAATAAATAGCACATGAAAAAAAAAAATTATAAGCAACCGCATGTCTCCGCTAACAAACTTCAAACTTTAACAATCTAACAAACAATTACAAAGAAACACCTGAATTTCACTCAGCAATCTAAAAGTATGAAAAAAAAATGCATACCTTATCTTGTCTATTCATACCACTTTATTGTCTATTTTCAATTTGAGTGAAACAACCATGAAATTCGTATGTGGCTTGTTGAACCTTGACCAACGTTGCATCAATGATTTGGCATCCCGATCTAATTCAAAATTCTTGTATTTGTGAAAATATTCCCACACTGGACCCCAAAAACTAGTGTGTTTGATCGTTTCCTTGCACAACACCCAAACTAATATTCAACCACGATGAAACAAGATGTGTATCTTCCTCTAATGAAAAAGCCTCTCCACGTTTTTTTTATGTGAAATAGAACCATGCATGTGGAATTGGTGATGGATATGATTCAACAAATTGAGATGAATTAGGATATTGTGTAGAAAAATCTAGATGATCCAGTGAAAATGAGTAAAATTGAAATGATAAATTATGGTAACATTTGTAATGAGATTTAGATGAGTTTAATGTGTTATAAATAATCAAAGAAATAAACTGAAAAATGAGAGATGAAAGCATAGAGTGAGAGATGGGAGACGAGAGACACGAGAGTGAGAGAGAAAACTGATATATTGATATTCTTGGGCTTTTTCATACAGTGCACACATATATATATAGAGGCAAAGAAAGAGGGAGTGAGGCGGTGAGAAGGAGAAGATATTTATGTGATAAAAGAGGGAGAAACTTGTGTGTATTGTATAAGTGGTAAAAGCCACATATTATAACACTCCACATTGGATTTATATCACTTGTATTAATATTCTAAGAAAAACCCAATGGGACAAAAACTTAGAAAATGTATATAATGATCTCTCTGGATCTTGTGGTGTTGGATGTTCTCAAAACTATCGAGAAGAATATATACAATGATCTCTCCGGATCTAGTGGGGTTGGACATTAAAAACTATCTCATTAAAAACCTTGTCAGGAAAACCCAGTAGGATAAAACATGATCGAAGGGAAAAAGAGTATAGTGTACATATGTCTAGATTTATTTGTTTTTTTCAAAATATTTCTCACATTTATACTTTGCTAGGGAAAACCCAGTGGGATAAAAACCTGAGCAAAGATATTCATTGATCTGTCAGATCAAAGTAATATTTATGATGATTTTCTGGATCAAAGTAATATATATACGATGATTAGCAAGATTAAAGTAATATTTACAGTGATCATTTTGATCAAGTCAACATACATACGATGATCAACTGGATAAATGTAATATTTATGATGATCTTTATGGATCAAATAATTTTGGGTGTGCTTAGATAATTGCCTCATTAAAACCTTGTCAGGAAAACCCAGTGGGATAAAAACATGATTGAAAGGAAAAAGAGTACAATGCACATATGCCAAAATGATTAATATACGTTATCTGATATGCTCCCCCTGGTGGGACGCTTCCCCCTAATAAAATTTCTTTTGAAGCAATCTTCTAGATTGTTGAACTGAAGCACACTGATGTGTATTTCATGAAATGAAATAACAACATAAATGATTGGAGGGAGTATCAGCAAAGATTTGCTTTATGGAGTAATATCCATATGGAATCTTTTCAGAATCCTTTCAACATATTCTGATTGATGGACAAGCAATCCATTTGATCTATGCTCGACCTTCAGGTTGAGACAATATTTTCTTTCTCATTTCTTTATGAAGACACATGAGTATATAATATGATTATTATATCCTTATCTTTATCAGATATTAACTGAGACGGTTGTACCACATCCGTTCATATTGTTTTTAATCCATATAAGGATTTTTGTATGTTCATCAAATACAGATTACGAGATCTCGATTTATATGCTTCTAGCATTTTAGAATCCTTCAGGATTTATAAATATCTGCATTGAGTGAATCATATAGATAAATGATTACTACGTCTCAGAGACGTATTTCAAGCCTTTTAAAGGTAGCCAAATTTATCAACAACGTAACCGTATTCATCAATTGTGAATACCAAGTTTCTGTAAGAAACCTCGCACTACGAGTCGTGTCTCATATCTCACGATCTCGTTTTTCTCATTACATTTCCGTGTAAAGACCCATTAGTATCCAACTAGTTTGACATCTCCAGGTGTCTGGAGTACTATTGGTCTAAATACTTTATGTCTGGCTTATGAAGTCAATTCTTCTTGAATTGTTTCTTCCATCTAGGCCAATCATGCATTTTATCTACAATCATTGATATTATGAATATCATAATTATCATTTTATAATTTCAGTAGCGCTACTGTGTATAAAAATACATCATCAATGATTGTTTCCTTATGATTCCACATTTCTCTTATATGACTTATAGAAATTTTCTCAATTTCTATACTTTTGTATCTCTGTTGAAATTTCTTCCATTTCAATGGATTTAGTCATTTCATATACTCCGTATGATTTAGATATTTCTTCCATTTCAATATATTTAGTCATTTCATAAACTCCGTATGATTTATAGAATTTCTCTCAATTTCTATACTCTTGTATCTCTGTTGACATATCAGACTCTTATAGAGTTGATTTAGAGAAAGTTGATTTATTCATAACTCGAGTTTTGTTTACTCTTGGGATCCCAATAACAATACCTTTCAAAAGGTTTATAAGTTTATGATATGCATCAGATTATTTATTTGTTGCATTTTTCTCTGATCATTCTTCAAGAACAATCACCCGACCGGGGTTTATGAGATGACAACTTATAAAATCATGAGACACACTCATATATATATATATATATATAGAACCGAACCGGTATCTCTATTTTGTATATAAGTAACTTTCCGTTTACTTTTCTCTTCTAGAGAAACCTTTCCATAAGTAAGTCCCCATATAGAATTTAGTAACTATAACGAAATAATGAAGTTCTCGTAATTTACTTGGAGACGTTTTGATAAGTGACTCCCCTAATCCATTTTGATTATGAGTATATCTGAAAAACTGATAATCAGTACAAGTAATATGGAGATGTTTGATAATAAACAAACATGTGATCATCTCGTAGATGCATCAATTAAAATCATATAATAATGAAATGGACCATTTGGTGGATGAATATGTTCACATATATCTCCTTGAATTCTTTGTAAGAATGATAAGAATTCAAAACCAACTTTTTAGAATAAGATGGTTTTACTATTAGTTTCCCCTGTGAACATACAGTACATAAGTTCCCACTATATAAAGAATCTTCTGGTTCTTTAATGAATATCCATGAGAATTTTCAATGATTATACGCATCATTGTAGATCCAGGGTGACCAATACGGTCATGCCAAAACACAAACAATTTGTTTTTGGATCTAGAAACTTTTGATTAATAACTGCATAAATATCTACACTCTTTATAATAGTATAATATAATCCAGATGATAAAACACATAGCTTTTCTACAATGAGTGTCTGACCTGAATCATGAGAAGTAATGTATATATATTAAACATTATCATAACTCATAGTTTTAAAATGATATCCATTCCTCCGGATATCTTTGAGACTAAGCAGGTTAATTTATATTCTGTTTGAATGATATAAAGTATCATTGATACACAATTAATACCATCTGGTAATAAGATTGTGGCTCTTCTAGAGCCTTTGATCTGATCCACTGGATCTGATCTGGTATTAACTTTATATGCTTTTGAACTGAACATATTCTTTTTATGTTCTGCTTGAATAATATCAAATATCACTGATGCATGATTTAGTATTGTTTGATAACAATATCATGGCTCTTCTAGAGCTTTCTATCATCACTCTTCCAGAGCTTTCTATCAGATCCGTTGGACCTGATACAGTATTAATATTTGCTCAGATCAGAGTCCAATTCATAAAATATATCTAACTCCGCAGAATTGTATGAGTCGTTGCACTCTAGGCAAGACATATACTTCCCTTCTGGGAATTTTATGGACATTATGTATAATGTCATTTTATATCTCATCTGAAATGATAATAATCTTTTCAATAGGTTTATTCTATAAACATTTTCTTTTGTCATTCACAAACATCCACTTCTGGGTATGTTTTGATATCTCATGAATATAAATATATCAAATTTACTCTCTTGATACTGCTCCTTCAGGAGCAAGTATAAAATGGACAAAATATCATTTACAATCTCATTATACGTGATACTAGGACCTTAAATCCTTTTATGATACTCACAACATCCTACTGGATGTGTAGATATATATATATATATATATATATATATTCTCAAATGAATGATATGTTAAGATCTTTAAATGTATTTTATGATAATCACAGCATCCCGCTGGATGTGTATGAAATGGATAAAATATTAATTCCAATTTCTTTATTCATTAGGATCTTAAATCTCTTTATGATACTCACTACACCTTGTTGGATGTGTAGATCATTCTTTCAAATGAGTGACATATAAACGTATCACTTTATTTATATAAGATAACGTCATATTCTGAATGTGTTTGAAACCCCAGGTTCCAAATAATGAAGTATGACATTTATGTAATAACACTGGATCCAGAACTCCATGTTCTCATCGGTTTTCAAAACCATGCCGTATGGCATGTATATAACACTGGATCCAGATCTCCATGTTCTCATCGGTTTTCAAAACCGTACCAACTTAAATATTATAATTCCAAGAACTTTAAGTTCTGGTTAGTTGGTCTCGCCGATCTCATATATTGCGTATAAATAATATGAATATTTTAACAATTTATTTGGAGACACAACATAAGACAGTTCTGAGACACTGCATAAGCCAGTCCCGAGACACGGCATAAGCCAGTCTCATTTATTGTATAAAAATAACAGTTTCAGGGTCATAAGATCACCTTAAACACAGCATAAGCCAGTCCAGAGACACAACATAAACCAGTCTCATATATTGCATAAAAATAAATGTCAAAGTCAGAGTCAGAGTTAGAGTTATAGTTATAGTCAGTATATATATATATATATATAGGTTCCGTTGACGGCATAGCCATCTTGTACGTTAGGATTTTTAACCCTTTTTATGATATTCAGAGCATCCTTCTGGATGTGTATGAAATAGATAAAATATTATTCCCATTTCATTATACATTAGGATCTTAGATTATTTTTATGATGCTTACAACATCTGACTGGATGTGTATATTTCTCTGAATATTTCTCTGAATATTGCATCAACCATGTATATAATACTGGATCAAGATCTCCAAGTTCTGGATATTCCATCGTACCCGAAAACAGAGTTAATAAAGCTTAAATAAGTCAGAATAATACTTACAAGCGGAATTAGCTGAAACGGATGGCACGGTTGCGTCCGAAACGGTCGAAATAACTGGAAACAAGTTCGAATCGGCCGAAAACAGACGAAAATAGCATGCTGACGTGGTGCTGACGTCACTGCTGACGTGGCGCAACCATGGCTGACGCGCTGACGTGGCACGCACAGTTTGCTGACTTGGCGCTGACGTGGCCGCCTGATGCTGATGTGGCGCTGATGCATGCTGACGTGGCGCCTTCAACCTGCAGAAAATTTTTAGAAATTTTTCCAGGTTTGACTGGGGCTAGAGGGTTCGTTAGAGCTCCATTTGAGACGCGGTTAACGGCGTCGGAATCGTATTTCATAGAGGAACACAACGGTATCCTCCGAAAAGCGATTCAAGCATTTTGATTTTTCTGGGTTTCATTCAAAAATTCAAAAAACAAAGCTAAAAACGTTCAAGAACTTTCTCTGGAAGTCCTAATCTATATTCGTGCTGATAACGTGTTATAAATAATCAAAGAAATAAACTGAAAAATGAGAGATGAAAGCATAGAGTGAGAGATGGGAGACGAGAGACACAAGAGTGAGAGAGAAAACTGATATATTGATATTCTTGGGCTTTTTCATATAGTGCACACATATATAGAGAGGCAAAGAAAGAGGGAGTGAGGCGGTAAGAAGGAGAAGATATTTATGTGATAAAAGAGGGAGAAACTTGTGTATATTGTATAAGTGGTAAAAGCCACATATTATAACATAATAGTCTTTATTAGGTGAAAATAATTTATAGAGCTGTTTCACGTACAGTTAGTAATAATAATGACATGATATAAAAAATAATAAAATATAAATTGAAGAGAAAAGTCACTCGGAATTATTGAAAAGAGAGAAGGAAAATCTCAATTGAAAAATCTCATTTAACGAGTCTGTTGCATCAACATATACTAATGTGGCTCATTTGACTTTCATACAAAACTTATTTAACGATTCAGTTTGAGTTGCTCTATAATATATTAATTATAGTGGATTAACTTATTAAAGACCATAATTTGATTCTATTAATCTACTTTAAAAACATAATTTGGATATTTAATTTAATTATTGAGTTAAATGTCAAATTGATTAATTTTGTATCTATGATTTTACACAAAGTATTAGGTAATCTGATAAATGGTTTAAGAGATTTAAGAAATAAAAAGGAAAATGAATATTTGTTTATATATATAGCCCTTCTCAAGTTCGGATTTTAAATTTAGTTATGTACGAAACAATGGTTCCTAATATTAGAATCGGGACCTCGCATCTAAGGTAGAAAAGTGATGGTTTAGAGATTGTTTGTGTCCAACATAATTATGTTCAGGATCTGAGATTTCAATTCAAAATAACATCTCTATTTTTTACTTCTTTTCGGCCTTTTAACATCTCTAATTCAATTTGGGCTAGGCCACAAAATCAAAGGTGGTTGTTTTTGAATTTTTGTATAATATTTAGTTTTTTCTAAAAAATGGGGTTTATAAGAAGACTAAAAGGTTGCAAAAAGCAGTTCTACATGTAAAGTTATAGACAGAGAGCCCAGGCCCTAACATATTGGTCATAGCCCAAACTCACCCAATAATTGAACTGGGCTATTCCGGGTCCATTTTATTGCTCAATGTACAGTTTCAACATCAAAGTTTTTGAATTATTACAGATGTAGGAGTTAAGAGTTAGGACGAGACTCGAACTCGTAGTTGATGTGCCTGGTGAACGGCAAACTACTGGGTCACCTAACTTTTGCCAGTTTCAACATCCTATTAGATGTCTCTATTTGAATATATATATATATATATATATATATAGCCAAAATAAATAATTATATATATATATATCCTAATTACAATTAAACCAACGAATACGAAGCTTCCAGGGAGGATTTAGCGTTAATGAAATGTTTAGTATAAGTATCTTGTGAATTGATTGTACGAGTGTACGTATACAACATAAACTTCGTGAGGTCCGCATTTATGGTATATCTGTGGCAACACAGCTCATGCCTCATGGTGGACCTTATTGTGTCTCCTGAACTAATTTATCAACATTATGAAACCAACTTAAGTAAGAAAGCATGAATAAAATGTTAGAAAAATGTCAAATTAACTAAAAAAAAAATCACTATACAATGAATAAGATACTTGGATTTAATTCATGTTTTTAATTCATGTTTAATGTTTTTAATGTTAAGTTTGCAACTGATGTGATGGATGACCAATTTCTCATTTGGTGTGCTGTGAGGTGATAGCTAGTTTTTTAGAATTCAAACAACATGAAACATGTGCTTTTATATTGTTGTCTGAAATCTGAATATATGTCTTTTTCGAAGGTTTTTGTTTGGATCTGAAGTTCTGAACTAGCTACTCATGATTCAAGTGGATGGACAGAGTGATAGAGTTAATATAACTATCATAGTACATGATATTCCACTATTATTTATAGGACAAATTACACGGAACCCTTTGAGGTTTGGATAAGTTACATTTAGATGGATAAATTTCTTTATTATATACTAACACCCCCAAAATTTAAATTTGACTTTAAAAATACATAAAATGCCCTTAGTTATATTATTTTACACTTTATTTTTTTTACCTTTTAATCAAAAACTTTATAAATTTTAATAAAATAAAAAATATGATTCATTAAATAAATAAGTAGTTTAAATAAATAAATAGTTTTTTAATTAAATAAATAAATATTTTGAATAAATAAACAATTTAAAAATAAATAAATAAATGAATATTTTTTAAAAATAAAATAAATAAATAGTTTTAAAAAATAAAATAAATAATTAGTTTAAAAAAAATAAATAAATAAATTTAAAATATAAATAAATAAGTGAAAAACTTAAAAACATTAAATTTTTTAAGGATATTCATTAATAGGGACAAGAAAAACTCTAAATATCTAAACTTTTACTGTAAAGATGATGGTGAGAGATGCTTCAAGGTTCCCAACACTCCTTAGATATTTAGAGCTTATATTGTCTCTATTAATAGATATTCTTAAAAAAAATTAATTTTTTTAATTTTTTCACTCATTTTTTAAACTATTTATTTATTTGATTTTTTTAAAACTTTTTTTATTTAATGTTTTAAATTATTTATTTACTTAATTTTAAAAAAATATATTTATATATTTGATTTTTTAAAACTATTTATTTATTTAATTTTTAAAACTATTTTTTTTAAAACTATTTATTTATTTAATGAATCATATCTTTTATTTAATTTTTTTATTTTATTAAAGTTTATAAAGTGTTTGATTAAAAGGTAAAAAAAAATAAAGTGTAAAATAATATAACTAAAGGTATTTTAGGTATTTTTAAAGTCAAATTTAAATTTTGGGGGTGTTAGTGTATAATAAAGAAATTTATCCATCTAAATGTAACTTGTCCAAACCTCAAGGAGTTCAGTGTAATTAGCCCTTATTTATATGGTTGAGAATTAATGAGAACCCTCGCTACAATCTTATCTTCATCAGATTAATTCGGAGTTGCTAGGATTATTATTACATCATTTCAGCCAAAAGTACTTTAATTTCGTGCAGCTGTCTCTTTCTCTTATAAAAATTTAGGATTATTATGATTTTAGTCCCTCTAGTTAGCGTTAATCTAGGTTTGGTCCACTAGTTTTTGAAATTACTAACTTTAGTCCTTCTATAACGATTTCCGTTAAGTCAACGCAAGTCAGAGAACCAGTGGACTAAAGTTAGTAAATTCCAAAAACTAGTGGACTAAAGTTAACGAAAATCTAACTTTAGCCCTTGTTGACCTAACGGAAGTCAACGGAAATCTAACGGAATTGGACAGTAGGGACTGGAATAGGTATTGTCAGAGAACCAGTGGACTAAAGTTAGTAATTCCAAAAACTAGTGGACCAAACCCAGATTAACGCTAACTAGAGAGACTAAAATCTTAATAACTCAAAAATTTAAGATATATCAATGAATAATATTTTCACTGCAGACCTGTAATGAGGCGGTAGTGTTTTTTCCAACTTCCCACATCTGAAATGAGTAAGGGCTACATTACCCAATTCACTCTTATATCAACTATCAATTAATTATAATTATGATTCGAAAAATATATTATCGATGTGACAAGTGGAATAAAAGTTGAAACGACGTGTAATATTTTATTTTTTTATGGTATTTATCTATCCATTTATTTCAGTGCTCTAGAAATCGGTCTAGACAGTCGACTAAGCCCTTGGCAGCACCGGCCGCTGCGAGGAAGGTCTATTCGGCCTTCCTAGGTGGCTGGGAGAATAGTCGGTGACTAGATCCGACTAATCGGCCACCTAGATCGATTTCTATAGCCGATTAATCGGCCTAATCATCGTCGGATATTTAAAAAAAACAGAAATTTTCATATCGAACCTTCGATTCGTCGGAGAAAAACGAAAGAGAGAAGATAGAAAATGTAAAACGTCGTCCGATCTGTCGTTGTATGGAATATTGAAAGAGCTCAAGTGAAAAAGAAATGAAAACGGATAGAGTTGCAGAGAGAAAGAAATGGAAAAAATGGAGTGAAGAAAGAGATGGAGAGAGTTGAAAGGTAGAGAAGAAGATGAATAGTATTGATAAAAAAATAGATAAAAGTTAGGGAGAACTTTAAAACTAACCATAAAATTAATGGGTTTATTGTTTTTACCCAAGATCAGCATTTTTATTGTTTCTATCAAAATATTCACTATTTGAACAAAATTGCCATTCTTTATAAAAAAAATTATCTATCTTCTTTTTATTTTTCTTCCTGGAAAAAAAAAACAACTTTTTTTTTCTTTTTCTTCTTCTTCTTCCTAGACCTCTAGTATTGTTCTTCTTCTTCTCGGATGTGTTTAATTGTGTTAGACTTGGTGTGTTTAATTTGGTGTTGCCCTGGTGTGTTTAATTGATTTTCCATTGTGTGTTTAATTGAATTGTTCTAGTGTGTTTAATTGGTCGTTGCTCTAGTGTGTTTGATTGGTCTACAATGGTGTGTTTAATTGAGTTGTCCTGGTGTGTTCAATTGGTTTACCCTGATGTGTTTAATTGATTTATGACTAGTGTATTTAATTAGTCTGCCTTTGCGTGTTTAATTGGTCCGCCTTGGTGTATTTAATTGATTTACACATGGTGTGTTTAATTGGGTTGCCCTGGTGTGTTTAATTGGTCTGCCTTTGTGTGTTTAATTGGTCTGACCTGGTGTGTTTAATTGATTTACACCTTGTGTGTTTAATTGGGTTGCCCTGGTGTGTTTAAAAAAGGAGTGGCGATAATGACACCCCTCAAAAACTGTATCTACACCCCTTTCGTAATCACACCCCTCAAAATTTAAAAAAAATCTCTAATTTGTAAATAAACCCCATTTAATATCAAAAATACCCTTTCTTTAATTATACTTAATTGTATTTTTGTAAGTACACACCACATTTGACTATTATTATATTATTTAATTAACTTTATTATTATTTCTAATTTTGGTGTTACCTTTATTTCTCTTAATATTCTTTCTCTTCCCAACTTCTTTTCTCTTCTTGGTTTTTTCAAAATCAAACTCCATTTTCGTTAAAAATCCATTTTAAGATTACTATTTTTTAATTGGAGAATCACTTTCTGTTTGAGAGAGTTGTATGGATGTAAGATTTATGTTATGTCCCAAGTGAGGTGGAAGTAGATAGGTGTTAAATGATAAAAAGAAAGATATTTGTTCAATGAAATTGAAGAACATCTAATTATTATTTTTGACAAGAAAAAACATATAATATTAGTAAATAAATAAAAAATCTAAAGTGTGTTTGAAAGAAATAAAAAAAATATAGAAAATAATTATTTTAAAAGTCTGTTTATATAAATAATGATTTTGTTCTTCTAATAAAAATTAATTTAAAACTTTACTTTTTCATAACCAAATTTGTCTCATGATTTTGATTCATTTTCCATACTTAGCAATCAATTTCTATTTCCTTAAAGAGATTGAAAATATATTTAAAAGAGATTATAGGGTTTATTAAAATGGAAAGAGTTTTTATGATATATGTTAATATCAAACCATTAATAGGAAAATAAATATTACAAAAGATTAAAATAGGAAACTAATTAATAATTATTGGTGGGTGTACTAACAAACTATTAGTCATCTTAGTAATTTTAATCAAGGGTATTATTGGATTTTTAAAAACATACTAATTTTGGGTGTACATATGGTTTTTAAGGGGTGCAAATATCGTCACTCTTAAAAAAATCTGAAATTTTTTTCCAGATTTTCTCATACCAAAAAAAATTTAAAAAAATCTTTGAAGAGATCTGGATGGATTTTCAGATCTCTTCAAATAAATAAATAAATAAATAACTAATAACTAAAAACTAAAAAACTTTGAACAAAATAAAACCATTCACCAAAATCAATTTTAATTCAAACCAAAATTCACCAACATCATCAACCCAGAATCAATTCCAACAAATTCTAGATCTGGATCTCTTTATTAAAAAAATTTGTGGATATGGAGAAAACACAACTGGAGATGGCTGGAGATGAGGCAGTGACCATCGGAGATCGGTAGTTGATCACAGGAGATGAGCGGCCGTCGGAGATGAGGCATTGACAACCGGAGACGAGGTCATCGACGCGGTTAAAGAATAGCGGTAGTAAGAGAACGAAGAGAGAGACCGAAGAAAGAAGAGATTGAATTGAGATAAAGATTGAAAAGAGATAAAGAAGGAAGAGATTGGAGAGGAGATCTGGTAGAAAAAAAATTGTGGTGTAAAGAGGAGAGATGCGTGAGAAAAAGAGAGAGAGAAAGGAGATTGAAGAGAGAGAATGAAAAATCAAAAAATGATTCTGATCAAAAAGAGAAGAGATAAAGAAAATAATGGGGGGTATTTAGGTCTTCACAACCAATTATCGGGTAAAAACAATAAAAACAATAAAAACATTAATAATAGATAAAAACAATAAACATTCTAATTTTTTATATTTTACTAAAAATGCTTATTTTCCCTCAGAGTTAAGATTATCGATAAAGTAAAGAAAAAATCAGATTGCAATAATTGTGATGTGCTGTACTCCACTACCATTTAGTGGTCCAAATTTTTTTTAAAATAAAAATGAAAAATATTCAAAATAATAACATTGGAAAACGTTCCGTGAACTAAAGTTTCTCTATGTTGTGTTTGTTAAATAAATTGGTCTTCATTGGTCAAAGTGCATCAGACATTCATATTTGTATAATCTACGATGAATCGAAGAAGAAAAAAAATATGAGAAAAAAAAAATTCTTTCTGCCTAATCGGCGCCTAGATTAGACGGTTTAGACACTAAACGTCAGTCTACGGTATAACTGCATCTAATACATATTAGAATATTTATTTATTTAGAATATATATTTTTAAAAACTTATTATTATAGGACTTGAATTGCTAACTTAAAAGTTATTTATCTAAATCTTAAATTCGTCAATATATTAACGGAGCTACACTTTTATAAGCAAACGATATGAAGTATTACCCACAAATTATAAGCATTTCATTAGTTTACAGGCATGATTAATCTTTTTATTTTAATGGAAATTTCGTTGAAGTTAATGGTTGAAAAGTAGTCTTCATCATGAATCTCATTTATTTCATTATAAACGCGCTACAGTGCTTTGATCTCTATGTACGTACGGCAGAGACGTACCTCAATGAAGGCTAGGGTGGGCTCAAGCTCTGGCCCACCTTAAAAAAAATTAAAACGGTAACAGAAAAGAAAAAGGTTAAGTGAAAAATATTTAAATTATATAATGATATAAGAGAATTATATACGTAAAGAATCTGTTGTTATTTTTATTTATTTATTTTTTCTTTTGCTAATACAAAACTCATCAATTAAAAAATTCATCTCCGATCATGAGAATCAAGAAACCAAATATTCACAACAGTAACATATTATCATTAAGTTATTTTTTAAAATGCATTACGTTAGTATAGGACTTATAAAATAAAATGAGGATATAATTTAGTTATTTATTTTGTGACTTATTATGTTGTATTTGACAAACTTCCTGGACCACTGTCCAATATAGCTAAGTAGTAAAAGCAGTTGTTAACCGAAAATTCGTATAGGAATAAAATTCTGATTAACACCCTCAAGCTGTAACCTGGTAGGTCACAACGGGGAAGGTATCTCTAACTACCATAATTTTGACAGAATAAATGTAACAAAGGAAAAAGGAGACAACATCACATATGTGGTGAAAATGGGGAAAAAGCTATTGTATTGATCACTTGGTTTCTTATAACAATGGTGAAAACTACTCAGATTACAGACTATCTTTTATATCTCTCTTACTTACACAGATGGCGATGGAGCTCTCGCACCAGTCGATAAGTGGATATTTCTCTGTAAAATGGTCGTCGGAAAACCTCTCTCAATTTTTCGAATCCCTTCTCTCGTCTTCAATTGCCGTATTTATGGACTCCGAAAACCCCCTTCATTCTACAGAACCTAGTCCCTTTATTGAGAATCATTGGAGTCCTTCTTTAAGCGTTGAATGATGTTGATTGAGGCTAAAGGCGCAGGATTTGATCCCTCTAATTACTGTTGTATTTGAACTCTGATTTGGTTGACCTCTTAGTCTCATTTATGGCGCTTTAAATGATGAAGAAGTCAACTCTTTCCCTTGCTTGGCAAAATAAGCTTTATTCCTTCAGAGGCGATATTGTACCATGACTCGAAGTATACCTGTCTATTCTTTTTGGAGCAGTTCCTCCCTGGTGTGCTAGTACCTTCTTAGTGTCATTCTGCCTGTTGGGCGGATAGGTTACATTCACTATACATGTCCAGGAGTGGTAGGGTGGTGCCTAGATATTGGGTACGTGGTATCGCTGTACCAGTTTCACTTGGTATCAAAAGTAAAAGTGTAACGTGGCACCGATCCTTCATAGATTATGGTTCTGGTGTTCATCCGGTACCAAGTTAGCGAGGCATTCATGGTTCCGGTCCTAGTAGGTATTGATCCTTCCTAGATCATGGTATCGATTTTCCCTAGTACCTTGGAACTAGGAATGGTCCCGATCCAGGTCCTACCAAGTATCGGTTAAATGGAAAATTCTTCTTTGGACCCTTGCCAGAAAATGCTGTTAACAGAAATCCCCCATTACTTGAACACCGGTACCAGGTTTGGGTTGGAGTTAGGATCATATACTGCTTGAAGAATTTTACTCGTCTCCCGTCGCTGGTTACCAATACCTGGGATGTGATCTGGGAAGAATCTTCTTTTAGCACGCTACGTTTAATGGGTCTTCCACGTGTCTGGTTAGGATAGGTCAATTTCAAAAAAGGAAAGATTTTACTGTCGAGCGTTTCTCGAAACCGTTACTCCCGCTTTTCGAGTATCTCGAGTCATTAATGACCTTCCCTTTTCGTTACCGGTAACCGTCTCCCTTTTCTATTTATACCTATGCTTTTCACTACTTATTCATGCTGCTTCTATTACCCCTCATTCTCCAAAGACAAGAAAAAATCTCAATCTCTCAAACTTTAGATTCCTTCCTTCTTCACACCTCTTTTTCCAATCTTCGTAACCATGTCCTTTGATAGTTTGGAGAAGATTTTTTAGTATAATGTCAGCGATTCAGCTGATAGCTCGAGCCTTTCTCTTAAGCGGAAGAGAAAACGTCAAGGAGGTTGTGGCGGTGAAGGTGCTACTGTTTCCCAGCGCCGCCGGTCGAACAGAATCCTGGCAATCGGGTCGGGTTTTAGCAACGACCTCGAAACCCCAGTCAACCTCGATGAAGACTCAGCCGACGAGGTTGGCGATGCCGGAAAGGGTGGAAATCTAGTCGGAGAAGCTACAGCCCTAGCTGGTGGGGTACTCACCCTCCCTGGTGAATTTCGATGTGTTCCGGACTCTACCTGTACTGTCGATACCATCAGATGCTTGAGGAGGGATTTCATGATCCCGTCTAATATAACTGTCACCATACCATACCAGGGGTATGATATGTACTCTCCTCATCCTAACCAACTCCTGATTCATACCTCCGCCTTTGAATGTGGGGTCAGACTACCTTTTTATCCTACCCTTCGAAGGGTGCTCCACGCTCTCCAGCTCGCTCCTCTTCAAATAACACTAGGATTCTTGAGGAACCCGGTAGGATTCCTGTTATTGTAAAGGGAGCAGTGTGAGATGGACCGAGTCAACAGGGAAGCAAGGCTATAGGAGCTTAGGTTCCTCTTCCAGATCGGGGTCAACGTCCTAGTCCAAGAGGTCAATTCTATGTGCGGCTTAAGAATCCTATGAATTTCACGGCACCTGAAGCTAGAAAAAAGGACAGCTCTAGGCGTACTGAAAGGGTCGTCGTGGGGGGCGACTAGGGAAGCTCGGTCAGCATTGGAGGAGGGGTGGGGGGAGGGGGGGGGGGGGGGGGGGGGGGGTCTAAGTTTGAAGTTCTCACACGGTTTACTGGTAGGACCGAGTGGGAGAAAGGTAGCATTTCTACCGAGACAGAGAGAATCTTGAAGAACATAATCGCCCGGTCCTACCTCAACATGAAATATCCTACTTCTGACCCATTCGAACCCGAGCAGGGTAGACTACTACCTTCGGATATCCAATTCCTCTCCAGGTAGACAACATTCTCTTTTATCTCTGCTTTCTTTGCGATTATATGATGATTGGCAGGTACTAACTCTCTTGTTTTTGGCAGTTTTTGCACCTCTACCGGTCTTGGACGTGCCTTCCTAATCTAAGGGCCGGTCTCCCTCTCGACCAACTTTCCCTATCATGCTTCCCCTGCTGTAGGGGCGGGTACCTCGTTCTGACCCAGCTAAACCTGTGGCGAGTCCAGTTCAGGCACCAAGAAGATCTCCTCATCATCCTCCTCCTTCAACACGATCTTATCTGGCCGAGATGGCAGCCAGGCTGGCCAGAGTTAGGGGCTCCCCTGTCCAGGCGTGGAGCTAAGCCCCTGCCACTGTAGGGAAAAAACGGTTCAAAACGCGGCGGAAGCGAAAAATTGGGTTGGTATATTTCAAAAAAATTCCTTTAAAAGAAAGAACCTTAACCCTTGATTAATTAACATATAATAAAAGTATCATGTCTTTTTCACTTGACGATTAATATTGCGTCGATTTGAATCTGATTGCTTCGAATTGAATCCACAAGATCTTCCAATCCAATCACGAACGTGAATCACCTATGAGTGTGGGCTCCCTTTCTTTGAATTGTAAACCTGAGGATGGAAACAAAAATCTTTTTCTTTTTGTTAGTCACAATAATCCTCGTAGAGAAAATAAAGAACGTTTGGTCACTTGCGAATTCTCAATCTTTTAATCGAAAACTCGCGTGAACCCTAATTCGATCTTGTAAATTAAGCCTTTTGATACAAAAGCTTCTAATGTACTATCGAAAATAAAACGCTCCTTATTCTTCTGCTCTATGGCCGAATTCTACATCCCTATTCTACATCCCTTTCTTGAGTTGGAAGTTTTTTTTATTCAAAAGCAAGAGAATAAAAATTCTTTCTTTAAAAAAAAAACCTTTTTTTTAACTCACATTATTAATTCTGAATTTAATAATAATATATACAAATCCTTTCCTAAAAAGGATTTACTTGGTGGTCATGAATCCTATCTCTAGGTGGATTTACTTGGTGACAAAGAATCATTTTTCATAAAAGATTTCTTTTCCACACCAAGACTCCTAATCCAACTCAAATAGTGTATTTATTCAATAACCAATTATTGAATATAATTAAAGTGTGACTAAATCAAAAACTTTCTATTAGAAATCAAATACTTCATAATTTGACTAGATAAATAAATTCCTATTATTTATCTACTTATCAAATATAGTATTTGATACTTATCATATTACCAACAATAATATGACTCTAGGAGACCATCTCCTACTGGGAAAAAGATTTTGACTTTTAATTAAATAATTAATTAATTTATTTTCATTTAATTAAATAATAAAATAAAAACAATATATAAGACTAATAAATAGTCCATTGCCGCCCAAGCCAATATATAAGGGCCAATTTTTTTTTTATATTTATTTTATTAAATCCATTGGACCTTAATAAAAAGTCCACATGTAAACCAGACTCATTCTTACTAAAAAAAACAAGTCCACATACCTTAATACAATTCTAGATAGATCCATGGTCCGGTAAAATATATCAAGTGATCCATACAAATTTGTGTGAATTGAGGATCTTGGCGGGCTATCTAAATTTAAGCTCCAATGGACATAACCTAATCGCAATCAACAAATGATTCACTTAGGTTCGATCTATTAATTTTAGTTCATTCCACTAAAGAACTAAAATTGAACTCTTAAATAAAGATAGAATAAGTTAATATTGCTCATTCATACCCTAGATAATCTTAATGGAGATAGTGTATCCTCGTGAAGAATACCAGTAATCGCCAAGAGCTCATAGACCGCCTATAGCTCTCCAAGTTACCATATTTGCCCATATGACCACATTTTGAACTTGGATATTTTGACTTGTCCAGAAGCCATATTTCAATAGACACTATTGAAAACTTAACGTTAAAATTTAATATCCAATACCTCAAAACATCCATATGATGATATTCTACTCTCATTTAATAAATGGAGCCACAATGTCCATATCTATAAATGAAGTCCTCTATCGATTAACAAATGAATACCACCAAACTATCGAGGATAGACTATGCTATATAATTGTACTCATTGATAGCTCAAATGATAACACTTGTAACCATAAGTCCATCATTTACCTCAGGATTGAGATAGACTCTCCGATTGTCTTCAAGTGAAAACTTTTATCCATTGACTATTCTGGATAAAGTATTTCACTATGATCCTATTCAATACACCCAGTGCACTAGATTATTTTGCCCAAAGACACCACACTTTGATGATTTTAGACTTATCATAACACATTTGATCCCACTCAAATGCTAGCAAAAGAATCTATAACTTTAACAAGATAAAGGCGCCCAACCTTTATCTTAAGTTGTGAATATTATTCAAGACTAACTAAAAAATTGTGTCTATCTCATACATATCCCGATGTACGAACAATTCTTCTTTTCTCATAGTCTTTTGATCTTATGATTATTTACTTTTGATAATTATAATAATTAAACTATAAATGCTATAAGATTTGTTAAACTAGAAATCACTTTATTAATATGAAAAGATTGTCAAATACATTTTTACACTCTTGCTATTAAGCATAATCCTAACAGTTACCCCTACTGCTGAAGTTTCTCAACCAATCCCCCCTCCTCCTGCTATCATGACCAATGATCAACCAAGCAGGGTTGAGAGGGATCCAGGTCCTACCTCTGCTCCTCCCACTACTTTTCAAGGTCGACCCAACTTGCGGTCGAGGAGTACCATTCGGGATGAGGTTCTGTCTCGGTTCGCGGTCGCTTGTCCAGTAAAAGGGTTGCAAGTTATTGCCTCAATGCTAGTATATGTCCTAAATACCAGAGGGCCTGCTCTCCTGGCTGAGGTATGTTACTTCACTGAGTTTTCTGTCCAGATTAGGTATCGGGAAATTTTTAACATATGTTTAATGTCTGGCAAGTCTTCAAGTTCAATGTGGTAATGGCCTAGCAGGTAGCAGTCCTCCGGGAACAAACCGATGCTGCCAAGGCCGAGCTTGGAGAGGCTAAAAACGAGCTGACCATGGCAGCGAGAGGCATGATCATCCTGAATCGGGACCTGGACAAAGCTGAAGCGACCGCGGCCAAGGCGAAAGTTGATATAGAGCGAATCCATCATGCCTACAACACGGAGAGATTAAGGTCCATTCGCCGAGCTATAGAGAGGAATTATCTGAGGAAGGAGGCGAAGCTGCTAAGGAAAGAGCATCAAGGCTTGTGCACTAGTGTAGCAGCTCTCGAAGCAAAGGTGGATGCCTCCTTTACGGAGGGGTACTTCTTTGCTGCTTACCAGGTGGCACAAGAGCTTCCTCCCCTCTTCGACTTAAGCTCGATTGGAGGATGGGATCGGGAGGAGATTATGGCCAAGGATGCATGACTATCCGGGTCTATTTCAATGGGCCTTCTCGAACGGTGTCCCCATCGATGAAGATGACCTGTTACCCATCTCTTCCCTCGTGCGGAGCCACACTGAAACGGGACCTATCTCGCAGCCTCAGGTTGGTATAGGAGATTTAGCTGAAGGAAGGATTTCTGATCTTTTTACCTCTCTACCTAAACCAACCGAGGAAGCAGAGGTCCAGACCGATCCTGTGAAGAAGGTGGTGAAGGCCTAGGGTGATCTGGATAAGGTAGTGAAGGTTCAAGCAGAGGCAGCAATTCTAGAGAGTGGGGATCCTTCTGCTGATCCAGCAGCCGAAACCGAGGCATGATGAGCTAGTGAAGTTGGAAGTACTAGTCAGGATGGTGGAGTAGAAGTTGGTGGAGAGGCATCAAACATGGATGCGACCTGATGTATTTTATCATTTTTTATGTAGCCCGGAAATAGGGGTTGGGCTCCCTACTTAATCAATAAAAGACCTTCTTTTTTTTATCAAATTCTTGACTGATCTTAATATTATTGCCTTGTTGACTTCAATTCTGACCCCCTAGTAGCTCCATGCATCATGCTCAAGTTGTAGTGGGAATATAACCTTTATTTGAAGTGATCTGAGAGCCAGTCCCCTACATGTACATAACTTAAAAACTATCTTGTAATGGTAACTCCTTTAAATTGTTAACAACAGATATGAGACCAACCGATAATTGGTATCAGGATCCCTTGGTACTCCCTCTTGGGTGGTGGAATTTTGGGTAGGATCTTTGAGAAGCATCTTACTGACCAGCTCTCCCATATGAGGGATCATGGTACATGGCATTCCTGCTCTGGGAATCCCAGTACTTTAAGTAAAAAAACTCATGAGCGAATCAAGGCAACAGGCCTTCCTATTTCACGGATCCCGGTACTTAGGCGAGAATATATTGACAAATCATGGTACCCGACATTCCTGCTTTAGGAGTTTTAGTACTTAAGCTAAAACCTCTTGGTAGGCAACTATGCCACTTATGTACCATGCTTTCCCTTGGAGAGATTGTGTTTCGTCAAAAGCATCAGAAGTGCCATTTGGTTGTCCTGGTCTTGAGGACTGCGACGGGCAACTAGGGTCATAATTTCGCATCCTTGGTATGGTAGGCAACTATGCTATTTATATACCAGACCCCTCCTAGAGAGATTGGGTTCGGTCCAAGGCATCAGGAGTGCCATTTGGCTATCCTGGTCTTGAAGACTGCGACGGGCTACTAGGGCTACAACTTTGCATCCTTGGTCCGGTAGGCAACTATGCCATTTATATACCAGACCTTTTCTGGAGAGATTGAGTTCCGTCCAAGACATCAAGAGGGCCATTTGGCTGTCCTGGTCTTTAGGACTGCGACGGGCAACCAGGGCCACAACTTCGCATCCTTGGTCTGGTAAGCAACTGTGCCATTTATGCATCAGACCCTTCTTGGAAAGGGGTGGGTCCTGTCCAAGGCATCAGGAATGCCATGTGGCTTTCCTGGTCTCAAGACGATCATATGCGAGCTTTCTTGGTGATTATAGGCGATTATAAGTGAAAGTATAACCAAGCTGAAATTTGAAGGAGGAGAAAGAAATACTTCTTTATTGATTATTCATCAGGCGATACAAATTCATGTTGGTACAAGTGTAGGGTGGTACCGATCGGTGACCAACCTTGCTCCAAAAGCCTTCACGAGTAGAACCTCTTGAGATGATCTGTGTTCTTCATGTGGTCAATTGGGCGACCCTCCATATCCTCCAACTTGTAGGCTCCACTTCGGACTACCATCTTAATCAAGTATGGTCCTTCCCAGTTTGAGGCTGGTACTTCATCAGATCTCTTTCGGGTATTCTGGATAAATTTTTGGAGGACTAAGTCCCCCTCCTTGAAGTTTCAGTTTCTGACCCCCTTGTTAAATTATCGGGCGATCATGCTCTGGTAGACTGCTACCATTTCTGCTACATTGTCTTGCTTTTCTTCTAAGAGGTCCAGGTTGGCTCTCAACTTGGTCCCGTTATCTTCTGGTTTGAAATAATGAACCCTGAAGAAGGTCAATTTGTGCTCGATAGGTAGGACCGTTTCTACCCCGAAAGTCAGCGAGTAGGGGGTTTCCCTAGTAGCGGCCCTCTTCGTGGTCCGATAAGCCCACAATACATCTGGGAGCTCCTTTGCCCATTTCCCCTTCTTCTGTTGGAGCTTTTTTTTAGGAGCTTCTTGATTGTTTTGTTTGTGGCTTCAACCAGTCCATTGGTTTGAAGGTGAGCTACTGATGCGAAGCGGAGCTCGACTCATAGGTTCTCACAGAAATCCCTGAATCGTGCATTGTCGAACTGCTTACCCAAATCGATGATAATGGCCATCGGGGTATCAAACCGACATACGCCGTTTGTTTTAATGAATTTGGATGTGTTTTTTTCCGTTATTTGGGAGAGAGACTCTGCTTCCACCCACTGGGTAAAGTAGTCAATAGCTACTATGGCATGTTTCACTGACCAGGCGCGGTCGAGAGTGGTCTGATAAGGTTTATCCCTCAGATAGCAAACAGATAAGGGGAACTGATAGAGGAGAGTCGCTCAGGTGGTAGGCGACTCAGGTTTGCTATCTTATGGCAAGGTTCGTAAGACTGTATAAACTGTCTTGCATCATGGTGTAAAGTGGGCCAAAAGCATCACATACGAAGCACCTGGTAGGCCAATGATTTGCCCCCTACATGGTTCCCGCAATCTCCTAAATGTACCTCCTTGAGTGCTAATCTCTCGTTATCAAGGTACAGGCATCCCATGAGAGGAAGGGATTTCCCCCGATGGTAGAGGTACCCATCTGCCAGGTAGTATGTGGCTGCGATTCTTTTGAGCTTGCGTGCTTGATCGGGGTTCTCTAGCAGTTTTTTGATCTGGAGGTAGTTTACGATGGGATGCATCCAACATGGGAGGCAATCCACTGGGCTCACCTTCTCTCATTTTGTTATGCTGGGACAGAAAATCAGATGGAGTGTTACCCCTTTTGGTAGCACATGTCCCCCATTTGCAACAATCTTAGCCAGGACATCTGCCTAGTGGTTCTGATGCCTGGGTATATGTTCTATCTTCACATTCTTGAATTGGGTCAAGAATTTCTGAACCTTTTCAAGGTATGCCACCATGTTTTCTCATTTAGCATGGTACTGCCCTATCACTTGGCTAACCACCAGTTGTAAGTCGTTTTGACGTGGAGGAAGTCTACACCAAGCTCCATGGTTACCCTCATCCTAGCTATCAAGGATTCATACTCAGCCTCGTTGTTAGTGTCGCTAAATTCAAACCTGAAGCACTGGCAGCGTTCAACCTTCTCAGGATCAGTCAAGACAATCTCTGATCCACTGCCTGCTTGGCTTGACGCTCCATCTATATGTAAAATCCAGACTTCGCGATCAGCGGGCCATTCTGTAGGTCTCGTTTCTGGATGGGGGACCAAGTCTGAGACAAGATTGGTACCAGGTTCAGATACCATACAAAACTATGCCACGAAATTGGCCAAAGCTTGGGCTTTGATGGTGGTCCTAGCCCTATATTTGATATTGTACTGGGTGAGTTCCAGAGCCCACAGTACCAATCTTCCCAACACATCCAGTCTCTTGAGAAACTGTCTCAAAGGTTGATTGGTGACTACCGCGATCGAATTGGCTTGGAAGTTAAGGTGGAGCTTTCTGGCTGTGGTCACGAGTGCAAAGGCGAACTTCTCCAGAAGTGTATAGTTCTTTTCTGGCTTGGTTAAAGCACGGCTCACATAATAGATAGGTCTCTGGACTCCATCTCCACATTCTGTCACCAGGGCTCCACTAATAGCGGTCTCCGGTACCACTAGGTACAGTTGTAGCTCATCTCTAGGTACAGGCGTGACTAGTAGCGGGGCGATAGCTAGATACTTCTTTAAAGACTGGAAAGCCAGCTCACTGTCATAGTCCCAGTTCATATTCCTTCTACGTTTGATGGCTTTAAAAAAAGGAATGCACTTATCTGTAGATCGCGATATGAAACGGTTGAGGAGAGCTATTCGGCCGGTTAGACCTTACACATTTTTGAGAGAAGTAGGAGATTCGAGGTCCAAGATGGTCCTGATCTTTTCTGGATTGGCTTCAATCCCCATTTCATGCACAATGAAATCGAGGAACTTTCCCGCTGCTACCCTGAAGGCTCATTTGGCAGGATTTAACCGCATCCAGATTTCCCTGATTACTTGGAAAGTCTGCCGCAGATGATTCTGGTGCTGACCAGCTATTTGGGACTTGGTGATCATATCGTCTATGTACACCTCTATAGTCTTCCCAATCTGCCACTTAAGCAACCTGTTCACCAGCCGTTGATAAGTAGCACCTGTATTTTTAAGACCGAACGACATTACTTTGTAACAATAAAGGTCTTTTCCGGTGATAAAACTGGTCTTATCCTGGTCGGAGGGATGCATCATGATCTGGTTGTACCCCGAAAAAGCATCCATAAAGCTGTTGTTCACATTTTTGACTGTTGAATCTACTAGCTGGTATATCTTTGGTAGCGGGAAACTGTCTTTCGGGCAGGCGCGGTTGAGATCTATGTAATCAACGCATATGCCCCACTTCCCTTTTGCCTTGGTCACCATGACTACGTTGGCAATCCACTCAAGGTACCGAGATTCCCTGATGAACTTAGCCTTTAAGAGCTTGTCTACCTCCTCTTGCATAACAGCATTTCTATCTGGGTTAAAATGTCACCGCTTCTGCTTGATCGGTTTGAACGTAGCATACACCGCCAACCTGTGAGCTGCCAAGGTAAGCGGGATTCCCAGCATCTCTTCGTGACTTCGACCAAATATATCATTAAATTCTCGAAGGAGTTCTACTAGACCTTCACATACTTCTTCTTTCAATGCAGTTCCTATCTTTACCACCTTCGAGGGATCATCCCCCCTGATAGGTGCCTCTTCTAATTCGTCCGTAGGACGACCGCTAGTCCACCATCTATCTTCTTCCCCCATCTCCTCCGCATCTAGGGCTTCTACCTCGGTCACCTCTGACTCCCTTGCTGCACCTGGGCTCCCATGATCCCCTCCCGGTAACTCCATGGCTTGCATGACTGTTACCTGTGCACACTATTTGGCCAAAGCTGTTGGGTTGGCAGACACTGCATAGCACTTGTGCACTGTTTGTTGGTCCACACACACATCTCCTACCTTGTCACCTACTGGGAACTTCAAGACATTATGGTAGATCGATAGAACTCCCTTAATTGCTAACATGAAAGGCCTCCTTATGATTGCGTTGTAGGCGGATGGGATATCGACCACAACGAAATATATCATGAAGTTTTGATGGAGAGGCGTTTGCTCAACTATCACTGGCAGGATCATTGACCTGGAAGGTACCAATGAGTCCCTAGTGAATCCATATAGCGGCGTGGTACAGCTGTTGTAGCAAGGGTATTTCAGATTGAATTTCTCAAGTGCGTCCTTGAAGAGGGTATCAACACTGGTCCCAATATCGATGAGAACGCGGTGGACCATGCAATTGGCTATCTGTACTGTGACTACCATGGGGTCATCATAGGGCTGCACCGTGTTATAAATGTCTTTTTTAGTGAATACGATCTGGGTTAAACGAGAAAGTCCTGGTGACCCCCTAGCGATCCTGAGAACATCCTGGCCTGCGTCAAGCCAGGGTACCTTCCTAACGTGATTCTTCCTGGAGTTGTTAGAAGTTTCTACTAGAGTAGGACCTCCGCTGATAGTATGGATTATGTGGATCTGCTCCATCAAGTCTTTCCGGCTCTTTCACCTTCCTTTTCCCCTCGGCTTCTTTGATCTCTGCATGTACCTCATTCCTTACCCAGATGTTGTCACATACATGTTGCAGGAATTTGACCAAACAGCCTCCTCTTACCAATCCTTCGATCTGGTTGTGAAGGCTGTAACATTCTGACGTGTTGTGTCCCACGTCCTCATGGAAGTCGCAGTACTTGTAGTGGTTCCGCTAGTCAGGTGGTACTTTCATAGGACCAGGCTTCCTAAGCAACCCCTTGTCTCAGATGGCAAGGTATATGGTCTCTCGGGAAGCGTTGAGAGGGGTGTAATGAATGTACCATTCCTCCTCTCTGGCTATCCGTGCTACTTCCCTTGGTGGAGGTGTCACTCTAAGAAAGGTCCTTCTAGGTGGATATAGCTCATGTTGTAGTGGGAATGATAGCGCCAGGTACAAAGAACAATTGAGAGGTCAATTCTGAACCTTCTAAACTGGCCTAGGTTTAGGTGCCTCCTTCTTCGGTTGCTTGGAAGATCTCAAGTCATCATGCTCCATCTTAACTCTGAGCTGCCCCTCGATTGCCACCTGCTTTTGGGCCCTATCATAAGCCTCCCGGCACATCTTAGGTGGGTGTTTTGCAAAGGACCAGAACAATCTACCAGCCTACAGGTTTCTTCTGAAGTTGGATAGGGTTTCCTTCTCTACAAAGACCCCCATCTGGACCACTTCTTTATGGAACTTCTTTACGTAAGACCTCAATGATTATCCCTGCTTCTGGACCACGTATTGGAGTAGGATAGAATCCTTGGGGCGAGGTTTAGTTCTCTGGAACTGAGCACATAAATCGGTTGTTAAACGTGTAAAAGAATCGACACTACCCGGAGGTAACTTTTTGAACCAAGTCTTTGCTCAATCGGTCAAGGTTGTTGGGAACATTCTGCATATTGCGGAGCGCGTAGCATTCTGGACCTCCATCTGCTTGACTCGCTCCAAGTGGGTGCTCGCATGTGTATGAGGCCAGAGTATAGTATAATAATAAGTAAAGTTCGTTCCCACAAAGATTGAGGAGTTGATTACCGAAATTGATTGACTTAGTCACTATTTGAACAATGATTAAAGAGAGAGATATTCTAAAAAGCTACAATTACTTTAAATTAAACTATGAAGCAACTTCAAAGTAAATGGTGAATTTGAAAGTAACAAGGAATGTAACTATATGATGAGAAATGCTAAGACATAGAATCCACCTCACCCTCTAATTAATTAAGTTCTAGACTCACTCAACTACCCAATTAGTGCAATTGTGAATTGTAGCCCGTATACCCAACAATAATCTATATTCTCCTTCGAGTAATAGAAATTACATCCATGCATACCCAAAACCTATCTCTCAATGACCATAAAATATATGCATGAATTCATTAAGAACTTTGGCACACACACAAGAGTCCTATACGCTAGCGTCACATATCTCTACCTTACTAGACATATATAGTGGACATTTCATCAAACATGTAGCTTGCGTCGCCCCTCGGTTCATAGCACACTACCAAATATCATTTACAAAGGTGATCAATCTAGTGAAAGCATTAAGTATTCAAAAATATCTATAGAAAACACAAAGCACACATGAATAAATGAGTGGTCTTTATAGATAATTTCAAGGGTTTGGTTTCATCAAGCCTTAGCAAGAGAAAATTAATTCATGTTACAAAATAAAGTCATCCAAAACATATATGAAAATAAATACATGACTCTACAACAAAAAATTCAAAGAGAAAGGGTTTAGAGAAAACTATATTGAAAGCCTCCTTCTTTTCTTGGTTCTTCTTCTCTTTCTTGTTGACTTCAGCTCCCTTTTGCCCAAAAACGTGAAGTGATGATGGGTTTTGGTTTATGGGTGTGGTGAAGGCTTTGGATTGTATGGAAAGGTGGTGTCTTGGTAGTTTTCTTAGGAGATGTATATGTTATATTTAAGGAAGATGAAAGGGTGAGGTTTTGAGAGAATTTTTGGGTAGAGAGTGATAGTTAGGTCTGAAAATAGCAAGGAAATATATAGAAGAATGAAATAAGGCAGGGGTAAAAAGGTAATTTTTAGGGTTTTGTACCTTTTCTTGGCAAATGGGCAACCTTGGGGCGACCTGGATGAGAAATAATGCAGGTCGCTTTGCTCTTTTTCTGAAATGAAGAGTCCTGACCCGAGGTAATAGCGACCTTGGGGCGACCTGGATGAGGTCGCTTTCTTGTCTGGTGGAGAAGCTGGAACCTGAGGTAATAATGATCTTGGGGCTACTTGGATGAGACTGCCCTGAGATCTCTTTCTTGTTTGGTGGAGGACGTCTTGAGCCGATGAGATAGCGACCTTGGGGCAACTTGGATGATGTCGTTTTTCAATATGTTCTTGCTCCTTAGGCTGTTTCTCATCCATTTCAACTCTAACCAACACCATCAAGCTCCAAACCTAACTTTGTCCTGCACAACCTAATTTAAGGGTTAAAAACATAGTTTTACCAGAGGGACGGGCACAAATTGATGAGAATATGGGGCTACATTACATGTAGAAGTGGAACAATCACTGGTGCACAAAACTTTCTAGGTGGCTTAGTAGATCCTCTGTCCAAGAGATCTTCTCAGCTGGCATCTTGAATTTAGGAGGCAACTCCGCCTATCTGATCCTCCTCAAGAATGGTACATTCATCTCGCCTAAGGGATCCTTCCGGCTCTTCCGGTGCTAACCTTTCTTCTACTCCTTAATCTCCTTAACCGCCTTGGCCACCTGGCCATCTTCTCTCGTCTTCAATTGCAATATTTATAGACTCTGAAAACCCCCATCATTCCCGAGAATCAGGTCCCTTTATTGAGAATCATTGGAGTTCTTCTTTAGGCATTGAAGGACATTGATTGAGGCTAAAAGCGCGAGTTTTGATCCATCCAATTACTGTTGTATTTGAACTCTGATCTGGTTGATCTCTTGGTCTCATTTATAGCGTTTTAAGTGACGAAGAAGTCAACTATTTCCCCTGCTTGGTGAAATTAGCTTTATTCCTTTAGAGGCGGTACTGTACCATGACTCGAAGTATACATGTCTATTCTTGCTGGTGCAGTTCCTCCCTAGTGTGCCAGTAACTTCTCAATGTCAGTTTCCCTGTTAGGCCGGTCGGTTACACTCACTATACCGGTCTGGGAGTGGTAGGGCGGTGCCTAGATATTGAGTACGTGGTATCGCGGTACCAGCTTCACTTGGTACTATGAGTAAAGGTGTAACGTGGCACCGATCTTTCTTAGATCATGGTTTTGGTGTTCATCCGGTACCAAGTTAGAGAGGCAGTCATGGTTCCGGTCCTACCAGGTATCGATCCTTACTAGATCATGGTATTGATATTCCCTGGTACCTAGGAACTGGGAATGATCTCGTCCATGTCCTACCAGGTATTGGTTCGATGGAAAATTCTTTTTTGGACCCTTGCCAGAAAAGGCAATTAACAGTAGTGTTAGAAAAATCGACCGCCTAAGCTGATTAATCTGCTCAATACAGCTAGTCGATGGGTCACTGCGGCGAAATGGCCAAAATCGGCCTTATTAGTCGGTCTCCGAATAATCAACCAAATCGCCGATTAATCGACAAGTCGATCTTCGAATTTTGTCGCTGCCATCGCTAATTCACTAAGATCTCCATCGCCATCACCATCACCATCGTTAGCAAAACGATTCTGCACTTCACTTCTTCTTCAACCAAAACCGTCGAGTTCGTCGAGATCGCCGAGATCGCCATCCACTTTCAGTCGCTGAGATCGCCAAAAGCTACCGTCCGCAATTTTTGGGTCACTGCCGTCGTCACTCGTCTGATCTTCCTCCAGTCTCCACAGTCCAGCAAAAAAAAAGTCAGAGCAGTGTGATTGAGAAAAAGAAGATGATTGAGAAGAAGATGAAGATGAAGATGAAGATGAGTTGGAAAGAAACAAAAGAAATGAAAAGGATGGAGTTTTGAAGAGAGTGTGTGTTGAAATGTGGAAGTGTTCGAGAAGAAGATGAGTGAAGGAATTAAAAAAAAGGAATTGTCTGTGATGTGCCCTACCAATAAGGAACCAAGATGAGTGTTGAAATGTGGAAGTGTATGTGATGTGCCCCACCAAAAGGAATTAAAAATAAAATAAAAAATAAGGCACAAAGAAGAAACAGAACAAAGCATAAGAGAAAAAAAATCTGATTTATCGGATATTAATCGCCGACTAATCGGCCTAGGCGTTAGGCGCTGGGTCTCCCCCTGATTAGCGCATAGTGCTTACTAAACCGTGGGTAAGAGAGTTCATTCAACTTAGCAATGCACTAGGTTCAAGTCGCCGCCACCGCAAGTTGTATTGTATTTCAAAAAAAAAACTCCATGGTTGTTTACATTGCAAAGGAGATTAGCACTATGCGAGTGCTATTAATCCAGATTTCATAATTGGTAAGTTTGAATTTTGAAAAATTGTAGAATACAACTTAGTTAGTGTTTAATTGTATTTGTACTCTATGATTCTTTCATAATTTTTTTATACTTATTTTTATAATTTTGGTAACGTATTTATTTAGGATACACATTTTACTGGGCACGTCTCACCAATAGGTGTATCTTTAATTTTAAATAATAAAATGTTCTTGTAATATCTATGTTCAATAAAAAAAAATATTCTAGCTCACCCCTAGTGTTCAATCCTGGTTACGTTGACTGGCGCGTAAATTGCCAATATTCATTTAACTCGAGTCTCACAAGAAATCATAAAGAAGAAAACCATATGTATTGATAAGAAAATTATCTCAAATATTGAACATTTAAAAAAAAAATTAGATACAAAATATAATAGTGATTAGAGCCAGCAGCAAATATTTGCAAGTGGAGTTCTTAAAATTTCTAGGATCATTTGGTGTTGATTTTGTGGAATTAGCATCAACTTAGTAACTTAAATTTTAATAATACTTAAAATGTGTTTCTGACCAAAAGTACGTCAATCTCACTTTTTTTTTTAAATTAAAAAGTAGTATGGTCGAGACTTACTTCTTTTGATCAAGACTAATTATTTTCTTTAGTCGAAATTTATTTAATTTGGTCGAGATTTATTTCCTCTAACAATACTTCAAAAAAAAAACTTATTTCTTTAAACTGATGCTTAATTTTGTTAGCAATTAAACACAGATGGCAAACACTAGCACATGCTCTGATACCAGTTGTTAGGAATGGAACCGATGAATGCAGAAGCGACATACCTAATATGCACACATAACAAATAACGTCTATAGCAGGGAAAATAAGATGTGAGAAATAAACCAATCACACAAACACAAGATATACGAGGAAACCCTAAATCAGAGAAAAAACCACAGGATGTCAGAACGACAGATAAATAATCCACTATGTAGTAAATTTGTACAACCACACAATCTAGGATTCTCTCCCTCACAACCCAAACCCCCAAACAACCGAGCCTTACCGAGCCTCCAAGCTCACAACCGAGCTTACATCTTAGCCATCGGGTCCTCCTTCGAGTACACCCCTCGATTATTCCCCTAATTCTCCTCTAAATATCACCCATGGATCTCCCTCTTAATCCCTAGATATTCCCTTGATCCCTCCCCAGATATTTCCATGGGATCTCCCTCCAGATCAAACCCACTCTCTGATGTTTACAGGTGTTCTTTTCATTCCACACTCTCAATAAACAAATATTACCTATATTTATACTAGAGTACTGGGGATGTTTGAAACCAACAAGGAAACCTTCTCCCACATGCACAAGTCTTCTTGATCCACGCAAAGTCCTACTCCTTTACGCTCAAGATTTTCCTGTTCACACAAAGAGAAACTTCTTTCCTTTAAGTACATGAACTTCTAGAAGAAAACCTTTCATTTTCTGCGTACCTTTCTTAATATGTGTAAAATGCGCCGTCACCGCAATATAGGTCACGGTTAGCCACCCGCGTCCTACACTGGTGAATATCATTATAAACGAATGTTTAGAATATCGCGGTCTGCGTATCTTGCCTCTGCCGCGGTCTACACCGCACTGATCTTATTGGAGTTGACAGCGGTCTGCATTGCTGTCTATGCACTTGCCTACGTCGCGGTCCAGGCTGCGATTCCTTTTGGAATCCTATTCTTCAGTTCTTCTTCGGTCTTCAAGCCTCCCTAAAATATCATCTCCAACTTCCAAAAGTTTCCCATATATCTAGAAAGTTTCACATCAGTTAAGTCTCGTTTGGTTCACTTGGGAATACAAGCCAAAACCTAACAAATTTTCCTTTGATCGAGACTTGTTAAATCTTGGACTACGACTTATTTCTGGAAATTGTTTCAAATGTGTTTTTTTTTTAGATTTTTGTTCTTTTGCGATTTTTTTTGTTTCCCATTCCCGTCAATTCCTCTTATTCGTCTCATTCTCGCACTTCAAATCGCTTTAATCACTTACAAAAGAGATAAAATCGTGATTTCACATAATTAAAGTCAAAAGGTATTTTTGTCGGTTACTAATCAGATGTAAAAATGTTATATTCATGCATGTATGTTCACTTTGGGAAAAAAATGACAATATTTCTATAAATAGGGTCATATATATATATATATATATATATATATATGAGTCAAGCTAAATCAACTTAAATTTGTGACTTGCAATTTTGACTTCAATATCTCAACCACTCATATACTCTTAATCCAATGGTTGAGATCTGAATGCATTTACAACTCTTGAATTAAGAGCACATGAGTAGTTGAGATGTTGAAGTCAAAATTTTAAATCACAAATTTAAGTTGATTTGGTTTTACCTATATATATATGACTTTAATTTGTCATGCTAATGCTTCCAGCTTCCCTTAAGTAACAACAATACCCCAACATATATTTGAGGTAGAATAATATTAAACATCCCACCTAAAATCCTACATTTTTCATCTCAACATATGTGGCATGTGATGTGTCAAATGGTGATTTAATACACATTAATTATGTTTTATCTCACCTACCACATGTATCCACTCACCATTTGACATTTCAAGTGCCGCATGTGTTAGGATGAAAAAGGTGGGATTTTAGGTGGGATGTGTAGCTTTTCTGTTTGAAGAAATATCTTCTCCGATATATATGATAATAGTAAAGTGTTATATATGGCGCCAGGGGTGTAGATCAGCTGGTAGATGAACGAGTTTGGGGGTTGGATAAATGACTTCCAAATCAGCGGATCGAATACTACTAATGATTAAAAACTTAAAAAAAAACATGGTCTAAATAGGTGGTTAGATAGATACTATTAAAAATAATAATAATAAGTAAAGTGTCATATGTAGATAATGATTTATAGAAGTAAAGTGTCATATGTAGTAATGATTTATAGATTAATAAATAAAAAGTAATGCAAAAAAATAAAAAGAGTCATGTTGATCTTATAGAGCTCATCAAGTGAAGTGAAACCATATCCACAAGAAAAATATCCTCCTATTTAATATGATAATATCGCACATGATGAGAAATGACGAAGCTCCATGATGTCATATTAGCATTACTGCATTTTTTTTAATAAAAGAAAAAATCAAACATTAGCTTTTTTTTTTAAAAAAGTATCAAACATGAGTTATTGCTAGTTTGCTACTTGAATATATAACGTTTGTTGGAATTATTTTCAAAATAATACATATAATATTTGTAAATTTGATCAAATGAAATGATAAAGATATCTGAGTTTTGACAAAAAATGTGACCTTTAATTCAAAATGAAAAGTCACATTTCTCATTTCTTTCTTGTATAAATATCAGTATTCTGTTAAACTGCAGTAACAGAATATTGTTTTTTGACTAGTTTGACATCAAAGGTGTTCGTGGTTTGAGTCGTTTGTGCACAATGATATTAAACAAATAGGCTGTATTGTATCCTAGAGACATATTTGTTTAACCATGTGCATCACTCAATTGGTGGGAGAAAATAGTATCTTAAGGTTAGCGACATTTGTAATATGCCTTGAAGCCTACTATTTACTGTAGTATTTTTCAGTTTGTTAACAAGTTTGGTTCTACACAAGTTTACAGTCACAACAAGCATTGACATAAAAGTACACATTTTTGTTTTTCTGGCACATATTTTCTAACATTTACATATGTGGTTTCGAACAATTTGTTTAGGTGGTAACGAGACCTCATTCAAATTGAAAATATTCCAAATTCGAATACAATATATCATAGTGTTTAAATACTATTGTTTCCTATCAGCCTTTTAATTCTGATGATTACTAACATAGTATGAGAATCTTAGTTTGACTTAGGCTAAGACTACTGAATTATTTATTCTGCCATCTCCATCTCTATTCGATATGGCATGTGATGAGTATATATATTAGAGCGTCTATTACGATAAAACAACAACTTGCGGAAGAAAATAGGGATGACAATTTGACCCGCACCCGCGGGTATCCGCCCGAACCCGACCCTAGAGGGTCGGGTTTGGGTGGAGAATTTACGACCCGCGAATCCGCAAACTCGTTTAAATAAAAACCCGGCGGGTGCGGGTGAGGAAAACGGACCCGCAGGTGAACCTGCGAACCCACGAACCCGTATGAATAAAATATAATATATTTGAAACTATGTGTCTATATCGTTTTGATTAAGAAAATAAAATAAAAATCAAAAGTCAAACCATAACAGTATGAAACCCTACAAAATTTTCATGGACTTATATATTATGAATTTATAGATTATGTACTTAACTATTTATGGATTAAGAAGTAAGAACCCTTAAATTATGGACTTTTGAATTATTTTTGGTCATTTTATTTTTTTGGTTATTATTGTTTTGTAAATGTATCAAGTAGGGAATTAGAGATGGAAATTCAATTCAATTAATCAAGTATAAAGTAGGTGATTAGAGATTACATGTGGAAATTTACAACTGAAAAATCTCGGGTTCACGGGTTGAGGGTTTATGGGTACCCCGCGGGTGAAGCATCCACCCGTGAACCCGTATTGGTTCGTGGGTTCACGGGTGAGAGTATGGGTGCAGCCTAAACCCGCGGGTGCAAACCCAAACCCGCACCTGAACCCGTTTGTCTACGTGGGTTCCTGGGCGAGGTAAATTTTCACGAATACGGGTGCAGGTGTGGATTTTACAAAATCCGTCCGAACCCGACCCGTTACCATCCCTAGTAGCAAATATCTAGTACAGTAACTAATTCGTGTAGCTGATTTTTGAAGTTTCAACGGACGACCATGACCACAAATAATTTAGTAGTGGAATACAGGAATATGTATATTCGTTTGATAACTTTAATCGATCCATAAGTAGATATATATATATATATATAATGCATGTACTTTTATTTAAGAGAAAATTCTAATATTTATCCAAAACATTATGGTGTTGTTCACATTTATCAATTCTCAATAAGTTAACTGTTTTTATTCATATTTATGGATGGCTTGACGGAAATACCCTTTCAAATTCTTTTGTTGACTATAATACTTTTTTTTCTCTCTCTTTCAAGTTTTCTCTCTCATCAATTTTAAGTTTTTACTTTTATCAATTTTAATAACTTGAATCTCCATTGACACTTTCTCTCTCTTCATAGATTTTTCTTATTTCTCTCATTCATTTGTGATTCTCTCTCTACAATTTTCTCTATTCGCAGTAGTGTTTTCGTAGCCGAAATGATTCCAACAGCATATTATAGGCGAAAATTTGATATCATTTTTCCGCTCAAAAGTCATTTAAAAATGTTTCCAGAAACTTTATACGATAAAATATTAGCATGATTACACCACTACAAGAAAATTGGGCTATAGGGACGAAATTTATTGGGACGAATTTTATTCGTCCCAATAGACCGTCTATTGAGACGCAATAACATATTCGTCCCTAAAAATTTCAAACCTAAAGAAACCTTTAGGGACGATAAAATTCATCTCAATAGAACGTCTATTGGGACGAAACAAATTATCCGTCCCTAAAAAGGACAAACCCGACGAGACATTTAGGGACGAAAAATATTTGTCCCGATAGATTGTCTATTGGGACGAAAATAATTATCCGTCCCTAAAAAGTGCAAAAATAACCAGACATTTAGGGACGAAAATAATTTTTCCCAATAGGATGTGTATTGGGACGAAATAAATCATTCGTCCCTAAAAAGTTTGACATTTTTTTTTTGAAAAAAGAAGAAATTATACACTTGGAGACTTATTAAGACAAACATAATATTTGTTGCTGATAATGATTTATCGGGATTTAATTTTTCTTTTTTATTTATCATTATTATTTTTTTTTAGTTTTTCCTAAGAGACATATTAATAATTAAATTTGCTTCATTTTTATATTAATTCAAAAAAATTATATATATATATATATTATGTCCATATACGATTAAAGATAGACCCTTTGATCTGACATTATATGTTTTTAAAAAATAGTTTAATTTCACATCAGTTCACCTACCTTCCACATAAGTGATGAAGGGTTCAAATCTCACTATGCGCATTTTACAAGCATATGTGGGGAGTTTTCTTTCCGGGTTGTGGGAAGTAGTTATCTCCCATTATAGGAGTAGATAGTTCTTGTAATATTTCAAAAAAAAAAAGTTTAATTAATTGCTACAATAAACGTTTTAAAATCTCAATTTGTTTATTATATAAAAATAAATTTAAATTATTGGAATTAAGTTACAATAAAAAGTTAATAACATATAGAGTTTATATATAAATAATATGCTATTATTAACTAATTCGAACCATTAGCAAAGCCGATGAGCTTTGCTTCAAGTGATGGCTGGCCACTGGTTCAACTCTAACGGAGAACCAAAAATTTAATGAGAAGTTGCGGGCCGGGTCGAAGCTGGCTAGAGGGTGAGTTAGTGGGTTCTAAAAATTTTGATTTTTTTTTTCAAATTTCGTCCCTATAGATATTTTGTGGGGACGAAATATTATTTAAAGAGACGTAAAATTTCGTCCCTACAGGTTATTAAGAGGGACGAAATATTTCATCCCTATATATTATCAAATGGGACGAACAAAAATCGTCCTTATAGGTAGTCTTTAGGGACAAATTTTAATTTTCGTCCCAAAGAGGCTATTGCAACTCACCTGAATGGACGGAATTTGGGACGAATAATAGGTCAAATAGGGACGAATTTCGGGCTATTGGGACGGAAAAAAAAAACGTCTCAATAGCCATTTTTTCTTGTAGTACACGATGAAATATTAACATCATTACACAATGTTCATATTTCATCATGTAATAATGTTAATATTTGATCGTGTAAAGTTTCAAGAAACAGATTTCCATTTGAAGATCTCGAAAAATAAAATCAGATGGAGGTCGAACAAACCTCCATCAGTAAATATCAAACAAACCTCCATCACATACATTCATTGATTGAGGTTTGTTAAACCTCCATCAATGGAGATCGGTGAAGATGATTAAAGAAAAATCTGTCTTATATGTCATAAATGTACTAAGGGTATTTTTGTCCAAAAATCATTTCTCTTAGATAAAAATAGTGAAATTATTGAAAAATGACATCTTTGAATATTCCCATAATTTTAAGGCTATTTATAGTTTTTGCCCTTTATTTAATGTTGACGGGGCAACTTTTCATCATCATGAATCTCGTTTATTTCATTTCATACAAGTGATCGATAATGACTAGTGAAGCTCCCCGTCACCAAATGTTTCACTATATATAAGTATTCGAGGTTCACAAGAAACCATCAACCCAAAAAAAAAATCTCTTGACCTCACAAAGAAATAAAAAATCACATGGATATGTCTTGTAATTATATCCAAACTTTTTTCCCAAATCATCTTCTCAAAGTATGTCCACTACTACCTACTAAGAAAGTAGTTTGTGGGTTGGTGACTCGTGAAAAAGCTGCAACAACTACAGATTCATCGATTTGCAGCAAGACCAGCTCGATCATGAGAAAGCCACTGACAAAGAGTTTGGTTGAAATTGAAACTGATCATAAGTTGAATAAAGTTGTCAATCCAGGAAAATTCGGCAAGTTTGGAGGGAAATTTGTACCTGAGACATTGGTTGCTTGTTTGAACCAACTTGAAGTTGAATTCAACTTTCTCTTGCAGGACAGTGAGTTTCAGGTTTGTTAACTCAAATCCTGAAGAATTTAATTCAAGATAACCTGATACTAGCTAGTTCAGTTCATAAGATTTGTTAAAATAATTAGATCGAATCTCGTTCACAGCAGAATTACAGGATTTGATTTATATTTGGCTAATGAATTTGTTGTATAGGAGGAGCTTTCGACAGCGTTAAGAGACTACGTTGGACGGGAGACGCCTCTATATTTTGCTAAGAGGCTCACAGATTACTACAAGAACGATAATGGAGAAGGGCCGGAGATTTATCTGAAGAGAGAAGATCTCAACCACGTTGGTGCACACAAGATCAACAACGCTATTGCACAGGCAATGATAGCCAAACGCATGGGCCGGAAAAGTGTTGTGGCGGCCACCGGCGCTGGGCAACACGGGGTTGCAACGGCTGCTGCATGTGCTAAACTTGATTTGGAGTGCACCATCTACATGGGCACCACTGATATGGAAAAACAATCTTCTAATGTCCTCCTCATGAAGCTACTAGGGGCTGAGGTAATAATTTTTTCTTAATTATAAAAAGAGTCGTCTGAACTGTTATATAATGTCTGCTCTGACCCACGGTTTTGTCCTTAAAATGGTTTGTGTGAGGTTAAAAATAGCCTTTTTGCTTATTTATACAAGAAATATTGGTTTTTAAGAATACCCTTTAAAAGAAACCTTATGGAGTTAAAGCCTTTCCTTATTTATTTATTTATATAGTATATTAGTCTTGGCTTTAACCGATAACGAAAGAAAACATACTAATAATAGTGTATATATATATATATATATATTAGGTTAAACCTGTTGAAGGAAGTTTCAAAGATGCAAGCTCGGAGGCCATTAGAGGTTGGGTGGGGAACTTGGAAAGCAGCTACTATCTACTCGGGACGGTGGTGGGTCCTCATCCATGTCCAAGCATGGTGAGGGAGTTTCAGTCTGTGATAGGGAAGGAAACAAGAAGGCAAGCAATGGAGAAATGGGGAGGGAAGCCAGGTGTGTTGGTTGCTTGTGTGGGGAGTGGATCAAATGCACTAGGATTGTTTCATGAGTTCATGGAAGATGAAGAGGTGAGGTTGATTGGAGTTGAGGGAGGTGGGTTTGGGTTGGATAGTGGAAGTCATTCTGCAACACTTGCTAGAGGTGAAGTGGGTGTATATCATGGAGCCATGAGTTACTTGTTGCAAGATGAGGAAGGCCAAATCCTAGGCACACATTCTATTGGTGTTGGGTGAGTGTATGTACGTATATGTAAAAACAAATAATATTAATGATTCTTAGTAGTCTTGGTGGTCCTCTCTTTTGGTGGTCCTCCCTCTTTAATTAGCAAAGAAAAAACTTTACGATTTTACACTGAATATGACTCGATCGTAAAGTATGTTTGATCATTCAGTCCATACTAGGTTCGAGTCGTTGTCACAAGTGATATATCAAAAAAAAAAATTCAAATTTTTTGTTTGAAAACGATTTTTATATCACTTATAAATTAACCCCCTTTAAAATCAGAAAAGTATATGTTATCATGACATCTAAATTTATTTTGATATACACTAACTAGACTTCTAATCTAAAAACAACGACTTGGTTGCAGGTTGGAGTACCCAGGGGTTGGCCCAGAGGTGAGTTTTCTTAAAGAAACAAGACGCGCAGAGTTCTATACCGCCACAGATCAAGAAGCTATTGATGGTATGTGATCATTCAAATCATGAAGAAAAACCATAAAAATTACCAGCAAAATTTCAGTTTTTACTTGGCAACTGATTAAATTCAATTATGATGATCATGAATAACTAATTGTCTAAAAAAATATTTGTCAATAATTTGCAGCATACCATCGACTATGCAGACTAGAAGGCATATTTCCAGCCTTGGAGGCCTCTCATGCATTGGCATTTCTTGATAAACTTTGCCATACTTTACCAAATGGAACAAAAGTTGTTGTAAATTGTAGTGGGCGTGGAGATAAGGATGCTGCTACAGTTTTCCAATACAAACAACACTTAATGCAGCAGTAAATATATTGACATACAGACCTATTTTAAAGCCGCAGCAGGTTTCAATTGCAGGATCCAGTATGTTTTTCCAGTTACTGATAATTGATGATCTCTTCATTAATGTATTTCCACTATATATATATAGGTTGGAAAATTAAATTGAATTATTAGTTCTCCTCTTCAACAATACTGTCAAAGGAAAAAAATTCAAGAAATTATTGTATCAATTTCAATTGTATTTGTATCAATATAATGTTTTTTTATATACATTACTCTCGTCGGATGCCTTTAACAACTAAAGAATAGTATTATAATCGTATATATACATGCATTATACAACATGCACAAACATATTTATGAGAAATCAATACGTTGAGATATGTAGTAAAAATTTTGTAGACAGAATTACATATGTACGAAGAATAAAAGCTTGATTTCTCCTGATGGCTCAACTTGATTGTCCTGGAATTATATAATTATGTACCAATACCTGATTTCTCCCATCAGCTTACCCAGAAATTATATAATTCCAGGACAATAAAAAAAAATATATATATATATATATATATATGGAGATTCTCCCATCAGCTTACCCAGAAATTATATAATTCCAGGACAATCACGTTGAGCATCAGGAAAAATAATGGGAAAGAATCATCTCCTCCCCCCCCCCCCCCCCCCCCCCCCCCCCCCCTATATTATGCCATAATCGCCCCTTGTATTTTGTTTATTGGTCATTTTGCCCCCTCAAAACAAAAGTATTAACCAAATACCCCCCTACCGTGACTTTTTCCGTTAAAATGAAAAATTGACCGTTTGAAGGGCATTGTGGTAACTTTAACAAAAAAATGAAGGGAAATTATTTCCCTCCCTTGAAGTTTTCCATATTAGATAAAATGGTCAATCTAGTTTCAATAATAGTCAGTTAACCACCTGAAACTCAAAATATTAGTCATTTTGCCCCTTCAATCAAATTAAAAAATAATCTAGAATTGAACATTTGACCTTATGCTGAAGTGCTTCACACTCTAACCAATTAAGCTACTCTAGCTCGTTATTAAAGGATTGTTGATTTAAATGTATATATATATATATATACAGTCTTTCTACTGTCAGTTCGTCCTGATATAAAATATATCAAGATGAAAAATGTGAACCATAAATTATGGAGAAGTTTTGACAAGTACATACACTTTGAGTCAAAGTATATAAATCTAATGGTCCATATTCTTCGTCCTGATATATTTTATATCAGGACGAACAGACAATAGAAAAATTGTATATATATATATATATATATATATATATGTGTGTGTATATATTTATATAATATAATTATTTTAAACAAGAGTGCGGTTTTTAAATAATTATTTATATAATATATATTCATATTCGAGTAATTAATTCTACAATAGCAAGAGTGCATTTCCAGTTTTTTGAAGTGGCACCACTTAAATAAAGAAAGATAAATTGAAGTTATGTGAGCACCACCGGTCAATTATTAAAAAAATAATAATTAATAATTTATTTATTTAATTAATTCATAATTAATTAAATAAATAAAATAAATAATACATGATATTGAATAAAAGTAACTAATAAATCTCTATATTCATAACTTCTAGCAAACAATTTATAAGTAGAATTCCAACGTGTTGGAACATCACGAGGAAATCTAATGGCACACCTACCATTTTGTTTACAGTATGTTGCCTATGATTTCATTACAGAAGGATGTTTCCATAAAAAATAGAGGGCATCTTTATTAGGTTGAATAAACTGTTCAAGAGTTTTTAATCTTTTTTGAACACATAAATTGAAAACATGGCATGCACATCTTTGATGAAAATTTTTACCACAAAGATAAGGTTTGCATAATTCAATTAAAGCATGAATAGCAGCGGTATTGTTAGAAGCATTATCAAAACCAATTGCAAAAATTTTGTTCTCAATTTTATACTCTGTAAAAATAATTCTAAGTTGTCTAAAAATATTAGCAGCAATGTGTTTATCATTAAAAACTTTAAATGCAAGAATTCTTTTTTGGATAGTCCATGCATTATCCATATAATGGCAAGTGTCACCTATGTATGAATGCATTTGCCAATGATCACTCTATATCTCGGCACATACGGAAACATGGCCATTATATTTTTCTAAAAAAATTTCCAACATTTTCCTTCCTTTTTCATAAATGTTTTCAATTGCTTCTGTGAGCGTGGTTCTAGGAACACAACATGCAGCAGGATTTAACGCTCGTTGACAATAATTATTAAAACCAACATTTTCACCAAAACTAAATGATAAGTGTTTAACTGCAACCATTCTAGTTAATTCTTCTCTATTTTTCGCATAACTATATTTAAATAATTGTTGGTTAGGGGTAGCGTACATGTGATTTTGAGCTTGTGAACTCGATTTGGCCTGTGCATCTAGATGTGAGTTCGTTATATGCTTCCGATATGTGCCATATCCTCCAGATTTGTGCCATTTAAATACTTTTTTTACAGTAATTGCAAATCACTACCATGCTTCCATCTTCTTGCGTAACTTTCTTCATATGGAGTACGAAGAGATCAGATTTGACCTGCTTCGGTAACTTTTCTTCCATCTATGGATCAAAATCAAAATCTTGATGTGGGTTGGGATCAGGCTCATCTCCATCATTGCCAAGATCAGACATATTTTCTGATTGGCTTGTCAAATGGGGGGTGACATTGGGATCCGGTTCAGAAATTCTAAGAGAGGGATGAGAATGAGATTGAGGAAAGTTTAGGCCTAAGTCTTCAGCATAGACTTGGTGTTGTAGATACTCGTGATAGGCACAGTCGTCATGACCGAGATTATCCGTCATACGACCCTTACCTTTCATCGAAATGGAACGTCTAGGACCGTCACCACTTCCACTTGCCATTTTAAAAATTGAATTGTAAAATTCCTTGAACAAAAAATGTTAAAAAATTGATTTAAAAAATGATTAAATGGTTGGAAATAAATTTGGAAGAAAATTAGAAACTTAGTAGTTAGTAATTGCAATTTGCAAATAAAATAAATTGCAAATAAAATAAATTGGATATAAGATAAATTGCAAATAAAATAAATTGGAATCTGGAAACTTAGTAATTGCAAATAAAATAAATTGCAAATAAAATAAATTGTAAATAAATGAAATTAGAAACTTAGTAATTGACTAATTGCAAATTAAATAAATTGGAAATAAGAAATATTGCAAATAAAATAAATTAGAAACTTAGTAATTGTAAATAAAATAAATTGGAAACTTACTAACTTAGTAATTGCAAATAATATAAATTGGAAACTTGGAGACTTGGAGTTGGAGACTTGGAGAATTGAGAGTTTAACGAGAATTGAGAATTGAGAATTAGAGAGAATTGAGGAAATTGGGGTGGAGAAAAATGAATGGAGCGGTAGGTATTTATAGAAAAGAAAAAGAAAAAGAAAATTAAAAAAAAGTGAAGAAGTGAACCGTTGGAGGCCCACGGTCTGCTGACGTAGCAAACTGTTGGGCCCAACGGTTCGGTTTAAAAAAAATTAAAAAATAAAAAGGAGGAACCAGCCGGTTCTGGTCCGGTTTGAACCGGCCGGTTTCTCGCTAAAACAAACCGGAATCGGGACCGACCGGTACCGGTTCCCGATTTTGTTCCAGTTTTTTTGACGCCGGTTCCGGTTCGGTTCACCGGTTCGAACCGAACCGGCGTCATGTCTAAGTGAGATGAGAGAGAGATGATATTAACTATGAGTATTTGGTTGAACTTCATAATTGACCTTTACAATGGATTTGGTCTTTATATTTATAGACCTCGATTGCTTCACTTCCACTAGGCCACTTGGCCCATTAGCATAATTGCTTAAATGATCAATCAAAAGTAGAAAACAAATGGGTGAAAGCAAGTCAAGCAGTGGAAATCCAATTACAACACTGCTATATTTTTTCATTTTTTTAAAAACATTTCTATGTGCGGAATATTTAATATATATATATATTTTGAGGCAAACATATTTAACATATTTTAACAAATATATTTTAGAAAAGGTTGCAGTGATTTATACTTTTTTTCTTAGAGTAATGCTACTTTATTTAAATCTGATGTCCAAATAATCTGGCAACACTCTAATTCATTCATTTAAATCATACAAATCTAATACAATTTAAATGAATGGATTAGAATGTTGCCATATCATTTGAACACCAGATTTGGACATCAAATTTAGGTAAAGTAGTATTATTATTTCCCTTACTACAAATTAGGTTCACCAAAGTATCCAGATTCAACTCAAATGATTTAAAGTTGTGATTTTTGTGGTCTTACCTATTAGAAAATACAGGTGTGACACAATTGAAAGCATATAATGCAATAACATGTGCTTCAAAGTTTATGCTAGTTTTAAATAAATTTGACTTCCAAATGACTGATTTCATTGATCGTAATCATGGATATATAAATTTATTTTGATGGTTATAATCAAAGATGGATAATTTTATCGTGGAAGATAACTAGAAGTTCACAAATGAATTGTTTCATGTGTACAAATGAATGTACGTTTTTCTTGGTATGTATATACTTTGGTGCTGTAGATGTTTTTGTCTTGAAAGAGATTTAATCTTCTCTTGATTGTTCCAATTTTATTATATATAAGCTTGACTGCAAATTGTATATGCTCAATCCACTTTAATTTATTAAAATATTCAAAGGAGCAATTTGGTACGTAGATCAAAGTTTTCTGATTCCTGAAAAAGTTAAACACAGGAATATGATTCTTGGGAATCCTATATATTTGTGTTTAGTTGTGCATTAGAATGTTGTGTCAGATTCCTAGAAAGATCATATAATTGTGTTTGGTTGCACATGAGAATTTGTTCGTCTTTAAACATAAAAACATATCAAAATTAATTTTAAAGGTGATTAAAAAGATTATAAATAAGATAAATTGAAAAATATTTTATAAAAAAAAGATAAAACTGAAAAACTAAAAGATAATTTTTTTAATTAATTGATTGGATTATCGATCACATGTTTGGAACGAAATAAACGAGTTTCATGATGAAGAAAGATAATTTTTTTAATTAATTGATTGGATTATCGATCACATGTTTGGAACGAAATAAACGAGTTTCATGATGAAGAAATTAAAAGCGGCCCCCCCTCCCCCGCGTCAACATTAAATAAAAGTTCATGCATGAATCACGATATCTATCTACCGACCAATTAAAGTTATCAAGTATCAAGCGTACACACATATATTCCACTATAACTCAATTATTTGTGGTCATGGTCCTCGGTTGAAACTTCAAAATCAGCTACAGTAAACGAATTAGTTACTGTACTAGATATGTACTAGCTATCGTAAGTTGTTGTTTCATTGTACTAAACGCTATAACATACTCATCATATTTAACCATCTTACTCAAAAGGTTGATAGGAAACAATAATATTTAACAATTTTAATACATTGTATATGAATTTGAAATATTCTCGATTTGAATGAACGCTCGCTAGTCCTTTCCACCTATACATATCGTTCAAAACCATACAAAACCTAAGAAATGATATAATATTCAAACAGCATTAACTCATGTTTGATACTTTAAAAAAAAAAAAAACCTAATGTTTGATATTTTTTTTATAAAAAAAATGCAGTAATGCTAATATATATGACATCATGGGTTTCGTCATTTCTCATCATGTGCGATATTAAATACAGTAGGAGAATATTTTTCTTGTGGATATTGTTTCACTTCACTTGATGAGCTCTATAAGATCAAGAGGACTCTTTTTATTTTTTGCATGATTTTTTTTATTAATCTATAAATAATACACTATATATGACAGTTTACTATTATCATATACATCGGCGAAGATATTTCTTCAAATATCTGTTGGGGTAATGTTGTTACTTGAGGGAAGCATTAGCATGTGACAAAAATTAAAGTCATACAATAGTCTATTTCTAGAAATATTGTTATTTTTTCCCAAAGTGAACATACATGCATGTTATTCAATAAAAAAACATACATGATACATGCATGGATATAACACTTTTTTACATCCGATTAGTAACCGATAAAAATACCTTTTGACTTTAATTATGTGGAATCACAATTTTATCCCTTTAATAAGTGATTGAAGCAATTTGAAGTGAGATGAATGAGAGGAATTGATGGGAATTGAATAGGAAACAAAAACAAAAAAATTGCAAGAGAACATAAATCAGAAGAAAAAAAAGCACATTTGGAAAATTTTTCAGAAATAAGTCTTGGTCCAAGATTTAACAAGTCTCGATCAAAGGAAAATTAAATCGCGGTTAAAAGAAATAATTTTTTTTTAAGTATTGTTCAAGGAAATAAGTCTCGATCAAATTAAATAAGTTTCGACTAAAGGAAATAATTAGTCTTGATTAAAAGATACAAGTCCCCACCAATTTTCTTTAAAAGAAAAGTGAGATCCACTTATTTTTGGTCAGAAACACATTTTAGGTGTTATTAATATTTGAGTTACTAAATTGATGCTAATTCCATGAAATCAACACCAAATGATCCTAGAAATTTTAAGAACTCCTCCTCTTGCAAATATTTGCTCTGGTTCTAATCACTATTTTATTTTGTATCTATTTTTTTAAATGTTCAATATTTGAGATAATCTTCTTATTATTGTAAATATATGAAGAACAATTGAAGAACAGTTAGATGAAATGAATAAGGAAATAAAGTGAGAGAGAGAGAGCATAATGTTTTGTATTGATTTTCTGGAGCCAGCCAATTTACAATGAGATAGTCTCTATTTATAGACTTTCGAAATATCACTTGCTTAATGAAGTAAAATAAAAGATGTTTGATTCTCTCACTTGCATGATTACTTAATGGTGAAGTAAAGCACAATTAAATAGATAAACTCATGCAGTGGATATCAAGTGGGCAAGTGGATTAAGATCCACCTATTACAACACTCCTCATTGGATTTCCACCACTTGTATTTTAATTTTCTAAGAAAAATCCAGTGAGACAAAAATCTTAGTAAAATATATACAAAGATCTTCTAGATTTTGTGATGTTGGACGTCCTCAAAACTATCTCGTTAAAAACCTTGTCAGGAAAACCTAGTGAGATATAACCTGATCGAAGGAAAAAAGAGTATAGTGTACATATGTCTACGATTAATGTTTTCTTCAAAACATTTCTCACAGTTATACTTTGTTAGGGAAAAACCCAATGGGATAAAAACCTGAACAAAGATATTCATTGATCTGTCAGATCAAAGTAATATTTATGATGATCTTTTGATCAAGACAACATATATACGATGATCTACTGGATCAATGTAATATTTATGATGATCTTTATGGATCAAATGATTTTTGGGCGTGCTTAGAGAATTGCCTCATTAAAAACCTTTATCAGGAAAACCCAATGAGATGAAAACCTGATTGACCACACCAAAACGGGTGCTTGCAATAGTACGAGGTCGTGGTATAGTACAATAATAAGTAAAGTTCGTTCCCTCGAGTATTGACTTATTGAATACCACAATTGATCGGTTAAACCACTATTTAGACAAGCAAGGATTTAGTGATTCAATTACACAACTTCAATTTAAACTATGCTAGGCTACAATTGTAAAGTAATAAATGAAACTAAATCAAACAAACAACAACCTCAAGCACTTAGTTGTAAATACGTATGTGAATGAAGCTAAGGCATTGAATATACCTTTCCGATTCTCAACAATATTAGACACATCATTTGGATAAAATATGCAAGTGTATATTTAGATTCGTATGCCCGAAAATTGCCTATAACCTCTCTCGTGTGAATAAAGACAACATTTATATGAACCAACAACCTATTTCAACATGGTTATCCGACTTACATACAAATTCATTAAGAATTATGGCATACAATAGTATCCTACAAGCTAGCATCGGCATATTTCTATCTTACTAGACTTGTATCGGGCATTTCATCGAGCATATTGTGTGCTTCACCTTTCAGTCCTTCACACAACAATCAAAAGTCATTTAAGTGGTAGATAAACACCTAGAGCATTAATAATTTATAAATACACATACATAACACATTGCAGTGGAAATAAAGTGATGGTATTTATTAATGATTCATGGAGAAGGTTTCATCTTGGCCTTAGCCAAGATGAAATTAGTTCATAATACAAACTATGGCTACCAAAGATATATATAACATGCAAGCCATCTCAAATACAATACAATAAGTAAGGAGGAAAAAGTTTAGAGAAAACTATAGTGAATAACTCCTCATTGGTTGACTTGAAATGCTTGGTTTGTCCTCTCCCTTGATGCTCCCCGTTTTGTGCTCCAAGAGTGAGTTTTGATGGTGGAAAATGGTGGAAAATGAAGGGAAGTTGGTTATGTAGTGTTTAGTGAAGTGGGATTAAGGTTTGGATGATGGATTTGGGGTTAGATGATGTGATTTTGTGTATATGGAAGGGGAAATGTGTTCTTAGAGTATTTTGGGGGAGAGTTTCTTATGTTTGTGCTGGAGAGAATATTGATTGAAATGAGAGTGAAGTGGGAATATGTAGGAAAGTGAAAAAGGTAAGGGGAAAAAATGGTCAAAAAACTAGTGTTGACCAAAAGGCCACATCCAAGGCGACATATGGAAGTCGCCTTTCCTTCTGGTGCTGGAAAATGAGTTTTAACATTGTAAAGACGACTTGTGGGAAAAGTCACCTCACAAGTCGCCTAACCCACTGGAGAAGAATTTCCAGCATCGCACACCGTTATTAAAATGATCATAACTTCCTCCAGAAACATTGGAATCACTATTTGTAAAAATCGTTGGAAAGTAGAAATCTGAAGCTTTCCAAAAATAAGCAGCATGAAACCTATTCGATCTGAGAAGAGAGATATGGCCCCGAAAGTTAGGTGTACTTCACATCATTTTCCATTTCAGCCCAAAAAACTCCAAAACTCTTCAATTAAGCTCAAGCATCTTATTTATGGTTGATTACCTATACAAGGCTCACAAAACATATTATGAACCAAAATATGCTCGAAAACGAGAACAAATGATAGGAAATAAGGACCTTAAATAGGTATAAATACAGTCCGATCACTTATTGAAAGGGAAAATAGTACAATGCACATATCCCCAATTAATATACTTCATTTGATATCCCCCCCTGATGGGACGCTCCCTTTGATAGGACGCTCCTACTGATAAAATTCTTTTGAAGCAATCTTCTAGATTGCTGAACTAAAGCACACTGATGTTTGTTTCTTAAAATGAATATCATAAATAAATGGAGGGAGTGTAAGCAAAGACTTGCTTTATGAAGCGTTATTAAATGGTTGTGCCATTATAGGTAAAGTCATGTCTATGAAGACACATGAGTATATAATATGATTATTATATCTTTATCTTATCAAATATTCACTGAGACTGTTATACCACATCCGTCTATATTGTTTTTAATCCATATAGGGATTTTTGTATGTTCATCGAATACAAATTACCAGATCTCGATTTATATGCTTCTAACATTTTAAATTCTTTAGGGATTATAAATATCTGCATTGAGTGAATCATATAGATAAATGATTACTACGTCTATAAGACGTATTTCAAGCCTTTCAAAGGCAACCAAATTTATCAAAAATTCGGAACGTAATCGTATTCATCAGTAATGAATACAAAGTTTATGTAAGAAACCTTGTACTGCGAGTCATGCCCCATATCTCATGATCTCATTTTTCTCATTAGGTTTCCGTATAAAGACCCATTAGTATCCAATTAGTTTGACATCTCCAGGTGTCTGGAGTACTATTAGTCTAAATACTATATGTTTGGCTTATAAAGTCAATTCTTCTTGAATTGCTTCTTTTCATTTAGGCCAATCATGTCTTTTATCTACAATCATTGATATTATGAATATCATAATTATTATTTATAATTTAGTAGCGCTAGTGTGTATAAAAATACATCATCAATGATTGTTTCCTTATGATTCCACATTTCTCTCTTATGATTTATAGAAATTTTCTCAATTTCTATATTCTTGTATCTCGGTCAAGATTACTTCTATTCAATGGATTTAGTTATTTCATAGACTTGTATGATTTATAGAATTTCTCTCAATTTCTTTATTCTTATTTCTCTGTTGAGATTTCTTCCATTTCAATGGATTTAGTCATTTCATAGACTTGTGTCTCTTTAGATATATCAGACTCTTATAAAGTTCATTTAGAGAAAGTTGATTTATTTATAACTCGAGTTTTGTTTACTTTTCGGATCCCGATATTAATACCTTTCAAAAAAGTTTACAAGCTTATGATATGCATCAGATGATTTATTTGTCGCTCTTTGCTCTGATCGTTCTTCAATAACAATCACCCGGCCGGGATTTTATGAGATGACAACTTATAAAATCTTGTTACCTTTAATATATCAGGTAACAGATTAATAATCATTTGATGATCGATAATCTTTCGTATTTGAGCAATATAAAGATTGAAATGAGACACATTTATATATAGAGAGAACCGAACTGGTATCTCTATTTTATATAAGAGTAACTTTTCATTTATTTTTCTCTTTTGAAGAAACTTTCCGTTTGGAAATTAATCAATATAATAATATGCAGATTGTATGTAAAAATATAAACTATCTAAGTTTAAATGATCTAATAGAAGATTAATCAAAATCAATATTAGTCTCAGAATGATATGGATGTGTTATCTTAGATCATGCCAAAGATACAATGAGAAGAAATACAACACAATCAAATATCTTAAATGTGTGAGCAAGTCAATGATCAATTACAAGTTGTAATGGTAAATAATAATGATAAGCAGTGGTCATAGATGAATGCAGCAACATTTTATATAGAATGTCCCAATATAGAAATTGGTAACTATATCAAAATAATAATGCTCATGTAATTACATAGAGATATTTGATGAGTGATTCCGTTGATCCATTCTGACTATGAGTACATGTGAAAACTAGATGTTTAGCATCATTCCCAACTGGAGATGTTTGATAAGCGATTCCACTGATCCATTATGATTATGAGTACATGTGAAAACTAGATGTTGAATATCAATCACAACCACTTTGCCATATTCATCAAATGCTTTGGAAGTAAATTCACCAGCGTTATCATGGCGTATTAACTTAATTGGACAATCGAGAAAATGTGCTCGAAGCCTAATAATCTGTGCAAGTAATCTTGCAAAGGCAACATTACATGTTGATAATAAGCACACATGTGAACATATAACTAATGCATCAACCAGTACCATAAACTAATGAAAGGGTTCATTTTGGTGGATAAATATATCTACATACATCCCTTTTCTGATTAGTAATATAATCCAAATGATAAAGCACACAGCTTTTCTATAGTGAGTTTCTGGCTTGAATCATACACAGATATTCAACACTCATTATGACATTAATAAAGTTATATATCTTTGATCTGAGCAGATTTCTTTATGTTCTAATTGAATGATATAAAGTATCATTGATAGACAATTTAATATCATATGGTAATAAGATTGTGGCTCTTATAGAGCCTTTAATCAGATCCGCTGGATCTAGTCTAGTAGTAACTTATATGCATTTGATCTAAGCTTATTCCTTTATGTTCTGCTTGAATAATATCAACTATCATTGATACATGATTTAGTATTGTTTGATAACAATATCGTGGCTCTTCCATAGCTTTCTATCAGATCCGTTGGACTAGATATAATATTAACATTTGCTCTGAGCAAAGTCAAATTCATAAAATATTTCTGACACTGCATAACTATATGAGTCGTTGCACTCTCGGTACGTCGTTTCGGTTGTAACCTCCTCACACATTTACCATAAGGTTGTGGGTTTGAGTCCCCCTCCCCAAAAAACTCTAATTTTATAATGTAATACTTCAATATATATATATATATATATATATATACATCGCTAAACGTCGTTTTAACTTTTATTCTACTTGTTGCATATACAATACATTTAATTTTCTAATCATAATTTGAATTAATTGATAGTTGATATAAGAGTGAATTGGGTCATGTAGCATTACTCATTTTGGATGTGGGAAGTCGGAAAAAACACTAGTGTCATTTCAAATGTACTTGGGAACTTCAGACATTTCCATATTGAATGAGCGCTCTCTTTATCGGTCCAAAGTGAAAATATTATTCATTGATATATCTTAAATTATTATAAGAGAAAGAGGAGGTAAGCTGGAGAAAAACTTACATTACACTGTCTCATTGACGTGGCAATGAGACCGTCCAATGAAAGTGTGTCGTGTGAAACTTTGAAAGTATATTTGTATGTTTCCATTGTAAATTACACACTTTCATTAGACGGTCTCACCACGTGGCAATGAGATCGTCCCATGAAAGTTTTTCTCTGTAAGCTGATGAGACAGCTACAAGAAATTAAAGTACCTTTGGTCGAAGTGATGTACTAATAATCTTAGCAATTATGAATTAATCTGATGAACATAAGAGCAACTCCAATACAAATATGCATTTTTGAATTTCTAAATAGTGACACATCATCATTTCTTTTCATTATGAATCCACTTTATCAAAAAAGTTGGAGAAATGCATATTCACATCTCCAATGCAATTCTACAAAATCAAATATACAACCATTTTATAATCAATCATATTAAAACATTTATATCACCGTCTCTTATCTTTTATTTTACAATTAAATGAGCTCTAATATTATTGGTGGAAAGAGTTAGAAATCCTAGTCAGCATTTCTAGGAGAGTTTTTAGAATTCGAAATTCAACTCCATAGTCTCTAACTTTTTTTTTGCCACATCACCTTCATATTAAAGTTGGATAATTGCATTGAAGATAGTTTCTCTAACTTGTTATCTATCTACCTTATGTGGCACTCAATTTTTTCCAAACAAATATTTGCGTTAGAAATGCTCTACAATTGTTGTTGGGGTTCTCATTGATTCTCAATCATAGAAATAAGGGATATTATCATTTTCCCCATGACCTTTACCCTATTAGAAAGGTGAGGACGGGTTTTCCCATATTGGCCTTTAATCCCCCTGAAATGAAAATAATGGAAAATTAACCCCTTCTGTCACAGCTTCCATCCAAAATCACTTTGACTGTTAAAATTGAAGGGGTAATATTGTAAAAGTACAAAATTAAAGAAATTAAAAATTAAAAAATTAAAAATACACCCTCTCTCTCAAACAACTCTATCTCTCTCTCTCTCTCTCTCTCTCTCTCTCTCTCTATCCTCATACAACTATTTATGTCTTTCTCTTTCATCATGATCATTATCTTCTCCACCAAATCATCTTTCTCACGATCTCATCTCTCTCTCTCTCATCACTTCGATCTCTCTCTCTCTCTCTCTCTCTCTCTCTCTCTAACTACAAAGAACACAACAAGTCTGGGCACATGTCAAACCACACTCGATCTTTGGGTCTGGTTCCTGAAATTCCCTTAATATTATAGTGTAAAATATACCTAGAGGGGAGGGGAGGTGAGGGGGGGGGGGGGGGGGGGGGGGGGGGGGGGGTGGGGGGTGGGTGAATAGGTATATCCTCAAAAATTCGTGCAATTTCTTTTCCTTCACAAGATATACAATTTCACAAGCAAGTTTTTACAAGTATATTGAATCAACAAGATAATATGATTACAATTAAACAATTGATGAATCAATACAAGTTCAAAGAAAGTAAAGATAATAAAACAAAAATCAACACAAGGAATTTTTACATGGTAAAACATCAAAAAGATGAAACATCAACTGGTTGATACAACAACCACCGGCAAACAAATTCACTAGTAAGATAAAAAGATACAATCTCTCAAGTGACCACTTCACCTAGAAACCTACCCTTCAACCCTACACAATGAAAGTGATGCCACCTTGCACAAATTAAAGATTCACTCTTCAAATGTGACTTCTATGCACAGATCAAAGATTCACTCTAAGAAATGTGACTTCCAATTCACAATCCAAAGAATCACTCTAAGGAATGTGACTTCCAATGCACAACTTGAAGATACACGCTCCAAGTGTGACTTCCAATGCTCAAGTCAAAAATTCACTCTAAGACATGAGATTTCCAATGCACAACTTGAAGATTCACTCTCCGAATGTGACTTCCAATGCTCAAGTCAAAGATTCACTCTAAGACATGAGACCTCCAACCTCTTCACAAGGCAAATGATCTAAGTGAATGCAAATGATGCAAACACAAGCAAATAGAGCAAGTTGATCAAACACACTCTATGAAGAATTAGTTTATGCACAAATCAAGCTCACAATCAAATATGACTAATCCTTATGAACATGTGATAGGAAATCTAGATGAAGCATTCAAAGAACATTCACAAAGATATCTAGAAACCTAAACATGTTAATCAAAGCTAGTATAACAAGTTTTCAATGAAAATCACACAACTACCTTTGAAATCAAGTGAGCAAGTTAACACTTGAGATTTTCAACATATTCAATAACCAAAAACAAAAATAAGTACTAGGTCATGGAGAATCAAAATTTCAATTAAGAAATACTAGTTCTAAAAACATGTATTCAAATCTAGAAATCAACAATCAAGATCAAATACATAAAGAGATTCAAGATTCAAACTCATGTTCTTCAAGATTATCAAAAATGATATTCAATCAAAAGAATGAACTAATCATGAAACCAAATCAAACAAATCCTAATATTGTAATCAAAATCATTCTAAAACATTTCTTTCAACTCATATAAGAAGAATAATTAAGAAGATCACGAAAGAAAAAATGAAATAGAATCGATTCACTTACAAACAATGACAGTTGAACTGAAATCAGATCATCTCGAAACATCTGTGCATCGTTTGACACTGAAAATGCTTGAGATTTGTTTCTCTCTTCAAGACCAACAATTTCTGCTTTTAAATCACTTAAATCGGAGTTGATTTGAGAGAGTTATGGTGTTTGGAAGTTGAGAAAGTTAGAGAGAAAATTTCAACTCAATTTTTCCACCAACACTCCTTTTGAAAAATGAGAGGGAAAATGATATTTAAAGGAGACGGAAGAGAGAGATTTTTCAACCACCAATAGGAGGCAGCCACCTCTGCTTCTTGTGGAGGTGCGTGGCCTCTACGGGGGCAGAAGGCAGCCCTTCCCGTGGAGGCCACACGCCTCCACGAGGAGAGTTGCATGGTTCCCAATTTTGCCTTCTAAACTCCCTTCGCGCACTGAAATGTTCTTCGACCGTTCCCTAGCCTCCAAACTTCAAATTCAAATCCGTTTTCAGATTACGAACCGGGACTCCCTCACGTACAAAAGACATCAAGACAATGTTCTCAAAAAATATGGAATCAACTTGAAAAACAAGGATTAAAACCATGTACGATAAAAGCATAGAAAGTTTCTTAACTTCCTAGTTTGAACTTGAAACTAAATGAATGAGTAACCGAAATGACCGGAATACAATAAAGCATAATATAAGCTCAAATTTAAGTTTAATAACATAAAAACACAAACAAATAAACACAAGTATGATATTTCCTAGATATTGTTCTAGAACATGCAATTCTACAAAAAATGTCAAATTAAGTCTAATGCATGTGCATACTTCAATAAGTGTGTGAAGGTGTTATACAATTTTTTGCACAATGATGCAGGGACACAAATGAATGCAATGTGTGTGTGTACCCTAAAGCCTTGTAAGAGGAAGAAAGATCTCAATACCTTAGTATCCAAGCAAGCACTTTTCCTCTTGAAGACGAGCTTTGCATGTGAAGTTGTTTTTCTTCTTTGAAGCTTGAATTGATCATGAACCACCTAAGCAATTAGACATTACAAAGAAAGAGAGTTTTGTTATGGAATCAAACCAACACAATTCTAAAAGCTAATAGTTTCGATTTTCTTGGGTTTGTGTGGGTGTTAGCGAGAGAGAGAAGATAAAGGATCCTTTTGGGTTTGATTTTTCTGGGTTTTATAGGGATTTCTAGGTTTGGTTTCGATTTGGATTTCGGTTTCGATTTCGATTTTGGTTTGTATTTGGGGTGGTGGTGGTGGTGGTTGGGATTTATGGGCGATTGACTGGGTTGTGGTGGTAGTTTTGGGTTTCAGGTGGTTTCAGGTGATGATTTGGGTTTCGATCTGGGTGGTGGGTTTCGACGACGGCGCTGGTGGTGGGTTTCGATCTGGTGGTGGTGGTAGTTTTGATAGTGATGATGGGTTTGGCTAAATGGTAGTGGTGGTGATGATGATGGTGGTGGTGGTAGTGTGTTGATGTTGGTGGAGATAAAAAAGTGTATCTGGTATTATGGTGGCTAGATATTTTTTTAATTTTTTTTTAAAATTCTTTTTTATTTTTTATTTATTTTTTAAAATTTAAATGAAAATATAAAAAAAAGATATCTCCACCGTTCATCTTTGAGATGGACGGTGGAGATCCATCTTTTTTTTAATTGTGTTTTTTTAATTGCTTTTAAATTTGTTTTTATTATTAATTTATGTTTTAAAAATTAAATAAAAAATAAAAAGAGATATCTCCACCGTCCATCTCAAAGATGGATGGTGGAGATCCATTTTTTTTAATTATCTTTTTTTCAATTTTTTGTTTTCTATTTTTTAAATATATTTTTTATTTTCTTAAAATAAAAAATTTGATTTAATAAATATTTTAGGGGTTAAACGGTCATTTCCTGATTATTTTAAGGATAAAACGATCACTTGACTGTGAGACTGACGGTCAACGTATTTTTTGGATGAAAATTCTAACGGGGGGTGGGTGTGACCATTATAGGAAAAACAATATCCTCACCTTTTTATTAGAGTAAAAGTCTTGGGGCAACATGATCTTTTCCCTAGAAATAACAATGGATTATCATGTACTATGTTAGTATTAACTCTATGTCCATCCACATGAATCACGAGTAGCTAGTTCAGATCCAAACAAAAACCTTCGAAAGAAATATATATTCAAATATATATTCAGATTTCGACAACAATATAAAGGGTCTTGCTACGGTACGAATAAAGAATTGCTGCGTACCGTACAACACCACACAACAGCAGTTTAAAATAATTTCAACCGGTTAAAATAAAAAAATCATAAAATATTTTTTCACCAGCTACCTATTACACCGGTTTGTTGTCCAGATATAAAACACTGCCTCTCTCCTCTCATTCCATTCTCCATCAATCCAGCCTCTCTCACTCTCTAGCCTCTCTCACTCTCCCGCCTCTCTCAGTTTGCAGATCGTGTTGACCAACTCTCCGGCGTGGAATGAATTGCTTTGGTCTCCAGTGTTAAAGGAATTGGCTGGACAAGGGTGCATCTTAATCATCGAATTTGTGATTCAATTGGAAGGTAATTCATGGCTTCTTTACTACTCTCCCTCTCTTTATTTGTTGTGTTGTTTATGTGAATGAAATCCATGATCAGAATCTTCATGCATTAACTATTTTTATTCATGGCTTCATGATAGAGAAACAAATTAGGGAAGGAGGGGTGTTGTCGAGAAAAGAGGAAAAATAGGCGAAAGAAGAGAAAGTGGAGAGAGAGAAGGACAAAGAAGGACAATAGAGGGCGTTGACTTCTTTAGAGGTATGGGTTTTCTAATCTTCTTGTTTTGTTCTTTTTGTTGAATGATTGTGTATGGTAGTATTGTAAAGGATATGGAATGAAATTGATGATAACTGTGATTTTGTGTCCCTCTTTACTGCTGCTGCTATTGTTGTTGTGATGATGGGTTGTGAAGTGAGAATGAGTATTGCCAAAATGTTAGGAGAAGTGTGATGACT